>CM062500.1:4054688-4152188 GCA_031479575.1 Coregonus ussuriensis | reverse complement strand
GTGTTGTGTTTCAGCCCTGGATGACTGTTCTGTGTGTTGTGTTTCAGCCCTGTCCAGCTGGATGACTGTTCTGTGTGTTGTGTTTCAGCCCTGTCCAGCTGGATGACTGTTCTGTGTGTTGTGTTTCAGCCCTGTCCAGCTGGATGACCGTTCTGTGTGTTGTGTTTCAGCCCTGTCCAGCTGGATGACCGTTCTGTGTGTTGTGTTTCAGCCCTGTCCAGCTGGATGACTGTTCTGTGTGTTGTGTTTCAGCCCTGTCCAGCTGGATGACTGTTCTGTGTGTTGTGTTTCAGCCCTGTCCAGCTGGATGACTGTTCTGTGTGTTTTGTTTCAGCCCTGTCCAGCTGGATGACTGTATTGTATGTTGTGTTTCAGCCCTGTCCAGCTGGATGACTGTTCTGTGTGTTGTGATTCAGCCCTGTCCAGCTGGATGACCATTCTGTGTGTTGTGTTTCAGCCCTGTCCAGCTGGATGACCGTTCTGTGTGTTGTGTTTCAGCCCTGTCCAGCTGGATGACCGTTCTGTGTGTTGTGTTTCAGCCCTGTCCAGCTGGATGACTGTTCTGTGTGTTGTGTTTCAGCCCTGTCCAGCTGGATGACTGTTCTGTGTGTTGTGTTTCAGCCCTGTCCAGCTGGATGACTGTTCTGTGTGTTGTGTTTCAGCCCTGTCCAGCTGGATGACCGTTCTGTGTGTTGTGTTTCAGCCCTGTCCAGCTGGATGACTGTTCTGTGTGTTTTGTTTCAGCCCTGTCCAGCTGGATGACTTTGATGCGTACCTCAAAGACATGAGCAAAGACTCTGCCTACAAGTTCTCTCTGCAGTTTGAGGTAGTATTCTGATGACCTATGATACACAGAAATATGATCATGTTATACCTGGATTAGATATTGTGTTTGAGTCGTCTCTCATGGCCTGTCATGTGTCCCATGTGTCTGTCATGTGTCCCGTGTGTCTGTCATGTGTCCCGTGTGTCTGTCATGTGTCCCGTGTGTCTGTCATGTGTCCCGTGTCTCTGTCATGTGTCCCGTGTGTCTGTCATGTGTCCCGTGTCTCTGTCATGTGTCCCGTGTCTCTGTCATGTGTCCCATGTCTCTGTCATGTGTCCCGTGTCTCTGTCATGTGTCCCGTGTGTCTGTCATGTGTCCCGTGTGTCTGTCATGTGTCCCGTGTGTCTGTCATGTGTCCCGTGTGTCTGTCATGTGTCTGTCATGTGTCCCGTGTGTCTGTCATGTGTCCCGTGTGTCTGTCATGTGTCCCGTGTGTCTGTCATGTGTCCCGTGTCTCTGTCATGTGTCCCGTGTGTCTGTCATGTGTCCCGTGTCTCTGTCATGTGTCCCGTGTCTCTGTCATGTGTCCCATGTCTCTGTCATGTGTCCCGTGTCTCTGTCATGTGTCCCGTGTCTCTGTCATGTGTCCCGTGTCTCTGTCATGTGTCCCGTGTCTCTGTCATGTGTCCCATGTGTCTGTCATGTGTCCCATGTCTCTGTCATGTGTCCCATGTCTCTGTCATGTGTCCCGTGTGTCTGTCATGTGTCTGTCATGTGTCTGTCATGTGTCCCGTGTCTCTGTCATGTGTCCCATGTCTCTGTCATGTGTCCCGTGTGTCTGTCATGTGTCCCATGTGTCTGTCATGTGTCCCATGTGTCTGTCATGTGTCCCGTGTGTCTGTCATGTGTCCCGTGTGTCTGTCATGTGTCCCGTGTGTCTGTCATGTGTCCCGTGTGTCTGTCATGTGTCCCGTGTGTCTGTCATGTGTCTCCCGTGTGTCTGTCATGTGTCCCGTGTGTCTGTCATGTGTCCCGTGTGTCTGTCATGTGTCCCATGTGTCTGTCATGTGTCTGTCATGTGTCTGTCATGTGTCTGTCATGTGTCTGTCATGTGTCCCATGTGTCTGTCATGTGTCCCGTGTGTCTGTCATGTGTCCCGTGTGTCTGTCATGTGTCCCATGTGTCTGTCATGTGTCCCGTGTGTCTGTCATGTGTCCCATGTGTCTGTCATGTGTCTGTCATGTGTCTGTCATGTGTCTGTCATGTGTCTGTCATGTGTCTGTCATGTGTCCCATGTGTCTGTCATGTGTCCCGTGTGTCTGTCATGTGTCCCGTGTGTCTGTCATGTGTCCCATGTGTCTGTCATGTGTCCCGTGTGTCTGTCATGTGTCCCGTGTGTCTGTCATGTGTCTGTCATGTGTCTGTCATGTGTCCCATGTGTTGTAGGAGCTGAAGAGCGTAGGTCTGGATCTTTCCCATGATGCAGCAGACCTGCCTATCAACAGACCCAAGAACCGCTACACCAACATCCTGCCATGTGAGTGGCCGGGAAACTCTATCTACTAATAGCAGACACTATGCCAAATATAACAGTATGCTGAAACATGGTAGTTTATCTGTAGAAACAGACAGGAAACAGATAACTGATGAGCACTGAATAGAACCATGACTTTCCCCAGATGACTTCAGCAGAGTGAAACTGATCTATTTACATAACGACGAGGGCTCTGACTACATCAACGCCAACTACATACCAGTAAGTAGCAGTACATACCAACTACATACCAGTAAGTAGCAGTACATACCAACTACATACCAGTAAGTAGCAGTACATACCAACTACATACCAGTAAGTAGCAGTACATACCAACTACATACCAACTACATACCAGTAAGTAGCAGTACATACCAACTACATACCAGTAAGTAGCAGTACATACCAACTACATACCAGTAAGTAGCAGTACATACCAACTACATACCAGTAAGTAGCAGTACATACCAACTACATACCAGTAAGTAGCAGTACATACCAACTACATACCAGTAAGTAGCAGTACATACCAACTACATACCAGTAAGTAGCAGTACATACCAACTACATACCAGTAAGTAGCAGTACATACCAACTACATACCAGTAAGTAGCAGTACATACCAGCTACATACCAGTACATACCAACTACATACCAGTAAGTAGCAGTACATACCAGCTACATACCAGTACATACCAACTACATACCAGTAAGTAGCAGTACATACCAACTACATACCAGTAAGTAGCAGTACATACCAGCTACATACCAGTACATACCAACTACATACCAGTAAGTACCAGTACATACCAACTACATACCAGTACATACCAACTACATACCAGTAAGTAGCAGTACATACCAACTACGTACCAGTACATACCAACTACATACCAGTACATACCAGCTACATACCAGTAAGTGTCTGCTAACTCAATGTCAATGTAGGGATCTGGTCAATACAGTGAACACAGCAAATACAGGGACCAGAGAGACCACAGGAATGATGCGTGATGCATGTTACAGTCATCCCATTGCAACATTTATCTTCCTCTCCCCCTCCAGGGTTATAAATCCCCCAGAGAGTACAGCACCACCCAGGGCACTCTGCCTGAGACCTTAACCGCAACACTAACCATAACCCTGGTTTTCTCCCCCTCCAGGGTTATAAATCCCCCAGAGAGTACATCGCCACCCAGGGCCCTCTGCCTGAGACGAGGAACGACTTCTGGAACATGGTCCTGCAGCAGAAGAGCCACATCATTGTGATGCTGACGCAGTGTAATGAGAGACGCAGGGTGAAGTGTGACCACTACTGGCCGTTCACAGACGAGCCGGTGGCCTACGGAGAGATCAGTGTTGAGATGCTGTCAGAGTCCGAATCACCAGAGTGGACCGTACGGAACTTCAGACTGGGATATGTGAGTGGAGCTGGTGCCGGACACGGATTTACCAAGACTTTTGGGGGGCATGTGCTCAAACAAAAAGAAAGTTACTTGTTGAGCAATTATTAGGCCTACACGAAGAGGGGAAAGCAGCACAATCTGATGAGTATTTTGCAAAAACTATTTTGAACGGAAAATAAATACTGCACTTATTAACGATGACCAACACAATTCCAGTCAAAATAGAGTCCAGAGGAAGCAGAGATCAGAGGAAGCAGAATCAACTAGGGATATATAATGTCACTTCTCTGGAGTCCAGAGCCAGCAGAATCAACTAGGGATATATCATTTCACTTCTCTGGAGTCCAGAGGAAGCAGAATCAACTAGGGATATATCATGTCACTTCTCTGGAGTCCAGAGCCAGCAGAATCAACTAGGGATATATCATGTCACTTCTCTGGAGTCCAGAGCCAGCAGAATCAACTAGGGATATATTATGTCACTTCTCTGGAGTCCAGAGCCAGCAGAATCAACTAGGGATATATCATGTCACTACTCTGGAGTCCAGAGCCAGCAGAATCAACTAGGGATATATCATGTCACTTCTCTGGAGTCCAGAGGAAGCAGAATCAACTAGGGATATATCATGTCACTTCTCTGGAGTCCAGAGGAAGCAGAATCAACTAGGGATATATCATGTCACTTCTCTGGAGTCCAGAGGAAGCAGAATCAACTAGGGATATATCATGTCACTACTCTGGAGTCCAGAGGAAGCAGAATCAACTAGGGATATATCATGTCACTTCTCTGGAGTCCAGAGGAAGCAGAATCAACTAGGGATATATCATGTCACTACTCTGGAGTCCAGAGCCAGCAGAATCAACTAGGGATATATCATGTCACTTCTCTGGAGTCCAGAGGAAGCAGAATCAACTAGGGATATATCATGTCACTTCTCTGGAGTCCAGAGGAAGCAGAATCAACTAGGGATATATCATGTCACTTCTCTGGAGTCCGTCCAGAGGAAGCAGAATCAACTAGGGATATGTCATGTCACTACTCTGGAGTCCAGAGGAAGCAGAATCAACTAGGGATATATCATGTCACTTCTCTGGAGTCCAGAGGAAGCAGAATCAACTAGGGATATATCATGTCACTTCTCTGGAGTCCAGAGCCAGCAGAATCAACTAGGGATATATCATGTCACTACTCTGGAGTCCAGAGCCAGCAGAATCAACTAGGGATATATCATGTCACTTCTCTGGAGTCCAGAGGAAGCAGAATCAACTAGGGATATATCATGTCACTACTCTGGAGTCCAGAGGAAGCAGAATCAACTAGGGATATATCATGTCACTTCTCTGGAGTCCAGAGGAAGCAGAATCAACTAGGAATATATCATGTCACTTCTCTGGAGTCCAGAGGAAGCAGAATCAACTAGGGATATATCATGTCACTACTCTGGAGTCCAGAGGAAGCAGAATCAACTAGGGATATATCATGTCACTTCTCTGGAGTCCAGAGCCAGCAGAATCAACTAGGGATATATCATGTCACTACTCTGGAGTCCAGAGGAAGCAGAATCAACTAGGGATATATCATGTCACTACTCTGGAGTCCAGAGGAAGCAGAATCAACTAGGGATATATCATGTCACTACTCTGGAGTCCAGAGCCAGCAGAATCAACTAGGGATATATCATGTCACTACTCTGGAGTCCAGAGGAAGCAGAATCAACTAGGGATATATCATGTCACTTCTCTGGAGTCCAGAGCCAGCAGAATCAACTAGGGATATATCATGTCACTACTCTGGAGTCCAGAGGAAGCAGAATCAACTAGGGATATATCATGTCACTTCTCTGGAGTCCAGAGGAAGCAGAATCAACTAGGGATATATCATGTCACTACTCTGGAGTCCAGAGGAAGCAGAATCAACTAGGGATATATCATGTCACTTCTCTGGAGTCCAGAGGAAGCAGAATCAACTAGGGATATATCATGTCACTCCAGAGCCAGCAGAATCAACTAGGGATATATCATGTCACTTTTCTGGAGTCCAGAGCCAGCAGAATCAACTAGGGATATATCATGTCACTTCTCTGGAGTCCAGAGGAAGCAGAATCAACTAGGGATATATCATGTCACTTCTCTGGAGTCCAGAGGAAGCAGAATCAACTAGGGATATATCATGTCACTTCTCTGGAGTCCAGAGCCAGCAGAATCAACTAGGGATATATCATGTCACTTCTCTGGAGTCCAGAGGAAGCAGAATCAACTAGGGATATATCATGTCACTACTCTGGAGTCCAGAGGAAGCAGAATCAACTAGGGATATATCATGTCACTACTCTGGAGTCCAGAGCCAGCAGAATCAACTAGGGATATATCATGTCACTTCTCTGGAGTCCAGAGCCAGCAGAATCAACTAGGGATATATCATGTCACTTCTCTGGAGTCCAGAGCCAGCAGAATCAACTAGGGATATGTCATGTCACTACTCTGGAGTCCAGAGGAAGCAGAATCAACTAGGGATATATCATGTCACTACTCTGGAGTCCAGAGGAAGCAGAATCAACTAGGGATATATCATGTCACTTCTCTGGAGTCCAGAGGAAGCAGAATCAACTAGGGATATATCATGTCACTACTCTGGAGTCCAGAGGAAGCAGAATCAACTAGGGATATATCATGTCACTTCTCTGGAGTCCAGAGGAAGCAGAATCAACTAGGGATATATCATGTCACTTCTCTGGAGTCCAGAGGAAGCAGAATCAACTAGGGATATATCATGTCACTTCTTTGGAGTCCAGAGGAAGCAGAATCAACTAGGGATATATCATGTCACTTCTCTGGAGTCCAGAGCCAGCAGAATCAACTAGGGATATATCATGTCACTTCTCTGGAGTCCAGAGGAAGCAGAATCAACTAGGGATATATCATGTCACTACTCTGGAGTCCAGAGGAAGCAGAATCAACTAGGGATATATCATGTCACTTCTCTGGAGTCCAGAGCCAGCAGAATCAACTAGGGATATATCATGTCACTTCTCTGGAGTCCAGAGGAAGCAGAATCAACTAGGGATATATCTTGTCACTTCTCTGGAGTCCAGAGCCAGCAGAATCAACTAGGGATATATCATGTCACTTCTCTGGAGTCCAGAGGAAGCAGAATCAACTAGGGATATATCATGTCACTTCTCTGGAGTCCAGAGGAAGCAGAATCAACTAGGGATATATCATGTCACTTCTCTGGAGTCCAGAGCCAGCAGAATCAACTAGGGATATATCATGTCACTTCTCTGGAGTCCAGAGGAAGCAGAATCAACTAGGGATATATCATGTCACTTCTCTGGAGTCCAGAGCCAGCAGAATCAACTAGGGATATATCATGTCACTACTCTGGAGTCCAGAGGAAGCAGAATCAACTAGGGATATATCATGTCACTTCTCTGGAGTCCAGAGGAAGCAGAATCAACTAGGGATATATCATGTCACTTCTCTCGAGTCCAGAGGAAGCAGAATCAACTAGGGATATATCATGTCACTTCTCTGGAGTCCAGAGGAAGCAGAATCAACTAGGGATATATCATGTCACTTCTCTGGAGTCCAGAGCCAGCAGAATCAACTAGGGATATATCATGTCACTACTCTGGAGTCCAGAGCCAGCAGAATCAACTAGGGATATATCATGTCACTTCTCTGGAGTCCAGAGGAAGCAGAATCAACTAGGGATATATCATGTCACTTCTCTGGAGTCCAGAGCCAGCAGAATCAACTAGGGATATATCATGTCACTTCTCTGGAGTCCAGAGCCAGCAGAATCAACTAGGGATATATCATGTCACTTCTCTGGAGTCCAGAGCCAGCAGAATCAGCTAGGGATACACTACCGTTCAAAAGTTTGTGGTCACTTAGAAATGTCCTTGTTTTCCATGAAAACATACATGAAATGAATAGGAAATGTAGTCATTGACAAGGTTAGAAATAATGATTTTTAATTGAAATAATAATTGTGTCCTTCAAACTTTGCTTTCGTCAAAGAATCCTCCATTTGCAGCAATTACAGCCTTGCAGACCTTTGGCATTCTAGTTGTCAATTTGTTGAGGTAATCTGAAGAGATTTCACCCCATGCTTCCTGAAGCACCACCCACAAGTTGGATTGGCTTGATGGGCACTTCTTACATACCATACAGTCAAGCTACTCCCACAACAGCTCAATAGGGTTGAGATCTGATGACTGTGCTGGCCACTCCATTATAGACAGAATACCAGCTGACTGCTTCTTCCCTAAATAGTTCTTGCATAGTTTGGAGCTATGCTTTGGGTCATTGTCCTGTTGTAGGAGGAAATTGGCTCCAATCAAGCGCCGTCCACAGGGTATGGCATGGCGTTGCAAAATGGAGTGATAGCCTTCCTTCTTCAAGATCCCTTTTACCCTGTACAAATCTCCTACTTTACCACCAGACCATCAAATCTCCCAAAGCACCCCCAGACCATCACATTGCCTCCACCATGCTTGACAGATGGCATCAAGCACTCCTCCAGCATCTTTTCATTTGGTCTGTGTCTCACAAATGTTCTTCTTTGTGATCCGAACACCTCAAACTTCGATTCGTCTGTCCATAACACTTTTTTCCAATCTTCCTCTGTCCAGTGTCTGTGTTCTTTTGCCCATCTTAATCTTTCCTTTTTATTGGCCAGTCTGAGATATGGCTTTTTCTTTGCAACTCTGCCTAGAAGGTCAGCATCCCAGAGTCGCCTCTTCGCTGTTGACGTTGAGACTGGTGTTTTGCGGGTACTATTTAATGAAGCTGCCAGTTGAGGACCTGTGAGGCATCTGTTTCTCAAACTTGACACTCTAATGTATTTGTCCTCTTGCTCTGTTGTGCACCGGGGCCTCCCACTCCTCTTTCTATTCTGGTTAGAGACAGTTTGCGCTGTTCTGTGAAGGGAGTAATGTACAGTCGTGGTCAAAAGTTTTGAGAATGACACAAGTATCGGTCTTCACAAAGTTTGCTGCTTCAGTGTTTTTAGATATTTTTGTCATATGTTACTATGGTATACTGAAGTAAAATTACAAGCATTCCATAAGTGTCAAAGGCTTTTATTGACAATTACATTAAGTTTATGCAAAGAGTCAATATTTGCAGTGTTGACCCTTCTTTTTCAAGACCTCTGCAATCCGCCCTGGCATGCTGTCAATTAACTTCTGGGCCACATCCTGACTGATGGCAGCCCATTCTTGCATAATCAATGCTTGGAGTTTGTCAGAATTTGTGGGTTTTTGTTTGTCCACCCGCCTCTTGAGGATTGACCACAAGTTCTCAATGGGATTAAGGTCTGGGGAGTTTCCTGGCCATGGATCCAATATTTCGATGTTTTGTTCCCCGAGCCACTTAGTTATCACTTTTGCCTTATGGCAAGGTGCTCCATCATGCTGGAAAAGGCATTGTTCGTCACCAAACTGTTCTTGGATGGTTGGGAGAAGTTGCTCTCGGAGGATGTGTTGGTACCATTCTTTATTCATGGCTGTGTTCTTAGGCAAAATTGTGAGTGAGCCCACTCCCTTGGCTGAGAAGCAACCCCACACATGAATGGTCTCAGGATGCTTTACTGTTGGCATGACACAGGACTGATGGTAGCGCTCACTTTGTCTTTTCCGGACAAGCTTTTTTCTGGATGCCCCAAACAATCGGAAAGGGGATTCATCCGAGAAAATGACTACCCCAGTCCTCAGCAGTCCAACCCCTGTAGCTTTTGCAGAATATCAGTCTGTCCCTGATGTTTTTCCTGGAGAGAAGTGGCATCCTCGCTGCCCTTCTTGACACCAGGTCATCCTCCAAAAGTCTTCGCCTCACTGTGCGTGCAGATGCACTCACACCTGCCTGCTGCCATTCCTGAGCAAGCTCTGCACTGGTGGTTCCCCGATCCGGCAGCTGAATCAACTTTAGGAGACGGTCCTGGTACTTGCTGGACTTTCTTGGGCGCCCTGAAGCCTTCTTCACAACAATTGAACCTCTCTCCTTGAAGTTCTTGATGAGCCGATAAATGGTTGATTTAGGTGCAATCTTACTAGCAGCAATATCCTTGCCTGTGAAGCCCTTTTTGTGCAAAGCAATGATGACGGAACGTGTTTCCTTGCAGGTAACCATGGTTAACAGAGGAAGAACAATGAGTTCAAGCACCACCCTCCTTTTAAAGCTTCCTGTCTGTTATTCTAACTCAATCAGCATGACAGAGTGATCTCCAGCCTTGTCCTCGTCAACACTCTCACCTGTGTTAACAAGAGAATCACTGACATGATGTCAGCTGGTCCTTTTGTGGCAGGGCTGAAAAGCAGTGGAAATGTTTTTTTAGGATTAAGTTCATTTTCATGGCAAAGAGGGACTTTGCAGTTAATTGCAATTCATCTGATCACTCTTCATAACATTCTGGAGTATATGCAAATTGCCATCATAAAAACTGAGGCAGCAGACTTTGTGAAAATTAATATTTGTGTCATTCTCAAAACTTTTGACCACAACTGTACAGCATTGTACGAGATCTTCAGTTTTTTGGCAATTTCTCGCATGGAATAGCCTTAATTTCTCAGAACAAGTATAGACTGACGAGTTTCAGAAGAAAGTTATTTGTTTCTGGCCATTTTGAGCCTGTAATCGAACCCACAATTGCTGATGCTCCAGATACTCAACTAGTCTCAAGAAGGCCAGTTATATTGCTTCTTTAATCAGTAGTTTTCAGCTGTGCTAACATAATTGAAAAAGGGTTTTCTAATGATCAATTAGCCTATTAAAATGATAAACTTTGATTAGCAAACACAACGTGCCATTGGAACACAGGACTGATGGTTGCTGATAATGGGCCTCTGTACGCCTATGTAGATATTCCATAAAAAATCAGCCGTTTCCAGCTACAATAGCCATTTACAACATTAACAATGTCTACACTGTATTTCTGATCAATGTGATGTTATTTTAATGGACAAAAAAATTGCTTTTCTTTCGAAAACAAGGAAGTTTCTAAGTGACCCAAAACTTTTTGAACGGTAGTGTATATCATGTCCCTTCAAGCAGAGTCATACGGAGGTTGCAGGACCGGAAGGAAAGCATGTTCTGTCTGCACCGCGTTGTAGGGCAGACTGCCTGCAGAGTGCTCGTTGCCTGCTGGGATCCTGCCCAGGATCGGAAGGATAGATGAGAATTTAATGAAGACTTGCAGGAAGTGGCTTCAGAACACCTTTTTGGTTCAGAAAAACAAAGAAATAATTGGGAGGGTAATTCTAGCGCCACTGAAAAGGGCACTGGAAGGGCAAAGGGGGCATGTGCTCTGTCAGGTAGAGCCCCATCTGTGCCTGTTGTGGCATTATATTGTTGAAAACTATTTCAAAAAATTAACAAAATCAAAAAGCGTACTTTTGAGATATAATTATGAATATTTTTTGTGCTGAGCTTTAACCGAAATGTAGGTTCTTTTTCGTTTTTTTAAGCAACTAATTAACTGACATCCATTAAATGATTTGTTCCATTTCGTGTTTTGTTTTTTTGTGAGCTCAATGCAGTTTCTCTAGAGATACATCAGATCAAGCATGAACTGTGCAATGTAGTAGGGAGTTGTAGAGATAATGTAATGATCGTAGCATAACCGCGTTCTGATTAGAGATAATGTAATGATCGTAGCATAACCGCGTTCTGATTAGAGATAATGTAATGATCGTAGCATACCCGCGTTCTGATTAGAGATAATGTAATGATCGTAGCATAACTGCGTTCTGATTAGAGATAATGTAATGATCGTAGCATAACCGCGTTCTGATTAGAGATAATGTAATGATCGTAGCATAACCGCGTTCTGATTAGAGATAATGTAATGATCTTACCATAACCGCGTTCTGACTAGAGATAATGTAATGATCGTAGCATAACCGCGTTCTGATTAGAGATAATGTAATGATCGTAGCATAACCGCGTTCTGATTAGAGATAATGTAATGATCGTAGCATAACCACGTTCTGATTAGAGATAATGTAATGATCGTAGCATAACCGCGTTCTGACTAGAGATAATGTAATGATCGTAGCATAACCGCGTTCTGACTAGAGATAATGTAATGATCGTAGCATAACCGCGTTCTGACTAGAGATAATGTAATGATCGTAGCATAACCGCGTTCTGATTAGAAATAATGTAATGATCGTAGCATAACCGCGTTCTGATTAGAGATAATGTAATGATCGTAGCATAACCGCGTTCTGATTAGAGATAATGTAATGATCGTAGCATAACCGCGTTCTGATTAGAGATAATGTAATGATCGTAGCATAACCGCGTTCTGATTAGAGATAATGTAATGATCGTAGCATAACCGCGTTCTGATTAGAGATAATGTAATGATCGTAGCATAACCTAACCGCGTTCTGACTAGAGATAATGTAATGATCGTAGCATAACCGCGTTCTGACTAGAGATAATGTAATGATCGTAGCATAACCGCGTTCTGATTAGAGATAATGTAATGATCGTAGCATAACCGCGTTCTGATTAGAGATAATGTAATGATCGTAGCATAACCGCGTTCTGATTAGAGATAATGTAATGATCGTAGCATAACCGCGTTCTGATTAGAGATAATGTAATGATCGTAGCATAACCGCGTTCTGATTAGAGATAATGTAATGATCGTAGCATAACCGCGTTCTGATTAGAGATAATGTAATGATCGTAGCATAACCGCGTTCTGACTAGAGAGATAATGTAATGATCGTAGCATAACCGCGTTCTGACTAGAGAGATAATGTAATGATCGTAGCATAACCGCGTTCTGACTAGAGAGATAATGTAATGATCGTAGCATAACCGCGTTCTGATTAGAGATAATGTAATGATCGTAGCATAACCGTGTTCTGACTAGAGAGATAATGTAATGATCGTAGCATAACCGCGTTCTGACTAGAGAGATAATGTAATGATCTAGCAGTGTCTGAATCCTGGCTTAGGAAGGCCACCAAAAATTCAACGACAACATTTTCCGTCTAGATAGAACTGGCAAAGGGGGCGAAGTAGCAATCTACTGTAGAGATAGCCTGCAGAGCTCTATCATACTATCCAGGTCTGTGCCCAAACAGTTTGAGCTTCTACTTCTAAAAATCCACCTTTCCAGAAATAAGTCTCTCACTGTTGCTGCTTGCTACAGACCCCCCTCAGCCCCCAGCTGTGCCCTGGACACCATATGTGAATTGATTGCCCCTCATCTTTCCTCAGAGTTCGTACCGCTTGGTGACCTAAACTGGGATATGCTTAACACCCCGGCCTAAAATCTAAACTAGATGCCCTCAATCTCACACAAATTATCAAGGAACCTACCAGGTACAACCCTAAATCCGTAAACATGGGGACCCTCATAGATATCATCCTGACTAACCTCCGCTGTCTTCAACCAGGATCTCAGCGATCACTGCCTTATTGCCTGCATCCGTAACGGGTCCGCGGTCAAACGACCACCCCTCATCACTGTCAAACGCTCCCAAAAACACTTCAGCGAGCAGGCCTTCCTAATTGACCTAGCCCGGGTATCCTGGATGGATATTGACCTCATTCCGTCAGTAGAGGATGCCTGGTTGTTCTTTAAAAGTAATTTCCTCTCAATCTTAAATAGACATGCCCCATTCAAAAAATACAGAACTAAGAACAGATATAGCCCCTGGTTCTCCTCAGATTTGACTGCCCTTGACCAGCACAAAACCATCCTGTGGCGTACTGCATTAGCATCAAATAGCCCCCGCGATATGCAACTTTTCAGGGAAGTTAGGAACCAATATACACAAGCAGTTAGGAAAGCAAAGGCTAACTTTTTCAAACAGAAATTTGCTTCCTGTAGCACTAACTCCAAAAAGTTTTGGGACACTGTAAAGTCCATGGAAAATAAGAGCACTTCCTCCCAGCTGCCCACTGCACTGAGGCTAGGAAACACTATCACCATCGATAAATCTACAATAATCGAGAATTTCAACAAGCATTTTGCTACGGCTGGAAATGCTTTCCATCTGGCTACCCCTACCCCGTCCACCAGCTCTGCACCCTCCGCTGCAACATGCCCATGCCCCCCCCCCCGCTTCTCCTTCACCCAAATTCAGATAGCTGATGTTCTGAAAGAGCTGCAAAATCTGGACCCCTACAAATCAGCTGGGCTAGACAATCTGGACCCTTTCTTTCTAAAATTATCCGCCGATATTGTCGCAACCCCTATTACTAGCCTGTTCAACCTCTCTTTCGTATCGTCTGAGATCCCCAGAGATTGGAAAGCTGCTGCGGTCATCCCCCTCTTCAAAGGGGGTGACACTAGATCCAAACTGTTACAGACCTATATCCATCCTGCCCTGCCTTTCGAAAGTATTTGAAAGCCAAGTTAACAAACAGATCACCGACCATTTCGAATCCCACCGTACCTTCTCCGCTGTGCAATCTGGTTTCCGAGCTGGTCAGGGGTGCCCCTCAGCCACGCTCAAGGTCCTAAACGATATTCTAACCGTGATCGATAAAAGACAGTACTGTGCAGCCGTCTTCATCGACCTGGCCAAGGCTTTCGACTCTGTCAATCACCGCATTCTTATTGGCAGACTAAATAGCCTTGGTTTCTCAAATGACTGCCTCGCCTGGATCACCAACTACTTCTCAGATAGAGTTCAATGTGTCAAATCGGAGGGCCTGTTGTCTGGACCTCTGGCCGTCTCTATGGGGGTGCCACAGGGTTCAATTCTTGTGCCGACTCTATTCTCTGTGTATATCAATGATGTCGCTCTTGCTGCTGGTGACTCTCAGATCCACCTCTATGCAGACGACACCATTTTGTATACATCTGGCCCTTCATTGGACACTGTGTTAACAAACCTCCAAACGAGCTTCAATGCCATACAACACTCCTTCAGTAGCCTCCAACTGCTCTTAAACGTTAGTAAAACTAAATGCATGCTCTTCAATCGAACGCTGCTTGCACCCGCCCGCCCGACTAGAATCACTACTCTTGGCGGGTCTGACTTAGAATATGTGGACAACTACAAATACCTAGGTATCTGGTTAGACCGTAAACTCTCCTTCCAGAATCTCCAATCCAAAGTCAAATCTAGAATCGGCTTCCTATTTCGCAACAAAGCCTCCTTCACTCATGCTGCCAAACATGCCCTCGTAAAACTGACTATCCTACCGATCCTTGACTTCGGCGATGTCATTTACAAAATAGCCTCCAACACTCTACTCAGCTAATTGGATGTAGTCTATCACAGTGCCATCCGTTTTGTCACCAAAGCCCCATATACTACCCACCATTGTGACCTGTACGCTCTCGTTGGCTGGCCCTCACTACATATTTGTCGGCAAACCCACTGGCTCCAGGTCATCTATAAATCACTGCTAAGTAAATCCCCACCTTATCTTAGCTCATTAGTCACCATAGCAGCACCCACCCGTAGTCTGCGCTCCAGCAGGTATATCTCACTGGTCATCCCCAAAGCCAACACCTCCTTTGGCCGCCATTACTTCCAGTTCTCTGCTGCAAATGACTGGAACGAACTGCAAAAATCTCTGAAGCTGGAGACTCTTATCTCCCTCACTAACTTTAAGCATCAGTTGTCAGAGCACCTTACCGATCACTGCACCTGTACACAGCCCATCTGAAATTAGCCCACCCAACTACCTCATCCCCAAATTGTTATTTATTTTGCTAATTTGCACCCCAGTATCTCTATTTGCACATCATCTTCTGCACATCTATCATTCCAGTGTTAATACTAATTGTAATTATTTTGCACTATGGCCTATTTATTGCCTTACCTCCATAACTTGCTACATTTGCACACACTGTATATATATTTTCTATTGTGTTATTGACTGTACGTTTTGTTTTACCCCATATGTAACTCTGTGTTGTTGTTTTTATCGCACTGCTTTGCTTTATCTTGGCCAGGTCGCAGTTGTAAATGAGAACTTGTTCTCAACTGGCTTACCTGGTTAAAAAAAGGTTAAATAAAAAATAAATAAAATATATGGTCAGTACGACACAACGCGGAGTGCCTGGATACAGCCCTTAGCCGTGGTATATTGGACATGTACCACAAACCCCTGAGGTGCCTTATTGCTGTTAGAAACTGGTTACCAGCATAATTAGACCAGTAAATAGTATACAGTTTGATATACCACGGCTTTCAGCCAATCAGCATTCAGGGCTCGAACCACCCATAAAAATAATAATTAAAGATTTGTTACAAATGTAAAAAGCATTTCAAACATCCTTCCTCACAATTAAATTTATATGTGAGCATTGGCAGAAACAATGTGAGATACCAAAAATATCTTTCTGCCGTGGAATCGCCCTTTATGCTACAGTAATTTGAGAAAACATGTCCAGTTATAGGAGGTGCCCTGCTGATAGCTAGACACAGTAGAAAGACGGAGAGATCTGACGTACACTGGTCCATCAGCCCATCTAACTGTCTGTCTCTCCGCGGTGTCTCCCCCTGCAGGCTGATGAGTCTCAGGACGTCCTCCATCTGAACTACACGTCCTGGCCGGACCACGGTGTCCCCACGGTCAACGCCATCGATAGCATCCTGCAGTTCGTACACATCGTCCGCCAGCAGGCCAACCGCACCAAAGAACCCATTGTGGTTCACTGCAGGTACGTACGGGGTCTACCGGGCTCAACCACAGGGGCCATGCTGTCAGGGAGATGTTACTCAGACAGAGTCGTGCCCAGAGTTTTACTAACACTAGGAATGGATTATATTGATACTGTTTATATGACCTGTCCACCTTGTTGATTTACCGTGCAAGCTGCCAAGATTGAGGAGGGTACCCAGTAAATCCACCTGCGGTTTAGAGTCATCTACATTAGACTGGACTACACTGATTAACAGGCCCATAGACACGTACAGTAATGTCTGTGGCCAGATGCCAGCTGCCCAGCACTGACCCTCTCTCGGTAGAAGACTGGGTTACATTCAATATGCCCTCGGTGGATGTAAAACTCAGCAAAGATCTCTAAAACACGCAAACGTCAATGAATCCAGCGGAACTTTATGAAAATTGGATTGGGTTTGACCAATTCAGTTCTGCTCTGTCTGTATCAAGTGACTTAAAGGAAATGTAATCCACATAAGAAACCCAAATCCAACACAGTAGGCCTCAGACATGGCCTTTAGCCCAAACTTCCAGTCCAAAGTAGTAATCCACAAGGTAACTAACAATTAACACTCTTTTTACTTTGGGAAGATTATCGCTTCTAAAGAATTGAGAAAACTATAAACAGTTTCCTAGTAACAAACAGTTCTCTCCAGTACACTCTTTCACTGCGCCGATGAGCTTCCACCAAGTTGTTTTCACCTGTCAAGTCCTTTCCAATCAGTGCAGAGGCAACTGATCCACTCTAACCAGTAGTGAGTTGTCAGACGGTTATCAAAGGTTATTCATGAGTTGACAGCTCCACAGTGCTGGTGTCTCTCTCTCCACTAACATTATGTTGTGTTCTCTCCACAGTGCTGGTGTCTCTCTCTCCACTAACATTATGTTGTGTTCTCTCCACAGTGCTGGTGTCTCTCTCTCCACTAACATTATGTTGTGTTCTCTCCACAGTGCTGGTGTCTCTCTCTCCACTAACATGATGTTGTGTTCTCTCCACAGTGCTGGTGTCTCTCCACTAACATTATGTTGTCTCTCTCTCCACTAACATTATGTTGTGTTCTCTCCACAGTGCTGGTGTCTCTCTCTCCACTAACATTATGTTGTGTTCTCTCCACAGTGCTGGTGTCTCTCTCTCCACTAACATTATGTTGTGTTCTCTCCACAGTGCTGGTGTCTCTCTCTCCACTAACATTATGTTGTGTTCTCTCCACAGTGCTGGTGTCTCTCTCTCCACTAACATTATGTTGTGTTCTCTCCACAGTGCTGGTGTCTCTCTCTCCACTAACATTATGTTGTGTTCTCTCCACAGTGCTGGTGTCTCTCTCTCCACTAACATTATGTTGTGTTCTCTCCACAGTGCTGGTGTCTCTCTCTCCACTAACATTATGTTGTGTTCTCTCCACAGTGCTGGTGTCTCTCTCTCCACTAACATTATGTTGTGTTCTCTCCACAGTGCTGGTGTCTCTCTCTCCACTAACATTATGTTGTGTTCTCTCCACAGTGCTGGTGTCTCTCCACTAACATTATGTTGTGTTCTCTCCACAGTGCTGGTGTCTCTCTCTCCACTAACATTATGTTGTGTTCTCTCCACAGTGCTGGTGTCTCTCTCTCCACTAACATTATGTTGTGTTCTCTCCACAGTGCTGGTGTCTCTCTCTCCACTAACATTATGTTGTGTTCTCTCCACAGTGCTGGTGTCTCTCTCTCCACTAACATTATGTTGTGTTCTCTCCACAGTGCTGGTGTCTCTCTCTCCACTAACATTATGTTGTGTTCTCTCCACAGTGCTGGTGTCTCTCTCTCCACTAACATTATGTTGTGTTCTCTCCACAGTGCTGGTGTCTCTCTCTCCACTAACATTATGTTGTGTTCTCTCCACAGTGCTGGTGTCTCTCTCTCCACTAACATTATGTTGTGTTCTCTCCACAGTGCTGGTGTCTCTCTCTCCACTAACATTATGTTGTGTTCTCTCCACAGTGCTGGTGTCTCTCTCTCCACTAACATTATGTTGTGTTCTCTCCACAGTGCTGGTGTCTCTCTCTCCACTAACATTATGTTGTGTTCTCTCCACAGTGCTGGTGTCTCTCTCTCCACTAACATTATGTTGTGTTCTCTCCACAGTGCTGGTGTCTCTCTCTCCACTAACATTATGTTGTGTTCTCTCCACAGTGCTGGTGTCTCTCTCTCTCCACTAACATTATGTTGTGTTCTCTCCACAGTGCTGGTGTCTCTCTCTCCACTAACATTATGTTGTGTTCTCTCCACAGTGCTGGTGTCTCTCTCCACTAACATTATGTTGTGTTCTCTCCACAGTGCTGGTGTCTCTCTCTCCACTAACATTATGTTGTGTTCTCTCCACAGTGCTGGTGTCTCTCTCTCCACTAACATTATGTTGTGTTCTCTCCACAGTGCTGGTGTGGGCCGGACAGGAACCTTCATAGCTCTGGACCGACTGATGCAGCACATCAGAGAACATGAGTTTACTGACATCCTGGGGATGGTGTCGGAGATGAGGTCCCATCGACTCTCCATGGTCCAGACAGAGGTAAGACTCTGTCCCCTTTCCCCTCAGACTCTCCATGGTCCAGAGGTCAGACTCTGTCCCCTTTCCCCTCAGACTCTCCATGGTCCAGAGGTCAGACTCTGTCCCCTTTCCCCTCAGACCGAGGGACTGTAGGCCCCACAGGGATCTGGTCAGACCTAGTGCACTATGTAGGGAATAGAGTGCCATTTCAGACACACTTATGTACTGTCACTAAAACATTATTCTGTTGACGTGATGTCACTTCCTCCTGTATGATGTCACTTCCTGTAGGAGCAGTATGTGTTCATCCACCAGTGTGTCCTGCTTATGTGGAAGAAGAAGCAACAGTTCATCACCAATGATGTCATCTACGAGAACATCAGCAAGTCCTAGTGACCGCCTCCTTCACAACGTAAGAATATATAGGAACCCCTCTGATTCTATAGGCACCCTCTCTGAATCTATAGGCACCCTCTCTGAATCTATAGGCACCCCTCTCTGAATCTATAGGCACCCTCTCTGAATCTATAGGTACCCCTCTCTGAATCTATAGGTACCCCTCTCTGAATCCCCAGCCTCTGACCATATCCCTCCACTAGCAGTATGTATCTGACCATATCCCTCCACTAGCAGTATATATCTGACCATATCCCTCCACTAGCAGTATATATCTGACCATATCCCTCCACCAGCAGTATATATCTGACCATATCCCTCCACCAGCA
Source organism: Coregonus ussuriensis (assembly GCA_031479575.1). NCBI lineage: Eukaryota > Metazoa > Chordata > Actinopteri > Salmoniformes > Salmonidae > Coregonus > Coregonus ussuriensis. The sequence goes on along the minus strand of CM062500.1, from coordinate 4,132,582 downwards.
GTATATATCTGACCATATCCCTCCACCAGCAGTATATATCTGACCATATCCCTCCACTAGCAGTATATATCTGACCATATCCCTCCACTAGCAGTATATATCTGACCATATCCCTCCACCAGCAGTATATATCTGACCATATCCCTCCACCAGCAGTATATATCTGACCATATCCCTCCACCAGCAGTATATATCTGACCATATCCCTCCACTAGCAGTATATATCTGACCATATCCCTCCACCAGCAGTATATATCTGACCATATCCCTCCACTAGCAGTATATATCTGACCATATCCCTCCACTAGCAGTATATATCTGACCATATCCCTCCACTAGCAGTATATATCTGACCATATCCCTCCACCAGCAGTATATATCTGACCATATCCCTCCACCAGCAGTATATATCTGACCATATCCCTCCACTAGCAGTATATATCTGACCATATCCCCTCCACTAGCAGTATATATCTGACCATATCCCTCCACTAGCAGTATATATCTGACCATATCCCTCCACAAGCAGTATATATCTGACCATATCCCTCCACTAGCAGTATATATCTGACCATATCCCTCCACTCAGCAGTATATATCTGACCATATCCCTCCACTAGCAGTATATATCTGACCATATCCCTCCACTAGCAGTATATATCTGACCATATCCCTCCACCAGCAGTATATATCTGACCATATCCCTCCACTAGCAGTATATATCTGACCATATCCCTCCACTAGCAGTATATATCTGACCATATCCCTCCACCTAGCAGTATATATCTGACCATATCCCTCCACTAGCAGTATATATCTGACCATATCCCTCCACTAGCAGTATATATCTGACCATATCCCTCCACTAGCAGTATATATCTGACCATATCCCTCCACTAGCAGTATATATCTGACCATATCCCTCCACTAGCAGTATATATCTGACCATATCCCTCCACCAGCAGTATATATCTGACCATATCCCTCCACTAGCAGTATATATCTGACCATATCCCTCCACTAGCAGTATATATCTGACCATATCCCTCCACCAGCAGTATATATCTGACCATATCCCTCCACCAGCAGTATATATCTGACCATATCCCTCCACTAGCAGTATATATCTGACCATATCCCTCCACTAGCAGTATATATCTGACCATATCCCTCCACTAGCAGTATATATCTGACCATATCCCTCCACCAGCAGTATATATCTGACCATATCCCTCCACTAGCAGTATATATCTGACCATATCCCTCCACTAGCAGTATATATCTGACCATATCCCTCCACTAGCAGTATATATCTGACCTTACCCTCCACTAGCAGTATATATCTGACCATATCCTCCACCAGCAGTATATATCTGACCAATATCCCTCCACTAGCAGTATATATCTGACCATATCCCTCCACTAGCAGTATATATCTGACCATATCCCTCCACTAGCAGTATATATCTGACCATATCCCATCCACTAGCAGTATATATCTGACCATATCCCTCCACTAGCAGTATATATCTGACCATATCCCTCCACCAGCAGTATATATCTGACCATATCCCTCCACTAGCAGTATATATCTGACCATATCCCTCCACTAGCAGTATATATCTGACCATATCCCTCCACCAGCAGTATATATCTGACCCATATCCCTCCACACAGCAGTATATATCTGACCATATCCCTCACTAGCAGTATATATCTGACCATATCCCTCCACTAGCAGTTATATATTCTGACCATATCCCTCCACTAGCAGTATATATCTGACCATATCCCTCCACTAGCAGTATATATCTGACCATATCCCTCCACTAGCAGTATATATCTGACCATATCCCTCCACCTAGCAGTATATATCTGACCATATCCCTCCACCAGCAGTATATATCTGACCATATCCCTCCACTAGCAGTATATATCTGACCATATCCCTCCACAGCAGTATATATCTGACCATATCCCTCCACTAGCAGTATATATCTGACCATATCCCTCCACTAGCAGTATATATCTGACCATATCCCTCCACTAGCAGTATATATCTGACCATATCCCTCCACTAGCAGTATATATCTGACCATATCCCTCCACTAGCTGTATATATCTGACCATATCCCTCCACCTAGCAGTATATATCTGACCATATCCCTCCACCTAGCAGTTCTATCTGACCATATCCCCACTAGCGGTATATATCTGACCATATCCCTCCACTAGCAGGTATATATCTGACCATATCCCTCCACCAGCGGTATATATCTGACCATATCCCTCCACTAGCAGTATATATCTGACCATATCCCTCCACTAGCAGTATATATCTGACCATATCCCTCTACTAGCAGTATATATCTGACCATATCCCTCCACTAGCAGTATATATCTGACCATATCCCTCCACTAGCAGTATATATCTGACCATATCCCTCCACCAGCAGTATATATCTGACCATATCCCTCCACTAGCAGTATATATCTGACCATATCCCCTTCCACTAGCAGTATATATCTGACCATATCCCTCCACCAGCAGTATATATCTGACCATATCCCTCCACCAGCAGTATCTATCTGACCATATCCCTCCACTAGCAGTATATATCTGACCATATCCCTCCACTAGCAGTATATATCTGACCATATCCCTCCACTAGCAGTATGTATCTGACCATATCCCTCCACTAGCAGTACATATCTGACCATATCCCTCCACTAGCAGTATATATCTGACCATATCCCTCCACTAGCAGTATGTATCTGACCATATCCCTCCACTAGCAGTATATATCTGACCATATCCCTCCACCAGCAGTATATATCTGACCATATCCCTCCACTAGCAGTATATATCTGACCATATCCCTCCACTAGCAGTATATATCTGACCATATCCCTCCACTAGCAGTATATATCTGACCATATCCCTCCACCAGCAGTATATATCTGACCATATCCCTCCACCAGCAGTATATATCTGACCATATCCCTCCACCAGCGGTATATATCTGACCATATCCCTCCACTAGCGGTATATATCTGACCATATCCCTCCAGTAGCGGTATATATCTGACCATATCCCTCCACTAGCGGTATATATCTGACCATATCCCTCCACTAGCAGTATATATCTGACCATATCCCTCCACCAGCAGTATATATCTGACCATATCCCTCCACCAGCAGTATATATCTGACCATATCCCTCCACTAGCAGTATATATCTGACCATATCCCTCCACCAGCAGTATATATCTGACCATATCCCTCCACTAGCAGTATATATCTGACCATATCCCTCCACCAGCAGTATATATCTGACCATATCCCTCCACTAGCAGTATATATCTGACCATATCCCTCCACCAGCAGTATCTATCTGACCATATCCCTCCACTAGCAGTATATATCTGACCATATCCCTCCACTAGCAGTATATATCTGACCATATCCCTCCACTAGCAGTATGTATCTGACCATATCCCTCCACTAGCAGTATATATCTGACCATATCCCCTCCACCAGCAGTATATATCTGACCATATCCCTCCACTAGCAGTATATATCTGACCATATCCCTCCACTAGCAGTATATATCTGACCATATCCCTCCACCAGCAGTATATATCTGACCATATCCCTCCACTAGCAGTATATATCTGACCATATCCCTCCACCAGCAGTATATATCTGACCATATCCCTCCACCAGCAGTATATATCTGACCATATCCCTCCACAGCGTATATATCTGACCATATCCCTCCACTAGCGTATATATCTGACCATATCCCTCCAGATATGCGGTATATATCTGACCATATCCCTCCACTAGCAGTATATATCTGACCATATCCCTCCACTAGCAGTATATATCTGACCATATCCCTCCACAAGCAGTATATATCTGACCATATCCCTCCACCAGCAGTATATATCTGACCATATCCCTCCACTAGCAGTATATATCTGACCATATCCCTCCACCAGCAGTATATATCTGACCATATCCCTCCACTAGCAGTATATATCTGACCATATCCCTCCACCAGCAGTATATATCTGACCATATCCCTCCACTAGCAGTATATATCTGACCATATCCCTCCACTAGCAGTATATATCTGACCATATCCTCACGACCCGCAGTATATATCTGACCATATCCCTCCACCAGCAGTATATATCTGACCATATCCCTCCAGCAGCGGTATATATCTGACCATATCCCTCCACTAGCGGTATATATCTGACCATATCCCTCCACCAGCGGTATATATCTGACCATATCCCTCCACTAGCAGTATATATCTGACCATATCCCTCCACTAGCAGTATATATCTGACCATATCCCTCCACTAGCAGTATATATCTGACCATATCCCTCCACTAGCAGTATATATCTGACCATATCCCTCCACTAGCAGTATATATCTGACCATATCCCTCCACCAGCAGTATATATCTGACCATATCCCTCCACTAGCAGTATATATCTGACCATATCCCTCCACTAGCAGTATATATCTGACCATATCCCTCCACTAGCAGTATATATCTGACCATATCCCTCCACCAGCAGTATATATCTGACCATATCCCTCCACTAGCAGTATATATCTGACCATATCCCTCCACCAGCAGTATATATCTGACCATATCCCTCCACTAGCAGTATATAGCTGACCATATCCCTCCACCAGCAGTATATATCTGACCATATCCCTCCACTAGCAGTATGTATCTGACCATATCCCTCCACTAGCAGTATATATCTGACAATATCCCTCCACTAGCAGTATATATCTGACCATATCCCTCCACTAGCAGTATGTATCTGACCATATCCCTCCACCAGCAGTATATATCTGACCATATCCCTCCACCAGCAGTATATATCTGACCATATCCCTCCACTAGCAGTATATATCTGACCATATCCCTCCACCAGCAGTATATATCTGACCATATCCCTCCACTAGCAGTATATATCTGACCATATCCCTCCACTAGCAGTATATATCTGACCATATCCCTCCACCAGCAGTATATATCTGACCATATCCCTCCACCAGCAGTATATATCTGACCATATCCCTCCACCAGCGGTATATATCTGACCATATCCCTCCACTAGCGGTATATATCTGACCATATCCCTCCAAGTAGCCGTATATATCTGACCATATCCCTCCACTAGCAGTATATATCTGACCATATCCCTCCACTAGCAGTATATATCTGACCATATCCCTCCACCAGCAGTATATATCTGACCATATCCCTCCACTAGCAGTATATATCTGACCATATCCCTCCACCAGCAGTATATATCTGACCATATCCCTCCACCTAGCAGTATATATCTGACCATATCCCTCCACTAGCAGTATATATCTGACCATATCCCTCCACAAGCAGTATATATCTGACCATATCCCTCCACTAGCAGTATATATCTGACCATATCCCTCCACTAGCAGTATATATCTGACCATATCCCTCCACTAGCAGTATATATCTGACCATATCCCTCCACCAGCAGTATATATCTGACCATATCCCTCCACTAGCAGTATATATCTGACCATATCCCTCCACCAGCAGTATATATCTGACCATATCCCTCCACTAGCAGTATATATCTGACCATATCCCTCCACTAGCAGTATATATCTGACCATATCCCTCCACTAGCAGTATATATCTGACCATATCCCTCCACCAGCAGTATATATCTGACCATATCCCTCCACTAGCAGTATATATCTGACCATATCCCTCCACTAGCAGTATATATCTGACCATATCCCTCCACTAGCAGTATATATCTGACCATATCCCTCCACTAGCAGTATATATCTGACCATATCCCTCCACTAGCAGTATATATCTGACCATATCCCTCCACCAGCAGTATATATCTGACCATATCCCTCCACTAGCAGTATATATCTGACCATATCCCTCCACTAGCAGTATATATCTGACCATATCCCTCCACTAGCAGTATATATCTGACCATATCCCTCCACCTAGCAGTATATATCTGACCATATCCCTCCACCAGCAGTATATATCTGACCATATCCCTCACTAGCAGTATATATCTGACCATATCCCTCCACTAGCAGTATATATCTGACCATATCCCTCCACTAGCAGTATATATCTTGACCATATCCCTCCACTAGCAGTATATATCTGACCATATCCCTTTTTTTTTCCACCAGCAGTATATATCTGGACCATATCCCTCCACTAGCAGTATATATCTGACCATATCCCTCCACCAGCAGTTTATATATATCTGACCATATCCTCCACCAGCAGTATATATCTGACATATCCTTCCACTAGCAGTATATATCTGACCATATCCCTCCACCAGCAGTATATATCATGACCATATCCCTCCACTAGCAGTATATATCTGACCATATCCCTCCACTAGCAGTATATATCTGACCATATCCTCCACTAGCAGTATAATCTGACCATATCCCTCCACTAGCAGTATATATCTGACCATATCCTTCCACCAGCAGTATATATCTGACCATATCCCTCCACTAGCAGTATATATTGACCATATCCCTCCACTAGCAGTATTATATCTGACCATATCCCTCCACTAGCAGTATATATCTGACCATATCCCTCCACTAGCAGTATATATCTGACCATATCCCTCCACTAGCAGTATATATCTGACCATATCCCTCCACCAGCAGTATATATCTGACCATATCCTCCACTTAGCAGTATATATCTGACCATATCCCTCCACCAGCAGTATATTATCTGACCATATCCTCACTAGCAGTATATATCTGACCATATCCCTCCACCAGCAGTATATATCTGACCATATCCCTCCACTAGCAGTATATATCTGACCATTTATCCCTCCACCAGCAGTATATATCTGACCATTATCCCTCCACCAGCAGTATTTATATTGACCATATCCTCCACTCGCAGTATATATCTGACCATTATCCTTCCACTAGCAGTATATATCTGACCATATTCCTCCACTAGCAGTATATATCTGGACCATATCCCTCCACCAGCAGTATTATATCTGACCATATCCCTCCACTAGCAGTATATATCTGACCATATCCCTCCACCAGCAGTTTATATATCTGACCATATCACTTTCCACTAGCAGTATATATCTGACCATATCCCTCCACCCGCAGTATATTATCGACCATATCCCTCCACTAGCAGTATATATCTGACAATCCCGCCACCAGCAAGTATATATCTGGACCATCTCCATCCACAGCAGTATATATCGACCATATCCCTCCACTAGCACGTATATATCTGACCAATACCCTCCACTAGCAGTATATATCTGACCTATCCCTCCACTAGCAGGATATATCTGACCAATATCCCTCCCACTAGCAGTATATATCTGACCATATCCCTCCACCAGCAGTATATATCTGACCATATCCCTCCACAAGCAGTATATATCTGACCATATCCCTCCACCAGCAGTATATATCTGACCATATCCCTCCACTAGCAGTATATATCTGACCATATCCCTCCACTAGCAGTATATATCTGACCATATCCCTCCACTAGCAGTATATATCTGCCATATCCCTCCACTAGCAGTATATATCTGACCATATCCCTCCACTAGCAGTATATATCTGACCATATCCCTCCACTAGCAGTATATATCTGACCATATCCCTCCACTAGCAGTATATATCTGACCATATCCCTCCACTCAGCAGTATATATCTGACCATATCCCTCCACAGCAGTATATATCTGACCATATCCCTCCACTAGCAGTATTTATCTGACCATATCCCTCCACTAGCAGTATATATCTGACCATATCCCTCCACCAGCAGTATATATCTGACCATATCCCTCCACCAGCAGTATATATCTGACCATATCCCTCCACTAGCAGTATATATCTGACCATATCCCTCCACCAGCAGTAATATATCTGACCATATCCCTCACTAGCAGTATATATCTGACCATATCCCTCCACTAGCAGTATATACTCTGACCATATCCCTCCACTAGCAGTATATATCTGACCATATCCTCCACTAGCAGTATATATCTGACCATATCCCTCCACTAGCAGTATATATCTGACCATATCCCTCCACTAGCAGTATATATCTGACCATATCCCTCCACTAGCAGTATATATCTGACCATATCCCTCCACCAGCAGTATATATCTGACCATATCCCTCCACCAGCAGTATATATCTGACCATATCCCTCCACCAGCAGTATATATCTGACCATATCCTTCCACTAGCGGACCTATACTAACTCTCTTCTATTCTTCCTGTTGCAGATCGTGACATCACTCAACCTCCCGTGCTTCAGGCGTCCCGTTCTCTACCGAGACACGTTTCATCATCGATACAAAAAACAACAACACAGAATGTCTGACTAATCTGACAACGCACGGAGGACAATATCAAGATGGATTTGAGTTTTAATTGGTGTTAGTTCTGTAAGCATGGGATTGAACACAGCCTTAAGGAGCCTTGTTCACCGACTCAAGACTGACCAGGAGTTCTAGCGCTATGAAGGTTGATGTTGTTTCCCCTCTTCAACCTTCAGCAGAACTACAACAGAACTGACAGAGACGTCGGGAACCAGGGGGGTTTGGGACAGTAGCATGACCCCCCCCTGAGTGATGACACGTCTCTTATAAAATGACCAATACCTTGTTTAGAGGGAGTGTGGACCCGTCCTTGACACAGCAACTTAGTGGAACTTAACTGAGAGTGGTCAGGTCAAATACTGTAACATTTAGTTGATGTTTCTCTTTCAGGAACAGCTGACACACAGCAGTACACAGGCCTGATGTTCCCTGTCAGTCTGCCTGCCTGTCTGTCTGTCTGTCTGTCTGTCTGTCTGTCTGTCTGTCTGTCTGTCTGTCTGTTACCTTCCTGCCATGGGACAATGTTGCAGACCTGCTATGGTACAATGCTAGCAGGAGGCCGACGTGTGCTTGACAGTAGTGTTCCAGGTTGTTTTAATGTGCATACTGTCCATCTGCTGCCCTTAGTTCACATCTCAAACACCGTCCATCTGCTGCCCTTAGTTCACATCTCAAACACCGTCCATCTGCTGCCCTTAGTTCACATCTCAAACACCGTCCATCTGCTGCCCTTAGTTCACATCTCAAACACCGTCCATCTGCTGACCTTAGTTCACATCTCAAACACCGTCCATCTGCTGCCCTTAGTTCACATCTCAAACACCGTCCATCTGCTGCCCTTAGTTCACATCTCAAACACTGTCCATCTGCTGCCCTTAGTTCACATCTCAAACACCGTCCATCTGCTGCCCTTAGTTCACATCTCAAACACCGTCCATCTGCTGCCCTTAGTTCACATCTCAAACACCGTCCATCTGCTGCCCTTAGTTCACATCTCAAACACCGTCCATCTGCTGCTCTTAGTTCACATCTCAAACACTGTCCATCCGCTGCCCTTAGTTCACATCTCACACACCGTCTCCAGCTGCAACAAGCTTCACATCTCACACACCGACTCCAGCTGCAACAAGCTTCACATCTCACACACCGACTCCAGCTGCAACAAGCTTCACATCTCAGACACAGTCCAGCTGCAACAAGCTTCACATCTCAGACACAGTCTCCAGCTGCAACAAGCTTCACATCTCAGACACAGTCTCCAGCTGCAACAAGCTTCCATTCTCTACGTTACACTGCCATCCTGGCCAGAGACACCTGGAGGAAAGGCCTGTTACAGACAGGTTGTTCTGGGAGGAAAGGCCTGTTACAGACAGGTTGCTCTGGGAGGAAAGGCATGTTAGAGACAGGTTGCTCTGGGAGGAAAGGCCTGTTACAGACAGGTTGCTCTGGGAGGAAAGGCATGTTAGAGACAGGTTGCTCTGGGAGGAAAGGCCTGTTATAGACAGGTTGCTCTGGGAGGAAAGGCCTGTTACAGACAGGTTGCTCTGGGAGGAAAGGCCTGTTACAGACAGGTTGCTCTGGGAGGAAAGGCCTGTTACAGACAGGTTGCTCTGGGAGGAAAGGCATGTTAGAGACAGGTTGCTCTGGGAGGAAAGGCCTGTTATAGACAGGTTGCTCTGGGAGGAAAGGCCTGTTACAGACAGGTTGCTCTGGGAGGAAAGGCCTGTTACAGACAGGTTGCTCTGGGAGGAAAGGCCTGTTACAGACAGGTTGCTCTGGGAGGAAAGGCCTGTTGCAGACAGGTTGCTCTGGGAGGAAAGGCCTGTTACAGACAGGTTGCTCTGGGAGGAAAGGCCTGTTACAGATGGAGGAAAGGCCTGTTACAGACAGGTTGCTCTGGGAGGAAAGGCCTGTTACAGATGGAGGAAAGGCCTGTTATAGACAGGTTGCTCTGGGAGGAAAGGCCTGTTACAGACAGGTTGCTCTGGGAGGAAAGGCCTGTTACAGACAGGTTGCTCTGGGAGGAAAGGCCTGTTACAGATGGAGGAAAGGCCTGTTATAGACAGGTTGCTCTGGGAGGCCTGTTATAGACAGGTTGCTCTGGGAGGAAAGGCCTGTTACAGACAGGTTGCTCTGGGAGGAAAGGCCTGTTATAGACAGGTTGCTCTGGGAGGAAAGGCCTGTTATAGACAGGTTGCTCTGGGAGGAAAGGCCTGTTACAGACAGGTTGCTCTGGGAGGAAAGGCCTGTTACAGACAGGTTGCTCTGGGAGGAAAGGCCTGTTACAGATGGAGGAAAGGCCTGTTATAGACAGGTTGCTCTGGGAGGAAAGGCCTGTTACAGACAGGTTGCTCTGGGAGGAAAGGCCTGTTACAGACAGGTTGCTCTTGGAGGAAAGGCCTGTTACAGACAGGTTGCTCTTGGAGGAAAGGCCTGTTACAGACAGGTTGCTCTCTATTGGCTAGAGACAGTGTTCTAATCTAGACTGTGTTTCTATTGGCTAGAGACTGTGTTATAACCTAGATACTGTTTCTATTGGCTAGAGACTGTGTTCTAACCTAGAGACTGTTTCTATTGGCTAGAGACTGTGTTCTAATCTAGAGACTGTGTTTCTATTGGCTAGAGACTGTGGAATGCCAGTTTAGACTGTGGATCTATTGTTGTGTTTGCCCTGAGGCCTTGGATTGGCTGTGGCCATTTGATGCCTACTGTCCTAGTGTTTCTGTCTGGTCCACATCCCACTGCCCTGAGGCTGATGCTGCCTGCTGTCCTAGTGTTTCTGTCTGGTCCACATCCCACTGCCCTGAGGCTGATGCTGTCTGCTGTCCTAGTGTTTCTGTCTGGTCCACATCCCACTGCCCTGAGGCTGATGCTGTCTGCTGTCCTAGTGTTTCTGTCTGGTCCACATCCCACTGCCCTGAGGCTGATGCTGTCTGCTGTCCTAGTGTTTCTGTCTGGTCCACATCCCACTGCCCTGAGGCTGATGCTGCCTACAGTAGAAACATAACACACATTTTACATTTTAGTCATTTAGCAGACGCTCTTATCCAGAGCGACTTACAGTTTTTCATACTGGCCCCCTGTGTGAATCGAACCCACAACCCTGAGCTACATCCCTGCCGGCCATTCCCTCCCCTACCCTGGACGACGCTGGGCCAATTGTGCGCTGCCCCATGGGTCTCCCGGTCGCGGCTGGCTACGACAGAGCCTGGATTCGAACCAAGATCTCTAGTGGCACAGCTAGCACTGCGATGCAGCGCCTTAGACCACTGCACCCCTCGGGAGGTTACCACACCTTGTCTGGTATAGAAGACGGGGAGGTGTTTAACTGTCATTTAAACCTCTTTACTGAATCAACAAGAGGGATGTCTTCTAGAAGACGGGGAGGTGTTTAACTGTCATTTAAACCTCTTTACTGAATCAACAAGAGGGATGTCTTCTAGAAGACGGGGAGGTGTTTAACTGTCATTTAAACCTCTTTACTGAATCAACAAGAGGGATGTCTTCTAGAAGACGGGGAGGTGTTTAACTGTCGTTTAAACCTCTTTACTGAATCAACAAGAGGGATGTCTTCTAGAAGACGGGGAGGTGTTTAACTGTCATTTAAACCTCTTTACTGAATCAACAAGAGGGATGTCTTCTAGAAGACGGGGAGGTGTTTAACTGTCATTTAAACCTCTTTACTGAATCAACAAGAGGGATGTCTTCTAGAAGACGGGGAGGTGTTTAACTGTCATTTAAACCTCTTTACTGAATCAACAAGAGGGATGTCTTCTAGAAGACGGGGAGGTGTTTAACTGTCATTTAAACCTCTTTACTGAATCAACAAGAGGGATGTCTTCTAGAAGACGGGGAGGTGTTTAACTGTCATTTAAACCTCTTTACTGAATCAACAAGAGGGATGTCTTCTAGAAGACGGGGAGGTGTTTAACTGTCATTTAAACCTCTTTACTGAATCAACAAGAGGGATGTCTTCTAGAAGACGGGGAGGTGTTTAACTGTCATTTAAACCTCTTTACTGAATCAACAAGAGGGATGTCTTCTAGAAGACGGGGAGGTGTTTAACTGTCATTTAAACCTCTTTACTGAATCAACAAGAGGGATGTCTTCTAGAAGACGGGAGGTGTTTAACTGTCATTTAAACCTCTTTACTGAATCAACAAGAGGGATGTCTTCTAGAAGACGGGGAGGTGTTTAACTGTCATTTAAACCTCTTTACTGAATCAACAAGAGGGATGTCTTCTAGAAGACGGGGAGGTGTTTAACTGTCATTTAAACCTCTTTACTGAATCAACAAGAGGGATGTCTTCTAGAAGACGGGGAGGTGTTTAACTGTCATTTAAACCTCTTTACTGAATCAACAAGAGGGATGTCTTCTAGAAGACGGGGAGGTGTTTAACTGTCATTTAAACCTCTTTACTGAATCAACAAGAGGGATGTCTTCTAGAAGACGGGGAGGTGTTTAACTGTCATTTAAACCTCTTTACTGAATCAACAAGAGGGATGTCTTCTAGAAGACGGGGAGGTGTTTAACTGTCATTTAAACCTCTTTACTGAATCAACAAGAGGGATGTCTTCTAGAAGACGGGAGGTGTTTAACTGTCATTTAAACCTCTTTACTGAATCAACAAGAGGGATGTCTTCTAGAAGACGGGGAGGTGTTTAACTGTCATTTAAACCTCTTTACTGAATCAACAAGAGGGATGTCTTCTAGAAGACGGGAGGTGTTTAACTGTCATTTAAACCTCTTTACTGAATCAACAAGAGGGATGTCTTCTAGAAGACGGGGAGGTGTTTAACTGTCATTTAAACCTCTTTACTGAATCAACAAGAGGGATGTCTTCTAGAAGACGGGGAGGTGTTTAACTGTCGTTTAAACCTCTTTACTGAATCAACAAGAGGGATGTCTTCTAGAAGACGGGGAGGTGTTTAACTGTCATTTAAACCTCTTTACTGAATCAACAAGAGGGATGTCTTCTAGAAGACGGGGAGGTGTTTAACTGTCATTTAAACCTCTTTACTGAATCAACAAGAGGGATGTCTTCTAGAAGACGGGGAGGTGTTTAACTGTCATTTAAACCTCTTTACTGAATCAACAAGAGGGATGTCTTCTAGAAGACGGGGAGGTGTTTAACTGTCATTTAAACCTCTTTACTGAATCAACAAGAGGGATGTCTTCTAGAAGACGGGGAGGTGTTTAACTGTCATTTAAACCTCTTTACTGAATCAACAAGAGGGATGTCTTCTAGAAGACGGGGAGGTGTTTAACTGTCATTTAAACCTCTTTACTGAATCAACAAGAGGGATGTCTTCTAGAAGACGGGGAGGTGTTTAACTGTCGTTTAAACCTCTTTACTGAATCAACAAGAGGGATGTCTTCTAGAAGACGGGGAGGTGTTTAACTGTCGTTTAAACCTCTTTACTGAATCAACAAGAGGGATGTCTTCTAGAAGACGGGGAGGTGTTTAACTGTCATTTAAACCTCTTTACTGAATCAACAAGAGGGATGTCTTCTAGAAGACGGGGAGGTGTTTAACTGTCATTTAAACCTCTTTACTGAATCAACAAGAGGGATGTCTTCTAGAAGACGGGGAGGTGTTTAACTGTCATTTAAACCTCTTTACTGAATCAACAAGAGGGATGTCTTCTAGAAGACGGGGAGGTGTTTAACTGTCGTTTTAAACCTCTTTACTGAATCAACAAGAGGGATGTCTTCTAGAAGACGGGGAGGTGTTTAACTGTCATTTAAACCTCTTTACTGAATCAACAAGAGGGATGTCTTCTAGAAGACGGGGAGGTGTTTAACTGTCATTTAAACCTCTTTACTGAATCAACAAGAGGGATGTCTTCTAGAAGACGGGGAGGTGTTTAACTGTCATTTAAACCTCTTTACTGAATCAACAAGAGGGATGTCTTCTAGAAGACGGGGAGGTGTTTAACTGTCATTTAAACCTCTTTACTGAATCAACAAGAGGGATGTCTTCTAGAAGACGGGGAGGTGTTTAACTGTCATTTAAACCTCTTTACTGAATCAACAAGAGGGATGTCTTCTAGAAGACGGGGAGGTGTTTAACTGTCATTTGTTTACCAGGGTATGTAATTGCAATAGTTGCAATCAGGTGTTGAGACATGAACGGTGCATGTTGTAAATGTGCCCATCAGATCAGGCACTTCCTGTGTCTCCTGGTGATGACATCAGACCTACAGACAGCACAGTTCTGATGTCACGGGGGAGAGGGAACCTCCACTAGGATGTGATGTCCAGTTTACCTCAATCTATATGGGACCTCTGGACAGTAAGGAAATGGAATAACCTAAAAAATATCAAATCAACATATATATATATCTTTTTTCTCTCTCACTCTAGCTCAGAATTACCAAGGTACATTATTATTGAGGTACATTATCAAACAGTTCAGTGTTTACTAAAAAAAAAGGGGGATCATGACATGAACTTGATTGTTGGCGCATTAGAGCTAGGCCGATTGGACTGGCCCTCCATCTTCACCTCATCCGTCTGTCTGTCCACTCCTTAGTTAGAGGAGCACCAAGCGTTTACAGAGGTGAAGGGTCAACCACCCTGACCTCATATTGACCTTACATTACCTAGGTTACATTACATGGGTTTAGGGTTATTCCCAGGTTTCCCGGGTTGGAAAATTCCCAGAATCAGGAGGGAAACGCAAGGATTTCGCTACACCCGCATTAACATCTGCTAAACGTTGTATGTGACAAATAAAAATGTGATTTGATTTTGAATAAGAAGGAAATCCGTAATCCTCCAAACAGGATTTCTGGAAAACCTGGGAATTTTGTGGAAGTTATCAGAATTTTGCAACCCTAGTTACATGACAGAATGACAGAGGTTGTGTTACCGCGGTTCTCTATCTGACACACTGTATATAGTCCTGATGACTACAACTAGTCCGTTTCTACATTTATTACCAAGTCATTCTGTAACTGTAGTATTTGAATGAGCATAACATGAGCCAGAAGGTTATTTTATCATAGCTGCAGTAACAGTTTGTTTGAACGGAAGGGTCTTACGGCATCTTATCTTCCTGCTGGCGTGGAAAGGATACGTCCCAAATGACTACCTATCCCTGCATAGTGTACTCCTTTAGACCACAAGTAGTACACTATATAGAGCAGTGTTTCCCAACTCCAGTCCTCCAGGACCCCCAACAGCCCAACTCCAGTCCTCCAGTACCCCCCAACAGCCCAACTCCAGTCCTCCAGTACCCCCAACAGCCCAACTCCAGTCCTCCAGTACCCCCCAACAGCCCAACTCCAGTCCTCCAGCACCCCCAACAGCCCAACTCCAGTCCTCCAACAGCCCAACTCCAGTCCTCCAGTACCCCCCAACAGCCCAACTCCAGTCCTCCAGGACCCCCAACAGCCCAACTCCAGTCCTCCAGTCCTCCAACAGCCCAACTCCAGTCCTCCAGTACCCCCCAACAGCCCAACTCCAGTCCTCCAGTATCCCCAACAGCCCAACTCCAGTCCTCCAGTCCTCCAACAGCCCAACTCCAGTCCTCCAGTCCTCCAACAGCCCAACTCCAGTCCTCCAGCACCCCCAACAGCCCAACTCCAGTCCTCCAGCACCCCCAACAGCCCAACTCCAGTCCTCCAGTACCCCCAACAGCCCAACTCCAGTCCTCCAGGACCCCCAACAGCCCAACTCCAGTCCTCCAACAGCCCAACTCCAGTCCTCCAGTACCCC
The DNA here is from genome assembly GCA_031479575.1 of Coregonus ussuriensis. Classification (NCBI taxonomy): domain Eukaryota; kingdom Metazoa; phylum Chordata; class Actinopteri; order Salmoniformes; family Salmonidae; genus Coregonus; species Coregonus ussuriensis. The sequence continues at coordinate 4,116,388 of CM062500.1, read as the reverse complement.
AACAGCCCAACTCCAGTCCTCCAGTCCTCCAACAGCCCAACTCCAGTCCTCCAGTACCCCCCAACAGCCCAACTCCAGTCCTCCAGGACCCCCAACAGCCCAACTCCAGTCCTCCAGTCCTCCAACAGCCCAACTCCAGTCCTCCAGTACCCCCCAACAGCCCAACTCCAGTCCTCCAGTATCCCCAACAGCCCAACTCCAGTCCTCCAGTCCTCCAACAGCCCAACTCCAGTCCTCCAGTCCTCCAACAGCCCAACTCCAGTCCTCCAGCACCCCCAACAGCCCAACTCCAGTCCTCCAGCACCCCCAACAGCCCAACTCCAGTCCTCCAGTACCCCCAACAGCCCAACTCCAGTCCTCCAGGACCCCCAACAGCCCAACTCCAGTCCTCCAACAGCCCAACTCCAGTCCTCCAGTACCCCAACAGCCCAACTCCAGTCCTCCAGTACCCCCCAACAGCCCAACTCCAGTCCTCCAGGACCCCCAACAGCCCAACTCCAGTCCTCCAACAGCCCAACTCCAGTCCTCCAGTACCCCAACAGCCCAACTCCAGTCCTCCAGTACCCCAACAGCCCAACTCCAGTCCTCCAGGACCCCCAACAGCCCAACTCCAGTCCTCCAGTACCCCCAACAGCCCAACTCCAGTCCTCCAGTCCTCCAACAGCCCAACTCCAGTCCTCCTGTACCCCCCAACAGCCCAACTCCAGTCCTCCAGTACCCCAACAGCCCAACTCCAGTCCTCCAGTACCCCCCAACAGCCCAACTCCAGGACCCCCAACAGCCCAACTCCAGTCCTCCAGGACCCCCAACAGCCCAACTCCAGTCCTCCAGTCCTCCAACAGCCAAACTCCAGTCCTCCAGTCCTCCAACAGCCCAACTCCAGTCCTCCAGCACCCCCAACAGCCCAACTCCAGTCCTCCAGTACCCCCCAACAGCCCAACTCCAGTCCTCCAGCACCCCCAACAGCCCAACTCCAGTCCTCCAGTCCTCCAACAGCCCAACTCCAGTCCTCCAGTACCCCCCAACAGCCCAACTCCAGTCCTCCAGGACCCCCAACAGCCCAACTCCAGTCCTCCAGTCCTCCAACAGCCCAACTCCAGTCCTCCAGTACCCCCCAACAGCCCAACTCCAGTCCTCCAGTATCCCCAACAGCCCAACTCCAGTCCTCCAGTCCTCCAACAGCCCAACTCCAGTCCTCCAGTCCTCCAACAGCCCAACTCCAGTCCTCCAGCACCCCCAACAGCCCAACTCCAGTCCTCCAGCACCCCCAACAGCCCAACTCCAGTCCTCCAGTACCCCCAACAGCCCAACTCCAGTCCTCCAGGACCCCCAACAGCCCAACTCCAGTCCTCCAACAGCCCAACTCCAGTCCTCCAGTACCCCAACAGCCCAACTCCAGTCCTCCAGTCCTCCAACAGCCCAACTCCAGTCCTCCAGTACCCCCCAACAGCCCAACTCCAGTCCTCCAGGACCCCCAACAGCCCAACTCCAGTCCTCCAGTCCTCCAACAGCCCAACTCCAGTCCTCCAGTACCCCCCAACAGCCCAACTCCAGTCCTCCAGTATCCCCAACAGCCCAACTCCAGTCCTCCAGTCCTCCAACAGCCCAACTCCAGTCCTCCAGTCCTCCAACAGCCCAACTCCAGTCCTCCAGCACCCCCAACAGCCCAACTCCAGTCCTCCAGCACCCCCAACAGCCCAACTCCAGTCCTCCAGTACCCCCAACAGCCCAACTCCAGTCCTCCAGGACCCCCAACAGCCCAACTCCAGTCCTCCAACAGCCCAACTCCAGTCCTCCAGTACCCCAACAGCCCAACTCCAGTCCTCCAGTACCCCCTCAACAGCCCAACTCCAGTCCTCCAGGACCCCCAACAGCCCAACTCCAGTCCTCCAACAGCCCAACTCCAGTCCTCCAGTACCCCAACAGCCCAACTCCAGTCCTCCAGTACCCCAACAGCCCAACTCCAGTCCTCCAGGACCCCCAACAGCCCAACTCCAGTCCTCCAGTACCCCCAACAGCCCAACTCCAGTCCTCCAGTCCTCCAACAGCCCAACTCCAGTCCTCCTGTACCCCCCAACAGCCCAACTCCAGTCCTCCAGTACCCCAACAGCCCAACTCCAGTCCTCCAGTACCCCCCAACAGCCCAACTCCAGGACCCCCAACAGCCCAACTCCAGTCCTCCAGGACCCCCAACAGCCCAACTCCAGTCCTCCAGTCCTCCAACAGCCAAACTCCAGTCCTCCAGTCCTCCAACAGCCCAACTCCAGTCCTCCAGCACCCCCAACAGCCCAACTCCAGTCCTCCAGTACCCCCAACAGCCCAACTCCAGTCCTCCAGTACCCCCAACAGCCCAACTCCAGTCCTCCAGTACCCCCAACAGCCCAACTCCAGTCCTCCAGGACCCCCAACAGCCCAACTCCAGTCCTCCAACAGCCCAACTCCAGTCCTCCAGTACCCCCCAACAGCCCAACTCCAGTACCCCCCAACAGCCCAACTCCAGTCCTCCAGTACCCCCCAACAGCCCAACTCCAGTCCTCCAGTACCCCCCAACAGCCCAACTCCAGTACCCCCCAACAGCCCAACTCCAGTCCTCCTGTACCCCCCAACAGCCCAACTCCAGTCCTCCAGTACCCCCCAACAGCCCAACAACCCAACTCCAGTCCTCCAGTACCCCCCAACAGCCCAACTCCAGTACCCCCCAACAGCCCAACTCCAGTCCTCCTGTACCCCCCAACAGCCCAACTCTAGTCCTCCAGTACCCCCCAACAGCCCAACTCCAGTCCTCAACTTGTCAAGGGTGTTGTCAGGTGTGCTTCTCCGGGGCCACAACAAAAATATGTACTGTTGGGAGTTCTGGAGGACCGGAGTTGGGCTGTTGGGGGGTACTGGAGGACTGGAGTTGGGAAACACTGTTGGGAGGACTGGAGGACCGGAGTTGGGAAACACTGTTGGGGGCACTGGAGGACTGGAGTTGGGAAACACTGTTGGGAGTACTGGAGGACCGGAGTTGGGAAACACTGTTCTAGAGAACAGGGTATCATTTGGGACGAAAGCCACTGTGTGGAGGGTTGGACAGTATGCCTGGCTGGGAGGGTTGGACAGTATGCCTGGCTGGGAGGGTTGGACAGTATGCCTGGCTGGGAGGGTTGGACAGTATGCCTGGCTGGGAGGGTTGGACAGTATGCCTGGCTGGGAGGGTTGGACAGTATGCCTGGCTGGGAGGGTTGGACAGTATGCCTGGCTGGGAGGGTTGGACAGTATGCCTGGCTGTGACCAGGGAGGGAAACAGCACTTTGGTCTGCTGGCTGTCAGAACTACTGACAGAGAAAACACACATTTATAGTTGGTTACTGTACACATTTTACAATTATCTCTTGCTCAGTGTGCGTCAGTTCAGTGAGGCTTGTTTGTCATTGGTGCCATTCTTGTGCATTGTGTCACTTAAATTAGAGGGATGATCTGGTACTAGGATTATCGTCACAGAGTTTTAATGTATGTATGTGTGTGTGTGTGTGTGTGTGTCTTGGAAAAAAATAAAATGTTGCAATATCAGTTGTTGTTGTGAGACAGATTGTGTGCCTTCTCAAATGCAGTGAATACATGACTTGTGATTCTCTACAAGGTGCTACAAGATGGACAACTTTTTTGTTTTGCTGGATCTGGTTTCTAAAATGACTGTTTATTGCAGAATTAGCAGATTTATGTGAAAAAGGCACCATGACGATACACATACAATTAGAACTAGTTATAACATAATCTCCCCCCAAAACACATCCATGTGTATTTGACCTTGATTGACACAAACAACGTTTTGCAAATTGCACATCTATTCTGGAAGACAATGGAGAAAAAAAAAATATTAAAAGAACATGTTACTCCTTAAAAATACATTTCTTATATATATATATATAATCTCTACATGATCATTCATTAACCAAAGCGTTTAGCGTTGGCAACATTAACTTAAAGACCTGACAGCTAGGGGCCTCTACTGGTCTAACAGGGCCACTGGGTCTCCATATTGGATCTGATGCAGGGGCCTCTACTGGTCTAACAGGGCCACTGGGTCTCCATATTGGATCTGATGCAGGGGCCTCTACTGGTCTGGCAGGGCCACTGGGTCTCCATATTGGATCTGATGCAGGGGCCTCTACTGGTCTGGCAGGGCCACTGGGTCTCCATATTGGATCTGATGCAGGGGCCTCTACTGGTCTGGCAGGGCCACTGGGTCTCCATATTGGATCTGATGCAGGGGCCTCTACTGGTCTGGCAGGGCCACTGGGTCTCCATATTGGATCTGATGCAGGGGCCTCTACTGGTCTGGCAGGGCCACTGGGTCTCCATATTGGATCTGATGCAGGGGCCTCTACTGGTCTAACAGGGGCACTGGGTCTCCATATTGGATCTGATGCAGGGGCCTCTACTGGTCTGGCAGGGCCACTGGGTCTCCATATTGGATCTGATGCAGGGGCCTCTACTGGTCTGGCAGGGCCACTGGGTCTCCATATTGGATCTGATGCAGGGGCCTCTACTGGTCTGGCAGGGCCACTGGGTCTCCATATTGGATCTGATGCAGGGGCCTCTACTGGTCTGGCAGGGCCACTGGGTCTCCATATTGGATCTGATGCAGGGGCCTCTACTGGTCTGGCAGGGCCACTGGGTCTCCATATTGGATCTGATGCAGGGGCCTCTACTGGTCTGGCAGGGCCACTGGGTCTCCATATTGGATCTGATGCAGGGGCCTCTACTGGTCTGGCAGGGCCACTGGGTCTCCATATTGGATCTGATGCAGGGGCCTCTACTGGTCTGGCAGGGCCACTGGGTCTCCATATTGGATCTGATGCAGGGGCCTCTACTGGTCTAACAGGGCCACTGGGTCTCCATATTGGATCTGATGCAGGGGCCTCTACTGGTCTGGCAGGGCCACTGGGTCTCCATATTGGATCTGATGCAGGGGCCTCTACTGGTCTGACGTTGAGGGAGAGGGTGTTTACCTGGCACCACGCCGTCAGAGTGCCTACCTCCTCTCTGTAGGCCGTATCGTCGTTGTTGGTGATCAGGCAAACACCCTCTCCCTCAACGTCAGCAAAACAAAGGAGCCGATTGTGGACTTCAGGAGGAACCAGGGAACGCCCCCATCCTCATCAACAGGGCCGCCATGGAGACGGTCAAAACCTTCAGTAAATATTATCTGATGCACCTTATTAGGAAACAAATATCTTTACACTCTAAACTCTGCCTGTATCTGAAATTCATTTGACCAATGTAATTTGCATTAAGTTACTATTTTGGCATTACCATAACATAAAAGAGGATATACATAAATATCATATTATTCTCTTTGCCAGCAAACCAGAAGATTTACACAATAATTATCATATTAAACAATTGGTTATTATTAACATCTATCATTCAATATCTGAAATACTCTAGATCCGAATCTAGTCACAGACGGTGGTTATTTTGGTTGGTTCCATTTGTCTGTATCTCAAGACCACCTGATCCATTCTCTGTCCAGTGTTATCCTCTACACCGCCCAAAGACAACTTTACACCTGTAGCTAGAATAACTCTGGTCCAATCAGGTGGAAACATTTTCTGCTGCTAGTTTTCCCACCATCCTGTGCAACAAATAACTGAATCAAAGACAATAGTTGATTGAAGTGTAGTTATTTCCATCAGGCATCACAGCGGGAATGATAACTCTGTGTGCTGTAGCCCATGTTGAAGGCTTCAGTCTGTCTGTCTAGTGTTTCTTTCCTTCTACGGTGACTGCTCCAGAAGCTCCTGTCGGCGTCTCATGATCTCAGCGAACTGGGCGCGCTCCGTGGCGTCCTGGAAACAGAAACCGTGACAACATAAAGGGGCCTGGTCATGAGACAGGTGGGTGTGGTCTGGAGGGTTCAGTGGCTGCTGCCCTCATCGAATGACTCCACCCCTGAGTCACAGGCTGTGAGCGACAGCTTCTCCTGACGCCGCCGCATGATCTCCTGCAGCTCTGACCCTGAACTCCTCTGGAGGGAGAGATAGAGAGAGGGATGGGTGGAGGGAGAGAGAGAGAGAAAGAGAGAGAGAGAGAAGGAGAGCGAGAGACAGAGAGAGAGAGACAGAGAGACAGAGAGAGAGAGAGAGAGAGAGAAGGAGAGCGAGAGACAGAGAGAGAGAGACAGAGAGACAGAGAGAAAGAGAGAGAGAGAAGGAGAGCGAGAGACAGAGAGAGAGAGACAGAGAGAGAGAGAGAGAGAGAAGAGAGAGAGAGAGAGAGAGAGAGAGAGAGAGAGAGAGAGAGAGAGAGAGAGAGAGAAGGAGAGCGAGAGACAGAGAGAGAGAGACAGAGAGACAGAGAGAGAGAGAGAGAGAGAGACAGAGAGAGAGAGAGAGAGAGAGAGAGACAGAGAGAGAGAGAGAGAGAGAGAGAGAGAGAGAGAGAGAGAGACAGAGAGAAAGAAAGAGAAAGCAGAGAAAGGAGGTTAGAGTCAGTAGAGATGTCTCCTACAGAGGGATTCTATGGAACTAAATAATGTCCACATTCATCTCAGTAGGGCTGAATCATAGAGTTGAAAACAGTAATGAGGTCACTCTAGAAGCCATTCTAGTGTTTATAACTCTATGAATCCACTAGAGAACTGAGCGGTCAGAGGAGAGGATCACCAGCTGGGCAGCTACAGAGAAACTCTTTCTGTTAGGAAATGAATGTAGATGACAGTCTGGTGGGAGAATCCTGTGATCAGACGGTAGGCTTTGCTAGCTCTGGCCCGAGCGAGATATTGTCCAGCAGACCTGCTGACCTTTAGACTGAGCCTGAGAACCAGCCGGACAACATCGTTCTCGGGACCAGCGCTGGAATAAACATTTTGTTTTCAGAGCTGATCCACAAATACCTACATTTCCTTTTGGCAGATCCACTCAACCTGTTCTAAACTGACCTGTAGTTCCCCTTAGTTCCACACAGCTGTAATCTACAGTGGTACAGTCTATACTATGTCCTACACTTCCACAGCAGAAACATCCTGTAGGTATGGAAGAAACACACCTGAAATCTAGTTGATATGCCAGCTAAGGGTTCAAATTACCCTTGGCCTTGGGTTTGGTTCAGTCTAGTAGTGATGTGGTCATGGAGAATGATAACTGGTAGAGGGGTTTGGTTCAGGTATGGTGTGTAGGTCAGGTATGTTCCTATGTCTCCCATATCTAGTGCAGGCTGAGCTACGAGGTGAGGTGAGGGATGGGGAACATTTCCAGCCAGGAGGAGACCAGCTGGTGGGTTCTTAAAGCCATGGTGGGTCTCTAGGAGGGGAATTCTAAAGCTACACATCTAGGTTTTTAGCATCCATCTGCTGTCCAGCTTCACAACATTTAGAAAAACGACCTGTTATCATACTTATTTAAGTATGAGAAAAATGCTGAACCAAACTTCAGACAGTTTTTTTCAATGTGTGCAGTTGATACAATACATACTGTATGTTATCTTGAGCTGCACACTGGATTGTCTAAGTTGAGCAGTGAAGTGGTGTTTCAATAGAACACAGATCGGTGAGGTGTGTTAGCGTAGCGAGACAGGTAAGGAGAAGTCCTGAACAGAAGAGAGCAGTGACTACAAGAAGCTGGCCAACAGAGTAGAGCCTAGAACAACCTCTGTAGTGGAACAATACCTTAGTGAGAGTTTAGAGTCTGAAGACTTCAGTGGTCAGAAGAAGACCTGCAGGAGGACAGAGACCAGACAGAAACCACCCCTTGCCAGAGCTTTAAATAGCATGTCGACTGCAAGTACCCCTGTAAACACCTGTATGTACCTGTAAACACCTGTATGTACCTGTAAACACCTGTATGTACCTGTAAACACCTGTATGTACCTGTAAACACCTGTATGTACCTGTAAACACCTGTATGTACCTGTAAACACCTGTATGTACCTGTATGTACCTGTAAACACCTGTATGTACCTGTATGTACCTGTATGTACCTGTAAACACCTGTATGTACCTGTAAACACCTGTATGTACCTGTAAACACCTGTATGTACCTGCAAACACCTGTATGTACCTGTATGTACCTGTATGTACCTGCAAACACCTGTATGTACCTGTAAACACCTGTATGTACCTGTAAACACCTGTATGTACCTGTATGTACCTGTATGTACCTGTATGTACCTGTATGTACCTGTATGTACCTGTAAACACCTGTATGTACCTGTAAACACCTGTATGTACCTGTATGTACCTGTAAACACCTGTATGTACCTGTAAACACCTGTATGTACCTGTATGTACCTGTAAACACCTGTATGTACCTGTATGTACCTGTATGTACCTGTAAACACCTGTATGTACCTGTAAACACCTGTATGTACCTGTAAACACCTGTATGTACCTGCAAACACCTGTATGTACCTGTATGTACCTGTATGTACCTGCAAACACCTGTATGTACCTGTAAACACCTGTATGTACCTGTAAACACCTGTATGTACCTGTATGTACCTGTATGTACCTGTATGTACCTGTATGTACCTGTATGTACCTGTATGTACCTGCAAACACCTGTATGTACCTGTATGTACCTGTATGTACCTGTAAACACCTGTATGTACCTGTAAACACCTGTATGTACCGGTATGTACCTGTAAACACCTGTATGTACCTGCAAACACCTGTATGTACCTGTATGTACCTGTATGTACCTGTAAACACCTGTATGTACCTGTATGTACCTGTATGTACCTGTATGTACCTGTATGTACCTGTATGTACCTGCAAACACCTGTATGTACCTGTATGTACCTGTATGTACCTGTAAACACCTGTATGTACCTGTAAACACCTGTATGTACCGGTATGTACCTGTAAACACCTGTATGTACCTGCAAACACCTGTATGTACCTGTAAACACCTGTATGTACCTGTAAACACCTGTATGTACCTGCAAACACCTGTATGTACCTGTATGTACCTGTATGTACCTGCAAACACCTGTATGTACCTGTAAACACCTGTATGTACCTGTAAACACCTGTATGTACCTGTAAACACCTGTATGTACCTGCAAACACCTGTATGTACCTGTATGTACCTGTATGTACCTGCAAACACCTGTATGTACCTGTATGTACCTGTATGTACCTGCAAACACCTGTATGTACCTGTATGTACCTGTATGTACCTGCAAACACCTGTATGTACCTGTAAACACCTGTATGTACCTGTAAACACCTGTATGTACCTGTAAACACCTGTATGTACCTGCAAACACCTGTATGTACCTGTATGTACCTGTATGTACCTGCAAACACCTGTATGTACCTGTATGTACCTGTATGTACCTGTAAACACCTGTATGTACCGGTATGTACCTGTAAACACCTGTATGTACCTGCAAACACCTGTATGTACCTGTATGTACCTGTAAACACCTGTATGTACCTGTATGTACCTGTATGTACCTGTAAACACCTGTATGTACCTGTATGTACCTGTAAACACCTGTATGTACCTGTAAACACCTGTATGTACCTGTATGTACCTGTAAACAACTGTATGTACCTGTAAACACCTGTATGTACCTGTATGTACCTGTAAACACCTGTATGTACCTGTAAACACCTGTATGTACCTGTATGTACCTGTAAACACCTGTATGTACCTGTAAACACCTGTAAACACCTGTATGTACCTGTAAACACCTGTATGTACCTGTATGTACCTGTAAACATCTGTATGTACCTGTAAACACCTGTATGTACCTGTAAACACCTGTATGTACCTGTAAACACCTGTAAACACCTGTATGTACCTGTAAACACCTGTATGTACCTGTATGTACCTGTAAACACCTGTATCTACCTGTATGTACCTGTATGTACCTGTAAACACCTGTATGTACCTGTAAACCTGTAAACATCTGTATGTACCTGTAAACACCTGTATGTACCTGTATGTACCTGTAAACACCTGTATGTACCTGTAAACACCTGTAAACACCTGTATGTACCTGTAAACACCTGTATGTACCTGTATGTACCTGTAAACACCTGTATGTACCTGTAAACACCTGTAAACATCTGTATGTACCTGTAAACATCTGTATGTACCTGTAAACACCTGTATGTACCTGTATGTACCTGTAAACACCTGTATGTACCTGTAAACACCTGTAAACATCTGTATGTACCTGTAAACACCTGTATGTACCTGTATGTACCTGTAAACACCTGTATGTACCTGTAAACACCTGTATGTACCTGTATGTACCTGTAAACATCTGTATATACAGTGCATTCGGAAAGTATTCAGACCCCTTGACTTTTTCCACATTGTTACATTACAGCCTTATTCTAAAATTGATTAAATCGTTTTTTCCTCATCAATCTACAAACAATACCCCATAATGACAAAGCACAAACAGGTTTTTATAATTTTTTTGCAAATGTATAATAAAAAAAACGGAAATAATCATTTACATAAGTATTCAGACCCTTTACTCAGTACTTTGTTGAAGCACCTTTGGAAGCGATTACAGCCTCGAGTCTTCTTGGGTATGACGCTACAAGCTTGGCACACCTGTATTTGGGGAGTTTCTCCCATTCTTCTCTACAGATCCTCTCAAGCTCTGTCAGGTTGGATGGGGAGCGTCGCTGCACAGCTATTTTCAGGTCTCTCCAGAGATGTTCGGTCGGGTTCAAGTCCGGGCTCTGGCTGGGCCACTCAAGGACATTCAGAGACTTGTCCTGAAGCCACTCCTGCGTTGTCTTGGCTGTGTGCTTAGGGTCGTTGTCCTGTTGGAAAGTGAACCGTCGCCCCAGTCTGAGGTCCTGAGCGCTTTGGAGCAGGTTTTCATCAAGGATCTCTCTGTACTTTGCTCCGTTCATCTTTCCCTCGATCCTGACTAGTCTCCCAGTCCCTGCCGCTGAAAAACATCCCCACAGCATGATGCTGCCACCACCATGCTTCACCGTAGGGATGGTGCCAGGTTTCCTCCAGACTTGACGCTTGACATTCAGGCCAAAGAGTTCAATCTTGGTTTCATCAGACCAGAGAATCTTGTTTCTCATGGTCTGAGAGTCTTTAGGTGCCTTTTGGCAAACTCCAAGTGGGCTTTCATGTGCCTTTTACTGACTTCCGTCTGGCCACTCTACCGTAAAGGCCTGGTTTGGTGGAGTGCTGCAGAGATGGTTGTCCTTCTGGAAGTTTCACCCATCTCCACAGAGGAACTCTGGAGCTCTGTCAGAGTGACCATCGGGTTCTTGGTCACCCCCTAACCAAGGCCCTTCTCCCCCGATTGCTCAGTTTGGCCGGGTGGCCAGCTCTAGGAAGAGTCTTGGTGGTTCCAAACTTCTTCCATTTAAGAATGATGGAGGCCACTGTGTTCTTGGGGACCTTCAATGCTGCAGAAATGTTTTGGTACCCTTCACCAGATCTGTGCCTCAACACAATCCTGTCTTGGAGCTCTACGGACAATTCCTTCGACATCATGGCTTGATTTTTGCTCTGACACGCACTTTCAACTGTGGGACCTTATATAGACAGGTGTGTACCTTTCCAAATCATGTCCAATCAATTGAATTTACCACAGGTGGACTGCAATCCAGTTGTAGAAACATCAAGGATGATGGATACATCTGAGCTCAATTTCGAGTCTCATAGCAAAGGGTCTGAATACTTATGTAAATAAGGTATTTCTGTTTTTTATTTTTAATAAATTAGCAAACATTTCTAAAAACCTGTTTTCACTTTGTCATTATGGGGTGTTGTGTGTAGATTGATGAGGAAAAACATTAATTTAATCAATTTTAGAATAAGGCTGTAACGTAACAATGTGTCTGAATACCTCTTTAAGGAATACCTGGGATAGGATAAAGTAATCCTTCTACCCCCCCCCTTACCCCCCCCCCCCCCCAAAAAAAAAAAATAATAATAATATTGTAAAGTGGTTGTCCCACTGGCTATCATAAGGTGAATGCACCAATTTCTAAGTCGCTCTGGATAAGAGCGTCTGCTAAATGACGAAAATGTAAAATGTAATGCAGGTGTTTACAGGTGCATACAGGTGTTTGCAGGTGCATACAGGTGTTTGCAGGTACATACAGGTGTTTACAGGTACTGTGATTACATCAAACACATTCAGTAGAAGAGATTCAGGGTTCGTTGATTATATCAAACACATTCAGAAGAAGAGATTCAGGGTTCGTTGATTATATCAAACACATTCAGTAGAAGAGATTCAGGGTTCGTTGATTATATCAAACACATTCAGAAGAAGAGATTCAGGGTTCGTTGATTATATCAAACACATTCAGTAGAAGAGATTCAGGGTTCGTTGATTATATCAAACACATTCAGAAGAAGAGATTCAGGGTTCGTTGATTATATCAAACACATTCAGAAGAAGAGATTCAGGGTTCGTTGATTATATCAAACACATTCAGAAGAAGAGATTCAGGGTTCTATGATTACATCAAACACATTCAGTGGAAGAGATTCAGGGTTCTATGATTACATCAAACACATTCAGTGGAAGAGATTCAGGGTTCGTTGATTATATCAAACACATTCAGAAGAAGAGATTCAGGGTTCGTTGATTATATCAAACACATTCAGTAGAAGAGATTCAGGGTTCGTTGATTATATCAAACACATTCAGAAGAAGAGATTCAGGGTTCGTTGATTATATCAAACACATTCAGAAGAAGAGATTCAGGGTTCGTTGATTATATCAAACACATTCAGAAGAAGAGATTCAGGGTTCTATGATTACATCAAACACATTCAGTGGAAGAGATTCAGGGTTCTATGATTACATCAAACACATTCAGTGGAAGAGATTCACTAAAGCAGACACCCAGCCAGTAGTATCCCCTGAGCTACACTAGCCACAATGCAACACTGGGTACAAACATTTAGCACAAGTGGACTTTTCAACACAGTCTGGACTTTGGATAGCTAAACACTTTAGCGACTGGCTGCCTTTCGTTCAGGTTTAACCCTGCACTCTGCCTTGAAGCAGCTAGCTGCTGTAGCTTTAGTCCTGGTCTATCAGTGTCTATCAGCTAGCTGCTGTAGCTTTAGTCCTGGTCTATCAGTGTCTATCAGCTAGCTACTGTAGCTTTAGTCCTGGTCTATCAGTGTTTATCAGCTAGCTACTGTAGCTTTAGTCCTGGTCTAACAGTGTTTATCAGCTAGCTGCTTTAGTCCTGGTCTAACAGTGGTTATCAGCTAGCTGCTGTAGCTTTAGTCCTGGTCTATCAGTGTTTATCAGCTAGCTACTGTAGCTTTAGTCCTGGTCTATCAGTGTTTATCAGCTAGCTACTGTAGCTTTAGTCCTGGTCTATCAGTGTTTATCAGCTAGCTGCTTTAGTCCTGGTCTATCAGTGTTTATCAGCTAGCTACTGTAGCTTTAGTCCTGGTCTATCAGTGTTTATCAGCTAGCTACTGTAGCTTTAGTCCTGGTCTATCAGTGTTTATCAGCTAGCTACTGTAGCTTTAGTCCTGGTCTAACAGTGTTTATCAGCTAGCTGCTTTAGTCCTGGTCTATCAGTGTTTATAAGCTAGCTACTGTAGCTTTAGTCCTGGTCTATCAGTGTTTATCAGCTAGCTACTGTAGCTTTAGTCCTGGTCTATCAGTGTTTATCAGCTAGCTGCTTTAGTCCTGGTCTATCAGTGTTTATCAGCTAGCTACTGTAGCTTTAGTCCTGGTCTATCAGTGGTTATCAGCTAGCTGCTGTAGCTTTAGCCCTGGTCTATCAGTGTTTATAAGCTAGCTACTGTAGCTTTAGTCCTGGTCTATCAGTGTTTATCAGCTAGCTACTGTAGCTTTAGTCCTGGTCTAACAGTGTTTATAAGCTAGCTGCTTTAGTCCTGGTCTATCAGTGTTTATCAGCTAGCTGCTGTAGCTTTAGTCCTGGTCTATCAGTGTTTATCAGCTAGCTACTGTAGCTTTAGTCCTGGTCTATCAGTGTTTATCAGCTAGCTGCTGTAGCTTTAGTCCTGGTCTAACAGTGGTTATCAGCTAGCTACTGTAGCTTTAGTCCTGGTCTATCAGTGTTTATCAGCTAGCTGCTGTAGCTTTAGTCCTGGTCTATCAGTGTTTATCAGCTAGCTGCTGTAGCTTTAGTCCTGGTCTATCAGTGTTTATCAGCTAGCTACTGTAGCTTTAGTCCTGGTCTATCAGTGTTTATAAGCTAGCTACTGTAGCTTTAGTCCTGGTCTATCAGTGTTTATCAGCTAGCTACTGTAGCTTTAGTCCTGGTCTAACAGTGTTTATCAGCTAGCTGCTTTAGTCCTGGTCTATCAGTGTTTATCAGCTAGCTGCTTTAGCCCTGGTCTATCAGTGTTTATCAGCTAGCTACTGTAGCTTTAGCCCTGGTCTATCAGTGTTTATCAGCTAGCTGCTGTAGCTTTAGTCCTGGTCTATCAGTGTTTATCAGCTAGCTGCTTTAGTCCTGGTCTATCAGTGTTTATCAGCTAGCTGCTGTAGCTTTAGTCCTGGTCTATCAGTGTTTATCAGCTAGCTGCTGTAGCTTTAGTCCTGGTCTATCAGTGTTTATCAGCTAGCTGCTTTAGTCCTGGTCTATCAGTGTTTATCAGCTAGCTGCTTTAGTCCTGGTCTATCAGTGGTTATCAGCTAGCTGCTGTAGCTTTAGTCCTGGTCTAACAGTGTTTATCAGCTAGCTGCTGTAGCTTTAGTCCTGGTCTATCAGTGTTTATCAGCTAGCTGCTTTAGTCCTGGTCTATCAGTGGTTATCAGCTAGCTGCTGTAGCTTTAGTCCTGGTCTATCAGTGTCTATCAGCTAGCTGCTGTAGCTTTAGTCCTGGTCTATCAGTGTTTATAAGCTAGCTACTGTAGCTTTAGTCCTGGTCTATCAGTGTTTATCAGCTAGCTGCTGTAGCTTTAGTCCTGGTCTAACAGTGTTTATCAGCTAGCTGCTGTAGCTTTAGTCCTGGTCTATCAGTGTTTATCAGCTAGCTACTGTAGCTTTAGCCCTGGCCTATTGTTTATCAGCTAGCTGCTGTAGCTTTAGTCCTGGTCTATCAGTGTTTATCAGCTAGCTGCTGTAGCTTTAGTCCTGGTCTATCAGTATTTATCAGCTAGCTGCTTTAGTCCTGGTCTATCAGTGTTTATCAGCTAGCTGCTTTAGTCCTGGTCTATCAGTGGTTATCAGCTAGCTGCTGTAGCTTTAGTCCTGGTCTATCAGTGTTTATCAGCTAGCTGCTGTAGCATTAGTCCTGGTCTATCAGTGTCTATCAGCTAGCTGCTGTAGCTTTAGTCCTGGTCTATCAGTGTTTATCAGCTAGCTGCTTTAGTCCTGGTCTATCAGTGTCTATCAGCTAGCTGCTGTAGCTTTAGTCCTGGTCTATCAGTGTTTATCAGCTAGCTACTGTAGCTTTAGTCCTGGTCTATCAGTGTTTATCAGCTAGCTACTGTAGCTTTAGTCCTGGTATATCAGTGTTTATCAGCTAGCTACTGTAGCTTAAGTCCTGGTCTATCAGTGTTTATCAGCTAGCTGCTTTAGTCCTGGTCTATCAGTGTTTATCAGCTAGCTGCTGTAGCTTTAGTCCTGGTCTATCAGTGTTTATCAGCTAGCTACTGTAGCTTTAGTCCTGGTCTATCAGTGTTTATCAGCTAGCTGCTGTAGCTTTAGTCCTGGTCTATCAGTGTTTATCAGCTAGCTGCTGTAGCTTTAGTCCTGGTCTATCAGTGTTTATCAGCTAGCTGCTTTAGTCCTGGTCTAACAGTGTCTATCAGCTAGCTGCTGTAGCTTTAGTCCTGGTCTATCAGTGTTTATCAGCTAGCTGCTTTAGTCCTAGTCTATCAGTGTTTATCAGCTAGCTACTGTAGCTTTAGTCCTGGTCTAACAGTGTTTATCAGCTAGCTGCTGTAGCTTTAGTCCTGGTCTAACAGTGTTTATCAGCTAGCTACTGTAGCTTTAGTCCTGGTCTATCAGTGTTTATCAGCTAGCTGCTGTAGCTTTAGTCCTGGTCTATCAGTGTTTATCAGCTAGCTGCTGTAGCTTTAGCCCTGGTCTATCAGTGGTTATCAGCTAGCTACTGTAGCTTTAGCCCTGGTCTATCAGTGGTTATCAGCTAGCTGCATTAGTCCTGGTATATCAGTGTTTATCAGCTAGCTGCTGTAGCTTTAGTCCTGGTCTATCAGTGTTTATAAGCTAGCTACTGTAGCTTTAGTCCTGGTCTATCAGTGTTTATCAGCTAGCTACTGTAGCTTTAGTCCTGGTCTATCAGTGTTTATCAGCTAGCTGCTGTAGCTTTAGTCCTGGTCTAACAGTGTTTATCAGCTAGCTGCTGTAGCTTTAGTCCTGGTCTATCAGTGTTTATCAGCTAGCTACTGTAGCTTTAGCCCTGGGCTATTGTTTATCAGCTAGCTGCTGTAGCTTTAGCCCTGGTCTATCAGTGTTTATCAGCTAGCTGCTTTAGTCCTGGTCTATCAGTGTTTATCAGCTAGCTACATTAGCTTTAGTCCTGGTCTATCAGTGTCTATCAGCTAGCTGCTGTAGCTTTAGTCCTGGTCTAACAGTGTTTATCAGCTAGCTGCTTTAGTCCTGGTCTATCAGTGGTTATCAGCTAGCTGCTGTAGTCCTGGTCTAACAGTGGTTATCAGCTAGCTGCTGTAGCTTTAGTCCTGGTCTATCAGTGTTTATCAGCTAGCTGCTTTAGTCCTGGTCTATCAGTGTTTATAAGCTAGCTACTGTAGCTTTAGTCCTGGTCTATCAGTGTTTATCAGCTAGCTACTGTAGCTTTAGTCCTGGTATATCAGTGTTTATCAGCTAGCTACTGTAGCTTTAGTCCTGGTCTATCAGTGTTTATCAGCTAGCTGCTTTAGTCCTGGTCTATCAGTGGTTATCAGCTAGCTGCTGTAGCTTTAGCCCTGGTCTATCAGTGGTTATCAGCTAGCTACTGTAGCTTTAGTCCTGGTCTATCAGTGTTTATCAGCTAGCTGCTTTAGTCCTGGTCTAACAGTGTTTATCAGCTAGCTGCTTTAGTCCTGGTCTATCAGTGTTTATCAGCTAGCTGCTGTAGCTTTAGTCCTGGTCTATCAGTGTTTATCAGCTAGCTGCTTTAGTCCTGGTCTATCAGTGTTTATCAGCTAGCTGCTTTAGTCCTGGTCTATCAGTGGTTATCAGCTAGCTGCTGTAGCTTTAGTCCTGGTCTAACAGTGTTTATCAGCTAGCTGCTGTAGCTTTAGTCCTGGTCTATCAGTGTTTATCAGCTAGCTGCTTTAGTCCTGGTCTATCAGTGGTTATCAGCTAGCTGCTGTAGCTTTAGTCCTGGTCTATCAGTGTCTATCAGCTAGCTGCTGTAGCTTTAGTCCTGGTCTATCAGTGTTTATAAGCTAGCTACTGTAGCTTTAGTCCTGGTCTATCAGTGTTTATCAGCTAGCTGCTGTAGCTTTAGTCCTGGTCTAACAGTGTTTATCAGCTAGCTGCTGTAGCTTTAGTCCTGGTCTATCAGTGTTTATCAGCTAGCTACTGTAGCTTTAGTCCCTGGCCTATCTGTTTATCAGCTAGCTGCTGTAGCTTTAGTCCTGGTCTATCAGTGCAGTGTTTATCAGCTAGCTGCTGTAGCTTTAGTCCTGGTCTATCAGTATTTATCAGCTAGCTGCTTTAGTCCTGGTCTATCAGTGTTTATCAGCTAGCTGCTTTAGTCCTGGTCTATCAGTGGTTATCAGCTAGCTGCTGTAGCTTTAGTCCTGGTCTATCAGTGTTTATCAGCTAGCTGCTGTAGCATTAGTCCTGGTCTATCAGTGTCTATCAGCTAGCTGCTGTAGCTTTAGTCCTGGTCTATCAGTGTTTATCAGCTAGCTGCTTTAGTCCTGGTCTATCAGTGTCTATCAGCTAGCTGCTGTAGCTTTAGTCCTGGTCTATCAGTGTTTATCAGCTAGCTACTGTAGCTTTAGTCCTGGTCTATCAGTGTTTATCAGCTAGCTACTGTAGCTTTAGTCCTGGTATATCAGTGTTTATCAGCTAGCTACTGTAGCTTAAGTCCTGGTCTATCAGTGTTTATCAGCTAGCTGCTTTAGTCCTGGTCTATCAGTGTTTATCAGCTAGCTGCTGTAGCTTTAGTCCTGGTCTATCAGTGTTTATCAGCTAGCTACTGTAGCTTTAGTCCTGGTCTATCAGTGTTTATCAGCTAGCTGCTGTAGCTTTAGTCCTGGTCTATCAGTGTTTATCAGCTAGCTGCTGTAGCTTTAGTCCTGGTCTATCAGTGTTTATCAGCTAGCTGCTTTAGTCCTGGTCTAACAGTGTCTATCAGCTAGCTGCTGTAGCTTTAGTCCTGGTCTATCAGTGTTTATCAGCTAGCTGCTTTAGTCCTAGTCTATCAGTGTTTATCAGCTAGCTACTGTAGCTTTAGTCCTGGTCTAACAGTGTTTATCAGCTAGCTGCTGTAGCTTTAGTCCTGGTCTAACAGTGTTTATCAGCTAGCTACTGTAGCTTTAGTCCTGGTCTATCAGTGTTTATCAGCTAGCTGCTGTAGCTTTAGTCCTGGTCTATCATATCAGTGTTTATCAGCTAGCTGCTGTAGCTTTAGCCCTGGTCTATCAGTGGTTATCAGCTAGCTACTGTAGCTTTAGCCCTGGTCTATCAGTGGTTATCAGCTAGCTGCTTTAGTCCTGGTATATCAGTGTTTATCAGCTAGCTGCTGTAGCTTTAGTCCTGGTCTATCAGTGTTTATAAGCTAGCTACTGTAGCTTTAGTCCTGGTCTATCAGTGTTTATCAGCTAGCTACTGTAGCTTTAGTCCTGGTCTATCAGTGTTTATCAGCTAGCTGCTGTAGCTTTAGTCCTGGTCTAACAGTGTTTATCAGCTAGCTGCTGTAGCTTTAGTCCTGGTCTATCAGTGTTTATCAGCTAGCTACTGTAGCTTTAGCCCTGGGCTATTGTTTATCAGCTAGCTGCTGTAGCTTTAGCCCTGGTCTATCAGTGTTTATCAGCTAGCTGCTTTAGTCCTGGTCTATCAGTGTTTATCAGCTAGCTACATTAGCTTTAGTCCTGGCCTGGTCTATCAGTGTCTATCAGCTAGCTGCTGTAGCTTTAGTCCTGGTCTAACAGTGTTTATCAGCTAGCTGCTTTAGTCCTGGTCTATCAGTGGTTATCAGCTAGCTGCTGTAGTCCTGGTCTAACAGTGGTTATCAGCTAGCTGCTGTAGCTTTAGTCCTGGTCTATCAGTGTTTATCAGCTAGCTGCTTTAGTCCTGGTCTATCAGTGTTTATAAGCTAGCTACTGTAGCTTTAGTCCTGGTCTATCAGTGTTTATCAGCTAGCTACTGTAGCTTTAGTCCTGGTATATCAGTGTTTATCAGCTAGCTACTGTAGCTTTAGTCCTGGTCTATCAGTGTTTATCAGCTAGCTGCTTTAGTCCTGGTCTATCAGTGGTTATCAGCTAGCTGCTGTAGCTTTAGCCCTGGTCTATCAGTGGTTATCAGCTAGCTACTGTAGCTTTAGTCCTGGTCTATCAGTGTTTATCAGCTAGCTGCTTTAGTCCTGGTCTAACAGTGTTTATCAGCTAGCTGCTTTAGTCCTGGTCTATCAGTGTTTATCAGCTAGCTGCTGTAGCTTTAGTCCTGGTCTATCAGTGTTTATCAGCTAGCTGCTTTAGTCCTGGTCTATCAGTGTTTATCAGCTAGCTGCTGTAGCTTTAGTCCTGGTCTAACAGTGTTTATCAGCTAGCTGCTTTAGTCCTGGTCTATCAGTGTTTATCAGCTAGCTGCTGTAGCTTTAGTCCTGGTCTATCAGTGTTTATCAGCTAGCTGCTGTAGCTTTAGTCCTGGTCTATCAGTGTTTATCAGCTAGCTGCTTTAGTCCTGGTCTAACAGTGTCTATCAGCTAGCTGCTGTAGCTTTAGTCCTGGTCTATCAGTGTTTATCAGCTAGCTGCTTTAGCCCTGGTCTATCAGTGTTTATCAGCTAGCTGCTGTAGCTTTAGTCCTGGTCTATCAGTGTTTATCAGCTAGCTGCTGTAGCTTTAGCCCTGGTCTATCAGTGGTTATCAGCTAGCTACTGTAGCTTTAGCCCTGGTCTATCAGTGTTTATCAGCTAGCTGCTGTAGCTTTAGTCCTGGTCTATCAGTGTTTATCAGCTAGCTGCTGTAGCTTTAGCCCTGGTCTATCAGTGGTTATCAGCTAGCTACTGTAGCTTTAGCCCTGGTCTATCAGTGGTTATCAGCTAGCTGCTTTAGTCCTGGTCTATCAGTGTTTATCAGCTAGCTGCTGTAGCTTTAGTCCTGGTCTAACAGTGTTTATCAGCTAGCTGCTTTAGTCCTGGTCTATCAGTGGTTATCAGCTAGCTGCTGTAGCTTTAGTCCTGGTCTATCAGTGTTTATAAGCTAGCTACTGTAGCTTTAGTCCTGGTCTATCAGTGTTTATCAGCTAGCTACTGTAGCTTTAGTCCTGGTCTATCAGTGTTTATCAGCTAGCTGCTGTAGCTTTAGTCCTGGTCTAACAGTGTTTATCAGCTAGCTGCTGTAGCTTTAGTCCTGGTCTATCAGTGTTTATCAGCTAGCTACTGTAGCTTTAGCCCTGGGCTATTGTTTATCAGCTAGCTGCTGTAGCTTTAGCCCTGGTCTATCAGTGTTTATCAGCTAGCTGCTTTAGTCCTGGTCTATCAGTGTTTATCAGCTAGCTACATTAGCTTTAGTCCTGGTCTATCAGTGTCTATCAGCTAGCTGCTGTAGCTTTAGTCCTGGTCTAACAGTGTTTATCAGCTAGCTGCTTTAGTCCTGGTCTATCAGTGTTTATCAGCTAGCTACATTAGCTTTAGTCCTGGTGTATCAGTGTCTATCAGCTAGCTGCTGTAGCTTTAGTCCTGGTCTAACAGTGTTTATCAGCTAGCTGCTTTAGTCCTGGTCTATCAGTGTTTATCAGCTAGCTGCTGTAGCTTTAGTCCTGGTCTATCAGTGTTTATCAGCTAGCTGCTTTAGTCCTGGTCTATCAGTGTTTATAAGCTAGCTACTGTAGCTTTAGTCCTGGTCTATCAGTGTTTATCAGCTAGCTACTGTAGCTTTAGTCCTGGTATATCAGTGTTTATCAGCTAGCTACTGTAGCTTTAGTCCTGGTCTATCAGTGTTTATCAGCTAGCTGCTTTAGTCCTGGTCTATCAGTGTTTATCAGCTAGCTGCTTTAGTCCTGGTCTATCAGTGGTTATCAGCTAGCTGCTGTAGCTTTAGCCCTGGTCTATCAGTGGTTATCAGCTAGCTGCTGTAGCTTTAGCCCTGGTCTATCAGTGTTTATAAGCTAGCTACTGTAGCTTTAGTCCTGGTCTATCAGTGTTTATCAGCTAGCTACTGTAGCTTTAGTCCTGGTCTATCAGTGTTTATCAGCTAGCTGCTGTAGCTTTAGTCCTGGTCTAACAGTGTTTATCAGCTAGCTGCTGTAGCTTTAGTCCTGGTCTATCAGTGTTTATCAGCTAGCTACTGTAGCTTTAGCCCTGGGCTATTGTTTATCAGCTAGCTGCTGTAGCTTTAGCCCTGGTCTATCAGTATTTATCAGCTAGCTGCTTTAGTCCTGGTCTATCAGTGTTTATCAGCTAGCTGCTGTAGCTTTAGTCCTGGTCTATCAGTGTCTATCAGCTAGCTGCTGTAGCTTTAGTCCTGGTCTAACAGTGTTTATCAGCTAGCTGCTTTAGTCCTGGTCTATCAGTGTTTATCAGCTAGCTGCTGTAGCTTTAGCCCTGGTCTATCAGTGGTTATCAGCTAGCTGCTGTAGCTTTAGTCCTGGTCTATCAGTGTTTATCAGCTAGCTGCTTTAGTCCTGGTCTATCAGTGGTTATCAGCTAGCTGCTGTAGCTTTAGTCCTGGTCATTTCAGTGTTTATCAGCTAGCTGCTGTAGCTTTAGCCCTGGTCTATCAGTGTTTATCAGCTAGCTGCTGTAGCTTTAGCCCTGGTCTATCAGTGTTTATCAGCTAGCTGCTGTAGCTTTAGTCCTGGTCTATCAGTGTTTATCATATCAGCTAGCTGCTGTAGCTTTAGTCCTGGTCTATCAGTGTTTATCAGCTAGCTGCTGTAGCTTTAGTCCTGGTCTATCAGTGTTTATCAGCTAGCTGCTGTAGCTTTAGTCCTGGTCTATCAGTGTTTATCAGCTAGCTACTGTAGCTTTAGTCCTGGTCTATCAGTGTTTATCAGCTAGCTGCTGTAGCTTTAGTCCTGGTCTATCAGTGTTTATCAGCTAGCTACTGTAGCTTTAGTCCTGGTCTAACAGTGTTTATCAGCTAGCTGCTTTAGTCCTGGTCTAACAGTGTCTATCAGCTAGCTGCTTTAGTCCTGGTCTAACAGTGTTTATCAGCTAGCTGCTTTAGTCCTAGTCTATCAGTGTTTATCAGCTAGCTGCTGTAGCTTTAGTCCTGGTCTATCAGTGTTTATCAGCTAGCTGCTGTAGCTTTAGTCCTGGTCTATCAGTGTTTATCAGCTAGCTGCTTTAGTCCTGGTCTAACAGTGTCTATCCTATCAGCTAGCTGCTGTAGCTTTAGTCCTGGTCTAACAGTGTTTATCAGCTAGCTGCTGTAGCTTTAGTCCTGGTCTATCAGTGGTTATCAGCTAGCTGCTTTAGTCCTGGTCTATCAGTGTTTATCAGCTAGCTGCTTTAGTCCTGGTCTAACAGTGTCTATCAGCTAGCTGCTGTAGCTTTAGTCCTGGTCTATCAGTGTTTATCAGCTAGCTGCTGTAGCTTTAGTCCTGGTCTAACAGTGTCTATCAGCTAGCTGCTTTAGTCCTGGTCTATCAGTGTTTATCAGCTAGCTACTGTAGCTTTAGTCCTGGTCTAACAGTGTTTATCAGCTAGCTGCTGTAGCTTTAGTCCTGGTCTAACAGTGTTTATCAGCTAGCTACTGTAGCTTTAGTCCTGGTCTATCAGTGTTTATCAGCTAGCTGCTGTAGCTTTAGTCCTGGTCTATCAGTGTTTATCAGCTAGCTGCTGTAGCTTTAGCCCTGGTCTATCAGTGGTTATCAGCTAGCTACTGTAGCTTTAGCCCTGGTCTATCAGTGGTTATCAGCTAGCTGCTTTAGTCCTGGTCTATCAGTGTTTATCAGCTAGCTGCTGTAGCTTTAGTCCTGGTCATTTCAGTGTTTATCAGCTAGCTGCTGTAGCTTTAGCCCTGGTCTATCAGTGTTTATCAGCTAGCTGCTGTAGCTTTAGCCCTGGTCTATCAGTGTTTATCAGCTAGCTGCTGTAGCTTTAGTCCTGGTCTATCAGTGTTTATCAGCTAGCTGCTGTAGCTTTAGTCCTGGTCTATCAGTGTTTATCAGCTAGCTACTGTAGCTTTAGTCCTGGTCTATCAGTGTTTATCAGCTAGCTGCTGTAGCTTTAGTCCTGGTCTATCAGTGTTTATCAGCTAGCTACTGTAGCTTTAGTCCTGGTCTAACAGTGTTTATCAGCTAGCTGCTTTAGTCCTGGTCTAACAGTGTCTATCAGCTAGCTGCTTTAGTCCTGTCCTGGTCTAACAGTGTTTATCAGCTAGCTGCTTTAGTCCTAGTCTATCAGTGTTTATCAGCTAGCTGCTGTAGCTTTAGTCCTGGTCTATCAGTGTTTATCAGCTAGCTGCTGTAGCTTTAGTCCTGGTCTATCAGTGTTTATCAGCTAGCTGCTTTAGTCCTGGTCTAACAGTGTCTATCAGCTAGCTGCTGTAGCTTTAGTCCTGGTCTAACAGTGTTTATCAGCTAGCTGCTGTAGCTTTAGTCCTGGTCTATCAGTGGTTATCAGCTAGCTGCTTTAGTCCTGGTCTATCAGTGTTTATCAGCTAGCTGCTTTAGTCCTGGTCTAACAGTGTCTATCAGCTAGCTGCTGTAGCTTTAGTCCTGGTCTATCAGTGTTTATCAGCTAGCTGCTGTAGCTTTAGTCCTGGTCTAACAGTGTCTATCAGCTAGCTGCTTTAGTCCTGGTCTATCAGTGTTTATCAGCTAGCTACTGTAGCTTTAGTCCTGGCCTGGTCTAACAGTGTTTATCAGCTAGCTGCTGTAGCTTTAGTCCTGGTCTAACAGTGTTTATCAGCTAGCTACTGTAGCTTTAGTCCTGGTCTATCAGTGTTTATCAGCTAGCTGCTGTAGCTTTAGTCCTGGTCTATCAGTGTTTATCAGCTAGCTGCTGTAGCTTTAGCCCTGGTCTATCAGTGGTTATCAGCTAGCTACTGTAGCTTTAGCCCTGGTCTATCAGTGGTTATCAGCTAGCTGCTTTAGTCCTGGTCTATCAGTGTTTATCAGCTAGCTGCTGTAGCTTTAGTCCTGGTCATTTCAGTGTTTATCAGCTAGCTGCTGTAGCTTTAGCCCTGGTCTATCAGTGTTTATCAGCTAGCTGCTGTAGCTTTAGCCCTGGTCTATCAGTGTTTATCAGCTAGCTGCTGTAGCTTTAGTCCTGGTCTATCAGTGTTTATCAGCTAGCTGCTGTAGCTTTAGTCCTGGTCTATCAGTGTTTATCAGCTAGCTGAGCTGCTGTAGCTTTAGTCCTGGTCTATCAGTGTTTATCAGCTAGCTGCTGTAGCTTTAGTCCTGGTCTATCAGTGTTTATCAGCTAGCTACTGTAGCTTTAGTCCTGGTCTATCAGTGTTTATCAGCTAGCTGCTGTAGCTTTAGTCCTGGTCTATCAGTGTTTATCAGCTAGCTACTGTAGCTTTAGTCCTGGTCTAACAGTGTTTATCAGCTAGCTGCTTTAGTCCTGGTCTAACAGTGTCTATCAGCTAGCTGCTTTAGTCCTGGTCTAACAGTGTTTATCAGCTAGCTGCTTTAGTCCTAGTCTATCAGTGTTTATCAGCTAGCTGCTGTAGCTTTAGTCCTGGTCTATCAGTGTTTATCAGCTAGCTGCTGTAGCTTTAGCCCTGGTCTATCAGTGTTTATCAGCTAGCTGCTGTAGCTTTAGCCCTGGTCTATCAGTGTTTATCAGCTAGCTGCTGTAGCTTTAGTCCTGGTCTATCAGTGTTTATCAGCTAGCTGCTGTAGCTTTAGTCCTGGTCTATCAGTGTTTATCAGCTAGCTACTGTAGCTTTAGTCCTGGTCTAACAGTGTTTATCAGCTAGCTGCTGTAGCTTTAGTCCTGGTCTAACAGTGTTTATCAGCTAGCTGCTTTAGTCCTAGTCTATCAGTGTTTATCAGCTAGCTGCTGTAGCTTTAGTCCTGGTCTATCAGTGTTTATCAGCTAGCTGCTGTAGCTTTAGCCCTGGTCTATCAGTGTTTATCAGCTAGCTGCTGTAGCTTTAGCCCTGGTCTATCAGTGTTTATCAGCTAGCTGCTGTAGCTTTAGTCCTGGTCTATCAGTGTTTATCAGCTAGCTGCTGTAGCTTTAGTCCTGGTCTATCAGTGTTTATCAGCTAGCTACTGTAGCTTTAGTCCTGGTCTATCAGTGTTTATCAGCTAGCTGCTGTAGCTTTAGTCCTGGTCTATCAGTGTTTATCAGCTAGCTGCTTTAGTCCTGGTCTAACAGTGTCTATCAGCTAGCTGCTTTAGTCCTGGTCTATCAGTGTCTATCAGCTAGCTACTGTAGCTTTAGTCCTGGTCTATCAGTGTCTATCAGCTAGCTACTGTAGCTTTAGCCCTGGTCTATCAGTGTTTATCAGCTAGCTACTGTAGCTTTAGTCCTGGTCTAACAGTGTTTATCAGCTAGCTGCTTTAGTCCTAGTCTATCAGTGTTTATCAGCTAGCTGCTGTAGCTTTAGTCCTGGTCTATCAGTGTTTATCAGCTAGCTGCTGTAGCTTTAGCCCTGGTCTATCAGTGTTTATCAGCTAGCTGCTGTAGCTTTAGCCCTGGTCTATCAGTGTTTATCAGCTAGCTGCTGTAGCTTTAGTCCTGGTCTATCAGTGTTTATCAGCTAGCTGCTGTAGCTTTAGCCCTGGTCTATCAGCGGTTATCAGCTAGCTACTGTAGCTTTAGTCCTGGTCTAACAGTGTTTATCAGCTAGCTGCTGTAGCTTTAGTCCTGGTCTATCAGTGTTTATCAGCTAGCTACTGTAGCCTTAGTCCTGGTCTATCAGTGTTTATCAGCTAACTACTGTAGCTTTAGTCCTGGTCTATCAGTGTTTATCAGCTATCTACTGTAGCTTTAGTCCTGGTCTATCAGTGTCTATCAGCTAGCTGCTTTAGTCCTGGTCTATTAGTGTTTATCAGCTAGCTGCTTTAGTCCTGGTCTATCAGTGTTTATCAGCTAGCTGCTGTAGCTTTAGTCCTGGTCTATCAGTGTCTATCAGCTAGCTACTGTAGCTTTAGTCCTGGTCTATCAGTGTTTATCAGCTAGCTGCTTTAGTCCTGGTCTAACAGTGTTTATCAGCTAGCTGCTGTAGCTTTAGTCCTGGTCTAACAGTGTTTATCAGCTAGCTGCTGTAGCTTTAGTCCTGGTCTAACAGTGTTTATCAGCTAGCTGCTGTAGCTTTAGTCCTGGTCTAACAGTGTTTATCAGCTAGCTACTGTAGTCCTCGTCTATCAGTGTTTATCAGCTAGCTGCTGTAGCTTTAGTCCTGGTCTATCAGTGTTTATCAGCTAGCTGCTGTAGCTTTAGTCCTGGTCTATCAGTCTTTATCAGCTAGCTGGCAGGGTTAGCCGGCTCGGTGTTTATCAGCTAGCTGGCAGGGTTAGCCGGCTCGGTGTTTATCAGCTAGCTGGCAGGGTTAGCCGGCTCGGTGTTTATCAGCTAGCTGGCAGGGTTAGCCGACTCTGTGTTTATCAGCTAGCTGGCAGGGTTAGCCGGCTCGGTGTTTATCAGCTAGCTGGCAGGGTTAGCCGGCTCGGTGTTTATCAGCTAGCTGGCAGGGTTAGCCGGCTCGGTGTCTATCAGCTAGCTGGCAGGGTTAGCCGGCTCGGTGTCTATCAGCTAGCTGGCAGGGTTAGCCGGCTCTGTGTTTATCAGCTAGCTGGCAGGGTTAGCTGGCTCGGTGTCTATCAGCTAGCTGGCAGGGTTAGCCTAGCCGGCTCGGTGTTTATCAGCTAGCTGGCAGGGTTAGCCGGCTCGGTGTTTATCAGCTAGCTGGCAGGGTTAGCCGGCTCGGTGTCTATCAGCTAGCTGGCAGGGTTAGCCGGCTCGGTGTCTATCAGCTAGCTGGCAGGGTTAGCCGGCTCGGTGTTTATCAGCTAGCTGGCAGGGTTAGCCGGCTCGGTGTCTATCAGCTAGCTGGCAGGGTTAGCCGGCTCGGTGTTTATCAGCTAGCTGGCAGGGTTAGCCGGCTCGGTGTCAGCGTTATCAGGGTTAATAAGAGGAGCAGCACTACCCACCTCCAGAGCAGCCTTCTGGACGGTCACCTGACTGAAGACCCTGGCCCCGTCGTCTGGACACACCGTCTTCAGCTCTTCCTTATTCAGAGAGAACAGCTGGGCTCCGGTTAACACTCCCAGACTGGTGATGGTACTGTAGAGACGGGTAGCAGCACAGGAGCACGGTGTCCTCGTCACCATAGAAATAGACATCAGCATAAAGCCACACCAGAGTTGAGCTCATTCATTTTAAGTAGTGAAAAGTACAGGACCCAGAACAGAACCTTGGTGGGACACCAGCAGTCAACTCCACATAGTCAAGATTTAACTCATATTTCTATATGTCCAGCGTGACTTACAACGAGTTGATTCCCTTCAGCTGTAGCCAGGCCTTACATTGGGAGTCATTTAGCAGACGCTCTCATCCAAAGCGACTTACAGTTAGTGAGTGCATACATTTTTCATACTGGCCCCCCCGTGGGAATCGAACCCACAACCCTGGCGTTGCAAGCGCCACGCTCTACCAACTGAGCTACAGGGGACTACATCAGGAGAGGAGATATCAGTACTATACAGTGTATTATCATATAGATATATAGATTATACTGTATATATATTTAGATTACGTACACAGAGCTGAATCCCTTCAGCTGCAGCCAGGCCTTGACCTCGTCAGGGGAGGAGTCGTATGTGATGTTGACGGACGGGAGGGAGGCGCTGCGAAGAGGAACGGCTAACTTCTTGTTGGCGCTTCGACCCAACGTGAGGCGGTGCATCAACTCATCCTGAACCTCCTCCATGTTGGACTTCCTCCCTACAGGACACAACATTACCCATAACACCTAGCGCCATCCCCTGAACCCTAACCCTAAATCCCGACTCCTGATATTAACCCCGCCCACCATCAGCCACCAGGAAGTAAACATTACAGTAAAGACAGACCCCTTTGCCCTGAGACACATTATGACATCATAGGAGTCTACAACCCTCTGTCAGGGAAAACAGACACCCAACAACAGCCATGAGGTCACCAGGAAACATTACAGGACATAGACAACCAGCACCTTCCCTTTAAGTTACATGAAGACAGGTGTGACTTACGGTTGACTGGCGGGGGTCTCTGGTTTGGGTGGTCTCTCATGGTCACGCTGCCTTGGATGCTTTGCTTCCGGCGTCGCTGGAGGTGTTGCTGCTCTGTCTACTCACCGTGCTGGGAGGGGGGCGGGGGGGGGGAGGCAGGGGGGAGGCAGGGGAGGGGTGGGGAGACGTGCCGGGGCAAGAGGGGGGGGTGTAGGGATAGGGGGCATGGGGGGCATGGGGGTCGGCGTGGGTTTGGGGACGTGGTCTGTCCGCTGTTTCTGAGGAGGAGAAGAGAAGCGGAGACTGTAGTGGTGAACTCAGAACAGATCCTACAAACATTACCAACAGAATCCATACACTGTATTAATATGAAGCAGACGTTGCTTATAGTTACCTCGTTCAACTCTCCCAGTAATTGCTTGCATGAGGAAATGGAAATAAAACATGGTTGTGAGAGTGTTTTACTGTAGTTTGCCAAACTCACTTAGGTTCAAAGACAACTGACAAGAAACCTCATCTTATTTTAAGACAGGGGAATTTCAATCTGATAACCAATGTTTCTGTTTACCCCACTGGGAGAAACTCTTCTGTTAAAAAGTCACAGCACATTGACAAGGCGGTGTTAAGGTGAAACCACAGCACATTGACAAGGCGGTGTTAAGATGAAACCACAACACATTGACAAGGCGGTGTTAAGATGAAACCACAACACATTGACAAGGTGGTGTTAAGATGAAACCACAGCACATTGACAAGGCGGTGTAACGGTGTTAAGATGAAACCACAGCACATTGACAAGGCGGTGTTAAGATGAAACCACAACACATTGACAAGGCGGTGTTAAGATGAAACCACAACACATTGACAAGGCGGTGTTAAGATGAAACCACAGCACATTGACAAGGTGGTGTTAAGATGAAACCACAGCACATTGACAAGGCGGTGTTAAGATGAAACCACAGCACATTGACAAGGCGGTGTTAAGATGAAACCACAGCACATCAACAAGGCGGTGTTAAGATGAAACCACAACACATTGACAAGGTGGTGTTAAGATGAAACCACAGCACATTGACAAGGCGGTGTAACGGTGTTAAGATGAAACCACAGCACATTGACAAGGCGGTGTTAAGATGAAACCACAACACATTGACAAGGCGGTGTTAAGATGAAACCACAACACATTGACAAGGCGGTGTTAAGATGAAACCACAACACATTGACAAGGTGGTGTTAAGATGAAACCACAGCACATTGACAAGGCGGTGTTAAGATGAAACCACAGCACATTGACAAGGCGGTGTTAAGATGAAACCACAACACATTGACAAGGCGGTGTTAAGATGAAACCACAACACATTGACAAGGTGGTGTTAAGATGAAACCACAGCACATTGACAAGGCGGTGTAACGGTGTTAAGATGAAACCACAGCACATTGACAAGGCGGTGTTAAGATGAAACCACAACACATTGACAAGGCGGTGTTAAGATGAAACCACAACACATTGACAAGGCAGGCGGTGTTAAGATGAAACCACAACACATTGACAAGGTGGTGTTAAGATGAAACCACAGCACATTGACAAGGCGGTGTAACGGTGTTAAGATGAAACCACAGCACATTGACAAGGCGGTGTTAAGATGAAACCACAACACATTGACAAGGCGGTGTTAAGATGAAACCACAACACATTGACAAGGCGGTGTTAAGATGAAACCACAGCACATTGACAAGGTGGTGTTAAGATGAAACCACAGCACATTGACAAGGCGGTGTTAAGATGAAACCACAGCACATTGACAAGGCGGTGTAACGGTGTTAAGATGAAACCACAGCACATCAACAAGGCGGTGTTAAGATGAAACCACAGCACATTGACAAGGCGGTGTTAAGATGAAACCACAGCACATTGACAAGGCGGTGTAACGTGGTTAAGATGAAACCACAGTTAAAAGGGAGGAGGACATAGAGGGAGGGTTTCTGGAGTTTTAACATGGAAGGGAGCCAGGTCACTCCGCTGGCTAGGCTAGAGGTGAAACTGAAACACTACAGCAGGGATGCAGGTCCTTGGGAACTCAGTCAGGGTCGCCAGCTAGGCTAGAGGCAGGGATGCAGGTCCTTGGGAACTCAGTCAGGGTCTCAACTTACTGATGACAGTTACAATAGTAGAATGCACAAGGTGCGATTTTTCTGTTGTTATGTCAGTCACTGACAGTCACTCAATTAGCCCCATGTCAGCAGAACATTTTTAGATTGGTAAATGAGTCTAGCCCGCTATGTAAACTTGTAGTAATCATGGTCGAATTACAGAAAAGGGGGTCCCCCATTGATTTTGTTAGTCACTCTCACTCAGATATCATATTAAAAACTGCAACATTACTCTCCCCGCCCCCATGGCAAAATGTGTAGAATTGCAGGAAATTACCTCTAAAACTAAATTTCACTTTAGGGTCACCAGAAAGTCATGGCCAGCAGCTCTGACTGCATGGGTAGGTATGGGTGTGGGAGGGCAGACCCGCGGGCCACAGCGGTGGGTATGGGTGTGGGTAAGCAGACCCGCGGGCCACAGCGGTGGGTATGGGTGTGGGTGGGCAGACCCGCGGGCCACAGCGGTGGGTATGGGTGTGGGTGGGCAGACCCGCGGGCCACAGCGGTGGGTATGGGTGTGGGTAAGCAGACCCGCGGGCCACAGCGGTGGGTATGGGTGTGGGAGGGCAGACCCGCGGGCCACAGCGGTGGGTATGGGTGTGGGTAAGCAGACCCGCGGGCCACAGCGGCACCCTTATGATAAGTTGATATTTAAGTTGCCCATCCCTGCACTAGAGGCACTCAGCACACAGAGACATTCTAACCCAGAACCATATATATACAGCTCTACTTTAGCTATATACAGTATGACTCTGGTCCAAACAACCCTACCTTGAACAACTCAAACTCCTTCTTTGGCATCATCAGCTTTATGTGGAAGACAAAGAGGAGCAGGTGGAATGGAGACACATAGACAGACAGACAGACAGACAGACAGACAGACAGACAGATAGCCAGACAGACAGACAGACAGACAGACAGACAGACAGTCAGACAGACAGACAGACAGACGTATGAATGGGATCATGATTTAATGGCTGGCTGATGAGATGCTTTACCTTATCAATAGGACTGGTGAACATGTAGGGGAGAGGTGGAGAGCCTTATTGCTTTACCTTATCAATAGGACTGGTGAACATGTAGGGGAGAGGTGGAGAGCCTTATTGCTTTACCTTATCAATAGGACTGGTGAACATGTAGGGGAGAGGTGGAGAGCCTTATAGCTTTACCCTATCAATAGGACTGGTGAACATGTAGGGGAGAGGTGGAGAGCCTTATAGCTTTACCCTATCAATAGGACTGGTGAACATGTAGGGGAGAGGTGGAGAGCCTTATTGCTTTACCCTATCAATAGGACTGGTGAACATGTAGGGGAGAGGTGGAGAGCCTTATAGCTTTACCTTACCCTATCAATAGGACTGGTGAACATGTAGGGGAGAGGTGGAGAGCCTTATTGCTTTACCCTATCAATAGGACTGGTGAACATGTAGGGGAGAGGTGGAGAGCCTTATTGCTTTACCCTATCAATAGGACTGGTGAACATGTAGGGGAGAGGTGGAGAGCCTTATTGCTTTACCCTATCAATAGGACTGGTGAACATGTAGGGGAGAGGTGGAGAGCCTTATAGCTTTACCCTATCAATAGGACTGGTGAACATGTAGGGGAGAGGTGGAGAGCCTTATTGCTTTACCCTATCAATAGGACTGGTGAACATGTAGGGGAGAGGTGGAGAGCCTTATTGCTTTACCCTATCAATAGGACTGGTGAACATGTAGGGGAGAGGTGGAGAGCCTTATTGCTTTACCCTATCAATAGGACTAATATTAACACAAAAACGCTGAGAATACCAATACCTTATTCTGAGACACCCCAGGGACTCACCTGTATAGTATGGCTATAGATGGGCTCCCCCCGCACCGTGACGTCCACAGCCTTGGTGACCTCCAGGATGTTGTTTGGCACGTAGCCAGACGCCCCGGCACAGTTACCAACCTTCCACCACTGCTTCCTGTCATCCAGCACCTGACCAGGGTTAACAGGAGGAGGATTGGTTACCTTCAACACTGTAAATGTTGTTACATGTTGCAGATGGACCTGACCAGGGTTACCAGGGGGAGGATTGGTTACCTTCAACACTGTAAATGTTGTTACATGTTGCAGATGGACCTGACCAGGGTTACCAGGGGGAGGATTGGTTACCTTCAACACTGTAAATGTTGTTACATGTTGCAGATGGACCTGACCAGGGTTACCAGGGGGAGGATTGGTTACCTTCAACACTGTAAATGTTGTTACATGTTGCAGATGGACCTGACCAGGGTTACCAGGAGGAGGATTGGTTACCTTCAACACTGTAAATGTTGTTACATGTTGCAGATGGACCTGACCAGGGTTACCAGGAGGAGGATTGGTTACCTTCAACACTGTAAATGTTGTTACATGTTAAGATGGACCTGACCAGGGTTACCAGGGGGAGGATTGGTTACCTTCAACACTGTAAATGTTGTTACATGTTGCAGATGGACCTGACCAGGGTTACCAGGAGGAGGATTGGTTACCTTCAACACTGTAAATGTTGTTACATGTTGCAGATGGACCTGACCAGGGTTACCAGGGGGAGGATTGGTTACCTTCAACACTGTAAATGTTGTTACATGTTGCAGATGGACCTGACCAGGGTTACCAGGAGGAGGATTGGTTACCTTCAACACTGTAAATGTTGTTACATGTTGCAGATGGACCTGACCAGGGTTACCAGGAGGAGGATTGGTTACCTTCCTTCAGAAAGTATTCATACCCCTTGACTTATTCCACATTTTGTTGAATTCAAAATGGATGAAATAGATTTTTGTTCTCACCCAACTACAAAGTCGTCGGTTAAGATGGCTTAGTTTGAGCTACTCCAGGGAGTGCCGTTGCAGACTAACTCAGTGCTGCCCCCTCTCATTGACCGGGGGACTGCAGGCTGCCATTAGCAACTAAATAATAATAATATAATATGCCATTTAGCAGACGCTTTTATCCAAAGCGACTTACAGTCGTGCGTGCATACATTTTTGTGTATGGGTGGTCCCGGGGATCGAACCCACTACCTTGGCGTTACAAGCGCCGTGCTCTACCAGCTGAGCTACAGAGGACCACAATAAATAAATGATCCTTTAACTTCTTCTGTGTGCGATTTTAAACTAATCTAAAGGACATACATCTGGTGTAATAAAAGCAGTCAGTATGAAAAAAGGATGAAAAATGTATGCACTCTAACTGTAAGTCGCTCTGGATAAGAGCGTCTGCTAAAATGACTAAAATGTTTTTAAAAATGTGATGCAGGGTCTTTAGGATTCGGGGGGTATTACACTGACGTTACATGTTGCAGTGAGCCTTCATGTTAAACTGTTCCTCACCTCCACCACCTCGTCCTTCACCACCGACAGCTCTGTGTTGTTTCTGGCGACAAAGTCATACTTGGATTTGGCGAACAGTTTTGGCTGACCTCTGCTGCCGTGGGCCTCGTAGTTCCTACTACGTCAGAGGTTAGAGGTTAGAGGTCAGGGGTCAGACAGATGGACTAACAGTAGAATAGGGACTGATAATACTGAGGATGATGACACACATCGTATCCAATCGAACCATCATCATCCAAAACCACAACAGACCAAGGACATCTCAACGTTAGTTCAAAAAACAGGAAGTTCAAAAATACAGGACAGTACGACACTGTAGGATGACACTGCTACAAGCTACCTGCTTGTGGACATGTGACTGAATTGGGAACAAGC
This sequence comes from Coregonus ussuriensis, assembly GCA_031479575.1. Lineage (NCBI taxonomy): Eukaryota > Metazoa > Chordata > Actinopteri > Salmoniformes > Salmonidae > Coregonus > Coregonus ussuriensis. Next base: position 4,082,276 of record CM062500.1, on the reverse strand, counting down.
CAAACATGGACCACAGACACCTACAGACAGCTCCTACTGCTACTGACTGCCCCAGCCGAGGAGAAGCGGCCCAACTTTAACATCAGAGGTTAGAGAGAGAGAGCAGACGGACAGGGAGAGGATAGAGGGGAGCTGTGATTGATAAAGATCATTTATCCGTTGCACCCAGAGTCTCGTTGTTTCTATATACAGTAGAACCTATATTATAGAGTCAGAGTATTAGCCTGTTGGCCCATAAGAGGATAAGAATGGAGGATATTAATATCAATGGAAAGGGGAGAACACTGTGAATACAGACACAGTGTTAGAGGATCCACAAGTCAAATCAGGTGTGAACCAATAGGGGAGAGATGAGAGATGAGATTGGCAGATTCTACACCAGTAGGAAAGAACTACTTCCTGTCCCTCATGCTGCTACCGTTAGCTAGACAGCTACTACCTGACGCTCATTATGTTTATTCTACCGTTAGCTAGCTAGCTACTTCCTGAGATGTGATGTTTATTCTACCGTTAGCTAACTAGCTACTTCCTGGGATGTGATGTTTATTCTACTGTTAGCTAGCTAGCTACTTCCTGGAATGTGATGTTTATTCTACTGTTAGCTAGCTACTTCCTGGGATGTGATGTTTATTCTACTGTTAGCTAGCTAGCTACTTCCTGGGATGTGATGTTTATTCTACTGTTAGCTAGCTACTTCCTGGGATGTGATGTTTATTCTACTGTTAGCTAGCTAGCTACTTCCTGGAATGTGATGTTTATTCTACTGTTAGCTAGCTAGCTACTTCCTGGAATGTGATGTTTATTCTACCCTTAGTTAGCTACTTCCTGGGATGTGATGTTTATTCTACTGTTAGCTAGCTAGCTACTCACTGGGATGTGATGTTTATTCTACTGTTAGTTAGCTACTCACTGGGATGTGATGTTTATTCTACTGTTAGCTAGCTAGCTACTCACTGGGATGTGATGTTTATTCTACTGTTAGCTAGCTAGCTACTTCCTGGGATGTGATGTTTGTTCTACTGTTAGCTAGCTAGCTACTTCCTGGGATGTGATGTTTATTCTACTGTTAGCTAGCTAGCTACTTCCTGGGATGTGATGTTTGTTCTACTGTTAGCTAGCTAGCTACTTCCTGGGATGTGATGTTTATTCTACTGTTAGCTAGCTAGCTACTTCCTGGAATGTGATGTTTGTTCTACTGTTAGCTAGCTAGCTACTTCCTGGGATGTGATGTTTATAAACCAATAGTTGAGAGTGAGAGAGATGAGATTGGCAGATTCTACACCAGTAGGAAATAATATGTTTCTTAGTTGAGAGGGGACCATTTTAGAGTTAGGAGTTAGAGTAAGTAAAGTGTGTCCAGAGGGGCATTGGTTTTATAGACAGTAAAGCATGGCCAGTTCTTCAGGGCGTTGGGTTCAGTCAGGTGACCGCGGTGCAGTGTTACCGGTCTACGTGTCGTGAGACAGCCTGTTTGAAGGCCTGCACGGCCATGTCCTGGTCCAAGAGGGGCATGCGCTTGTAGGCCTTGGTGTCGAATGCATACCCTTGTGGATTGGGGAAGTCCTGTGCACCCGGATTCTGGGGGGAGGGAGAGAGAACACAAATACATCAGCTGAACTCATTGATGAAGAGACTGTGATTATTGATGAAGGGACTGTCGTTAATGATGAAGGGACTGTCGTTAATGATGAAGGGACTGTCGTTAATGATGAAGGGACTGTCGTTAATGATGAAGGGACTGTCGTTAATGATGAAGGGACTGTCACTAATGATGAAGGGACTGTCGTTAATGATGAAGGGACTGTCGTTAATGATGAAGGGACTGTCGTTAATGATGAAGGGACTGTCGTTAATGATGAAGGGACTGTCGTTAATGATGAAGGGACTGTCACTAATGATGAAGGGACTGTCGTTAATGATGAAGGGACTGTCGTTAATGATGAAGGGACTGTCGTTAATGATGAAGGGACTGTCGTTAATGATGAAGGGACTGTCGTTAATGATGAAGGGACTGTCGTTAATGATGAAGGGACTGTCGTTAATGATGAAGGGACTGTCGTTAATGATGAAGGGACTGTGATTATTGGAGCACAAAATAAAAGATACCTGAAACTTTTCAAAAGCTTGGAACACAAGTGAACTAAGAAGTGAGACAGTCCCTCAGGGAAATGTCTGGTAGGTTAACTTGGCCCCTCCCTGCTAGGTTGGACCCGTCTATGGAATCTGACAGTGTCTGCTTTGTCATGAAAACGATGTACCTCACTAGACAGTCTGTGTACCATCTCTTCCTGTCTCTGGATCGCAGAGTGGGTTAGGGGACAGGGTTTAGGGGTAAGGGGCTTGGGGTCAGGGTTCAGGGGTTAGCAGCTAGGGGTTAGGGGTGAGGGTTTAGGGGTTAGGGGCAGGGGTGAGAGTTCAGGGGTTAGCAGCTAGGGGTTAGTGGTGAGGGTTTAGGGGTTAGGGGCAGGGGTGAGAGTTCAGGGGTTAGCAGCTAGGGGTTAGGGGTGAGGGTTTAGGGGTTAGGGGCAGGGGTCAGGGTTCAGGGGTTAGCAGCTAGGGGTTAGGGGTCAGGGTTTAGGGGCAGGGGTGAGAGTTCAGGAGTTAGCAGCTAGGGGTTAGTGGTGAGGGTTTAGGGGTTAGGGGCCAGAGTTTAGGGGTTAGGGGCTAGGGGTCAGGGTTCAGGGGTTAGCAGCTAGGGGCTAGGGGTGAGAGTTTAGGGGTTAGGGGCAGGGGTGAAAGTTCAGGGGTTAGCAGCTAGGGGTTAGTGGTGAGGGTTTAGGGGCAGGGGTGAGAGTTTAGGGGTTAGGGGCAGGGGTGAGAGTTCAGGAGTTAGCAGCTAGGGGTTAGTGGTGAGGGTTTAGGGGTTAGGGGCCAGAGTTTAGGGGTTAGGGGCTAGGGGTTAAGGTTTAGGCATTGGGGTTAGCAGCTAGGGGTTAGTGGTGAGGGTTTAGGGGATAGAGGTTAGGGGCTAGAGGTCAGGGTGCGTACCTCTGTAGACAGCCTGTCTACCATCTCCTCCTGTCTCTGGATCTCAGAGTGGGTTAGGGTTTAGAGGTTAGGGGCTAGGGGTTAGGGTTTAGGGGTCAGGGGTTAGGGATTAGGGGCTAGGGGTCAAGGTTTAGGGGTCAGGGTTTAGGGGTTAGGGTTCATACCTCAGTAGACAGCCTGTGTACCATCTCCTCCTGTCTAAGGATCTCAGAGTGGGCGAAGGTCTGGGTCAGCTGATTCAGCTCTGCCTCTCGTGATTGGGGGACGAATGGAATCATGGGAGGTTCCCAACCGTCACGGAACTGCAGCGTACACGGAGGGAAGTAGTGGTCCTTAGGCCACTCCAACCTGGAGAAGGGGTAAGTGGGAGAGAGGGAGAGAGGTAGGAAGAGAGAGAGAGAGAGATAGGAAGAGAGAGAGAGATAGGAAGAGAGGTAGGAAGAGAGCGAGAGAGAGAGGTAGAAAGAGAGAGAGAGAGAGAAATAGAGAGAGAGAGAGAATAGAGAGAGAGGGAGAGAGAGAGAGAGAGAGATAGAGAGAGAGACAGAGAGATAGTGAGTGAGAGAGAGAGATATAGGGAGAGAGAGAGAGAGAGAGAGAGAGAGAGACAGAGAGAGTGAGAGAGAGAGAGGGACAGAGAGAGAGAGAGAGGGACAGAGAGAGAGAGAGAGAGAGACAGAGAGAGAGAGAGAGAGAGAGAGAGAGAGAGAGAGAGAGAGAGAGTGAGAGTGAGTGAGAGAGAGAGAGATAGGGAGAGAGAGAATAGAGAGAGTGAGAGTGAGTGAGAGAGAGAGATATAGGGAGAGAGAGAGAGAGAGAGAGACAGAGAGAGTGAGAGAGAGAGAGGGACAGAGAGAGAGAGACAGAGAGAGGAGAGAGAGAGAGAGAGAGAGAGAGAGAGAGAGAGAGAGAGAGAGAGAGAGAGAGAGAGAGAGAGAGAGAGAGAGAGAGAGAGAGAGAGAGAGAGAGAGAGAGAGAGAGAGAGGCATTGTTGATTTCAAAAAAGCTTTTGATTCAATTTGGCATGAGGGTCTGCTATACAAATGGATGGAAAGTGGTGTTGGGGGATAAACATAGGACTTTATAAAATCCACAAACAACAAGTGTGCGGTTAAATGTGCAAAAAACAGGGATGCAGTTTAAGCCCCACCCTCCTCAACATATATATCAACCAGGGATGCAGCTTAAGCCCCACCCTCCTCAACATATATATCAACCATGGATGCAGTTTAAGCCCCACCCTCCTCAACATATATATCAACCAGGGATGCAGCTTAAGCCCCACCCTCCTCAACATATATATTAACCAGGGAAGCAGCTTAAGCCCCACCCTCCTCAACATATATATCAACCATGGATGCAGTTTAAGCCCCACCCTCCTCAACATATATATTAACCAGGGATGAAGTTTAAGCCCCACCCTCCTCAACATATATATCAACCAGGGATGCAGCTTAAGCCCCACCCTCCTCAACATATATATCAACCAGGGATGCAGCTTAAGCCCCACCCTCCTCAACATATATATCAACCAGGGATGCAGCTTAAGCCCCACCCTCCTCAACATATATATCAACCAGGGATGAAGTTTAAGCCCCACCCTCCTCAACATACATATCAACCAGGATCTCCCGAGTGGCGCAGTGGTCTAAGGCGCCGCATCGCAGTGCTAACTGTGCCACTAGAGATCCTGGTTCGAATCCAGGCTCTGTCGTAGCCGGCCGCGACCGGGAGACCCATGGGGCGGCGCACAATTGGCCCAGCGTCGTCCAGGGTAGGGGAGGGAATGGCCGGCAGGGATGTAGCTCAGTTGATAGAGCATGGCGTTTGCAACGCCAGGGTTGTGGGTTCGATTCCCACGGGGGGGACAGTATAAAAAAAATAAAAAAAAATATGTATTCACTAACTGTAAGTCGCTCTGGATAAGTTAAATGACTTAAATGTAAATGTAATGAAGTTTAAGCCACATATATATTAACCAGGGATGAAGTTTAAGCCCCACCCTCCTCAACATATATATCAACCAGGGATGCAGCTTAAGCCCCACCCTCCTCAACATATATATTAACCAGGGAAGCAGCTTAAGCCCCACCCTCCTCAACATATATATCAACCAGGGATGCAGCTTAAGCCCCACCCTCCTCAACATATATATCAACCAGGGATGCAGCTTAAGCCCCACCCTCCTCAACATATATATCAACCAGGGATGAAGTTAAGCCCCACCCTCCTCAACATATATATCAACCAATAGGCGAGGGCACTAGAACAGTCTGCAGCACCCGGCCTCACCCTACTAGAATCTGAAGTCAAATGTCTACTGTTTGCTGATGATCTGGTGCTTCTGTCCCCAACCACGGAAGGCCTACAGCAGGACCTAGATCTTCTGCACAGATTCAGACAGACCTGGGCCCTGACAGTAAATCTCAGTAAGACAAAAATAATGGTGTTCCAAAAAAGGTCCAGTTGCCAGGACCACAAATACAAATTCCATCTAGACACCGTTGCCCTAGAGCACAAAAAAATGGGACAAACATCAAATTGAGACTGCAGAATTCTGCTAAAATATCCTCTGTGTAAAACATACAACATGCATGAAGAGCAGAATTAGGCCGATACCCGGTAATTATCAAAATCCAGAAAAGAGCCGTTAAATTCTACAACCACCTAAAAGGAAGCGATTCCCCAAACCTTCCATAACAAAGCCATCACCTACAGAGAGATGAACCTGGAGAAGAGTCCCCTAAGTAAGCTGGTCCTGGGGCTCTGTTCACAAACACAAACAGACCCCACAGAGCCCCAGGACAGTAACACAATTAGACCTTTGTAACCTTTAACCTCCTACCTGCACTTGGTCCAACCCTCCCCCAGGGCAACCCACAGGTGTCTTTCCTCGGCCGTCCCAGCTGAGTGCAGGAAGTCTATAGCCTCTCTGGTCAACAGAGGAACCACCACACTCTTAGCCAGCGCTGTCCCTCCAGAGGTCTGGATCACCTGAAGGAGACAAGAAGAGGTTAAAACCATTACCCTAACCCTCACCCCTAACTACACTGGCTTGCGAAAGTATTCACCCACTTTGGCATTTTCCCTATTTTGTTGCCTTACAACCTGGAATTAAAATGATTTTTGGGGGGGTTTGTATCATTTGATTTACACAACATGCCTACAACTTTGAAGATGCAAAACATTTTTTGGGTGAAACAAACAACAAATAAGACAAAAAAACAGAAAACTTGAGCGTGCATAACTATTCACCCCCCCAAAGTCAATACTTTGTAGAGCCACCTTTTGCAGCAATTACAGCTGCAAGTCTCTTGGGGTATGTCTCTATAAGCTTGGCACATCTAGCCACTGGGATTTATGCCCATTCTTCAAGGCAAAACTGCTCCAGCTCCTTCAAGTTGGATGGGTTCCGCTGGTGTACAGCAATCTTTAAGTCATACCACAGATTCTCAATTGGATTGAGGTCTGAGCTTTGGCTAGGCCATTCCAAGACATTTCAATGTTTCCCCTTAAACCACTCGAGTGTTGCTTTAGCAGTATGCTTAGGGTCATTGTCCTGCTGGAAGGTGAACCTCCGTCCCAGTCTCAAATCTCTGGAAGACTGAAACAGGTTTCCCTCAAGAATTTCCCTGTATTTAGCGCCATCCATCATTCCTTCAATTCTGACTAGTTTCCCAGTCCCTGCCGATGAAAAACATCCCCACAGCATGATGCTGCCACCACCATGCTTCACTGTGGGAATGGTGTTCTCTGGGTGATGAGAGGTGTTGGGTTTGGTGTCTTTGTTGCCTCTCTGATTAATGCCCTCCTTGCCTGGTCCGTGAGTTTTGGTGGGCGGCCCTCTCTTGGCAGGTTTGTTGTGGTGCCATATTCTTTCCATTTTTAATAATGGATTTAATGGTACTCTGTGGGATGTTCAAAGTTTCTGATCAAAGTTTCTGCCTGGTGCCGCTTGCTTGGTGGTGCCCCTTGCTTAGTGGTGTTGCAGACTTTCAGAACAGGTGTATATATACTGAGATCATGTGACAGATCATGTGACACTTAGATTGCACACAGGTGGACTTTATTTGACTAATTATGTGACTTCTGAAGGTAATTGGTTGTACCATATTTTATTTAGTGTCTTTATAGCAAAGGGGGTGAATACATATGCACGCACCAATTTTCCGTTATTTATTTTTTAGAATTTTTTTAAACAAGTACTTTTTTTCATTTCACTTCACCAATTTGGACTATTTTCTGTATGTCCATTACATGAAATCCAAATAAAAATCAATTTAAATTACAGGTTGTAATGCAACAAAATAGGAAAAACGCTGTCACGGATTCTGCCGAGGCTGCTCCTCCTCCTTGCTCGGGCAGGCTTGGGCGTTCGTCGTCCCCGGAGTACTAGCTGCTGCCGATCGATGTTTCGGTGTTTGTCTAGTTTAGTCTTTATTGTTTACACCTGTTCCCCATTATGTTTGATTGTATTCCCTATATTTACCCCTGTCTCTCATTTGGATTTTGTGTGTGATTGTTTCTTTGTGACGTGTGTCGTTGGTGAGCGGGTCAGTTCCTCCCTGTGTGGAGGTATTCTGTGTGTCGTTGGTGAGCGGGTCAGTTCCTCCCTGTGTGGAGGTATTCTGTGTGTCGTTGGTGAGCGGGTTAGTTCCTCCCTGTGTGGAGGTATTCTGTGTGTCGTTGGTGAGCGGGTCAGTTCCTCCCTGTGTGGAGGTATTCTGTGTGTCGTTGGTGAGCGGGTTAGTTCCTCCCTGTGTGGAGGTATTCTGTGTGTCGTTGGTGAGCGGGTTAGTTCCTCCCTGTGTGGAGGTACTCTGTGTGTCGTTGGTGAGCGGGTCAGTTCCTCCCTGTGTGGAGGTATTCTGTGTGTCGTTGGTGAGCGGGTTAGTCCCTCCCTGTGTGGAGGTATTCTGTGTGTCGTTGGTGAGCGGGTTAGTCCCTCCCTGTGTGGAGGTATTCAGTTTCATGTTCTTTGCATTCTGAGTAAAGTACGTTTCCCAGAGTTCTGTGTCCTGCGCCTGACTCCTTCCACCGCATTTCACTGACATTCGTGACAAACGCCAAGGGGGATGAATCCTTTAGCAAGTCAGTGTACTAGGCTCTTAGCCAGCTCAGTACCACCAGGTCTGGATCAAATGGGGGGAATCTGGCTTAACCGTACTTAACCGAGTAGAGCAGTCTGTCTCTCACCATCCTGAGTGGTGTGAACAGGAAGTGGACCAGGTCATCAGCGCTGGGGTTCTGGATGTGGGACTTCAACTTCCCCTGGAGGAGAGACAAGGGAAAGTCATACAAACATTTGTTTTGAATAAAACAATGTTAGATCTATATATTAAATAACATCATTCATCTTTGGTGTCTTACCAGCAGGTTGAAGGCATGTTTGAACTTCTGGAAACAGTCAACAAACTCCTCCTGAGTGGGAGGCTTGGCTCGCAATGTTAGTACTCCCTCTGGTGGACAGAGAGACATGACAGGGAACATACAGTATTACAGTAGCATAGTCACAATCTACTTAAGGGAACAGTAACAAGGTCATGGACTGTAGAATCAAAATCAGGACCAGGCCAGGTGGACTACAAACTAGGTCTAAAGAACTACAGCACCCACCTCCGGGTCCCTTCTTCTTGTTCTTTTTAGATTTCTTCCTCTTGGAGAGCTCGTTGAAGGACTCGGCTGCTTTCTGCAGTTTGTTCACGAAGAACTCAATGTCGTCCAGAATGTGGTTGAGGATTTGCTGCAAGAGAAGACAGTAGTGTTTAAAAGACACACAGCCACAGACAGACTTACTTAGTTACTCACTAAATGAAAGTCATGTCATGTGATGTAGGTGTGATTGATGTCCAACAGTCGCTGCCAGGCTCAACATTAGCTGTGTTGTTGCTGACTGGAGATGCTGCCATAGTTAATTAGTGTGAAACACTATGACTTTCCGTTGCTTCAGCAATCGCTGTTTATCTCTTCTCCGTCTATTTTCCAAGATTGGCAAAAATATTTAAAAGAACAGCGTGGGAGAGGAGGGTAGTGCATCGTACCGTATCATGTTCTGCATTTACTTTGGAAGGACTTTCATTCTGTACTGATTAACTGCAGACTACTGATCTCCAGCTCCTAATAGTGGTGTATCCTTGTTGTGTCTACAGCCATGTTCTATTGGTTAGTATTAGAAGCACCTATATATGTCTGAAACTGTCATCCACGCTAGTTGCCACTCATGTCAGCTGAACATGGCATCTCATCTTCACCTGAAGACCTGACTCCAGATCAGCCTGTAGGTGAAACTACCCATCAGTCTGCAGTATTGAATAAACAAACAAACGACTGAAGACCTGACTCCAGATCAGCCTGTAGGTGAAACTACCCATCAGTCTGCAGTATTGAATAAACAAACAAACGACTGAAGACCTGACTCCAGATCAGCCTGTAGGTGAAACTACCCATCAGTCTGCAGTATTGAATAAACAAACAGGTAGTTTCTTTCCTCCAGCGATCCTGGATCTGTTAAACCCATTCCTGGACGCACACGGACACCGCTGATACTCTGCTGACACTCTACTGACGGACGCACAGAGAGAGAGGCAGACAGACAGACAGACAGACAGACAGTCAGACAGACAGGCAGACAGACAGACAGACAGACAGACAGGCAGACAGACAGGCAGACAGACAGACAGACAGACAGACGGTATCAATATGTGGTATCTGGACGGACAGACAGACAGACAGGCAGACAGACGGACGGTATCAGTATGTGGTATCTGGACGGACGCACAGAGAGAGAGGTAGAAAGACAGACAGACAGACAGACAGACAGACAGACAGACAGACAGGCAGACAGACAGACAGACAGACAGTATCAGTATGTGGTATCTGGACGGACAGACAGACAGACAGGCAGACAGACGGACAGACGGTATCAGTATGTGGTATCGGGACGGACGCACAGAGAGAGGGGTAGAAAGACAGACAGACAGACAGACAGACAGACAGACAGACAGACAGGCAGACAGACAGACAGACAGACAGTATCAGTATGTGGTATCTGGACGGACAGACAGACAGACAGACGGACAGACAGACAGACGGTATCAGTATGTGGTATCTGGACGGACGGACTGTGGGAAATACTCACCACGTCTCGGTCCACTATGGCAGCCATCATCTCTGGAGGTTCATCCCGGTCATAATATTGATGCTGTTTATCATCTGATAGAATCAGGCGGAGAGGAAGGAGGGGGGGAGAGAAGGAGGAGGGGGAGAATAGGGAGGAGGGGGGGAGAGAAGGGGGAGGGGGAGAATAGGGAGGAGGGGGGGGGGAGAAGGGGGAGGGGGGAGAATAGGGAGGAGGAGGGGGGAGAGAAGGGGGAGGGGGAGAATAGGGAGGGGGGGGGAGAAGGGGGAGGGGGAGAATAGGGAGGAGGGGGGGGGGGAGAAGGGGAGGGGGAGAATAGGGGAGGGGGGGGAGAATAGGGGAGGGGGGGAGAGAAGGGGAGGGGGAGAATAGGGAGGGGGGGGAGAGAAGGGGGAGGGGGAGAATAGGGAGGAGGGGGGGGAGAAGGGGGAGGGGGAGAATAGGGAGGGGGGGGGAGAGAAGGGGGAGGGGGAGAATAGGGAGGAGGGGGGGAGAGAAGGGGGAGGGGGAGAATAGGGAGGAGGGGGGAGAGAAGGGGGAGGGGGAGAATAGGGAGGAGGGGGGGAGAGAAGGGGGAGGGGGAGAATAGGGAGGAGGGGGGGAGAGAAGGGGGAGGGGGAGAATAGGGAGGAGGGGGGGAGAGAAGGGGGAGGGGGAGAATAGGGAGGAGGGGGGGAGAGAAGGGGGAGGGGGAGAATAGGGAGGAGGGGGGGAGAGAAGGGGGAGGGGGAGAATAGGGAGGAGGGGGGGAGAGAAGGGGGAGGGGGAGAATAGGGAGGAGGGGGGGAGAGAAGGGGGAGGGGGAGAATAGGGAGGAGGGGGGGAGAGAAGGGGGAGGGGGAGAATAGGGAGGAGGGGGGGAGAGAAGGGGGAGGGGGAGAATAGGGAGGAGGGGGGGAGAGAAGGGGGAGGGGGAGAATAGGGAGGAGGGGGGGGAGAGAAGGAGGAGGGGGAGAATAGGGAGGAGGGGGGGAGAGAGGGGGGAGGGGGGAGAATAGGGAGGAGGGGGGGAGAGAGGGGGGAGGGGGGGGGAGAGAAGGGGGAAGGGGAGAATAGGGAGGAGGAGGGGGAGAGAAGGGGGAGGGGGAGAATAGGGAGGAGGGGGGGAGAGAAGGGGAGGGGGAGAATAGGGAGGGGGAGAATAGGGAGGAGGAGGGGGAGAGAAGGGGGAGGGGGAGAATAGGGAGGAGGGGGGAGAGAGGGGGTAGGGGGAGAATAGGGAGGAGGGGGGGAGAGAGGGGGGGAGAGAGGGGGGAGGGGGAGAATAGGGAGGAGGGGGGGAGAGAGGGGGGAGGGGGAGAATAGGGAGGAGGGGGGGAGAGAGGGGGGAGGGGTAGAATAGGGAGGAGGGGGGGAGAGAAGGGGAGGGGGAGAATAGGAGGCGGGGGTGAGAGAAGGGGGAGGGGGGAAGAATAGGGAGGAGGGGGGAGAGGAAGGGGAGGGGGAGAATAGGGAGGAGGGGGGGGAGAGAGGGGGAGTAAGAAAAAAAGTAAGAAAAAAAGTAACCCAATAAAATAACACTAACAAGACAGGGGTACTGGTACTGAGTCAATGGGCTGGGGTACTGGTACTGAGTCAATGGGCTGGGGTAATGGTACTGAGTCAATGGGCTGGGGTACTGGTACTGAGTCAATGGGCTGGGGGTACTGGTACTGAGTCAATGGGCTGGGGTACTGGTACTGAATCAATGGGCTGGGGTACTGGTACTCGAGTCAATGGGATGGGGTACTGGTACTGAGTCAATGGGCTGGGGTACTGGTACTGAGTCAATGGGCTGGGGTACTGGTACTGAATCAATGGGCTGGGGTACTGGTACTGAGTCAATGGGCTGGGGTACTGGTACTGAGTCAATGTGCAGGGGTACGGGTACTGAGTCAATGGGCTGGGGTACTGGTACTGAGTCAATGGGCTGGGGTACTGGTACTGAGTCAATGGGCTGGGGTACTGGTACTGAATCAATGGGCTGGGGTACTGGTACTGAGTCAATGGGCTGGGGTACTGGTACTGAGTCAATGGGCTGGGGTACTGGTACTGAATCAATGGGCTGGGGTACTGGTACTGAGTCAATGGGCTGGGGTACTGGTACTGAGTCAATGGGCTGGGGTACTGGTACTGAGTCAATGTGCTGGGGTACTGGTACTGAGTCAATGTGCTGGGGTACTGGTACTGAGTCAATGGGCTGGCGTACTGGTACTGAGTCAATGGGCTGGGGTACTGGTACTGAGTCAATGGGCTGGGGTACTGGTACTGAGTCAATGGGCTGGGGTACTGGTACTGAGTCAATGTGCTGGGGTACTGGTACTGAGTCAATGGGCTGGGGTACTGGTACTGAGTCAATGGGCTGGCGTACTGGTACTGAGTCAATGGGCTGGGGTACTGGTACTGAGTCAATGGGCTGGGGTACTGGTACTGAGTCAATGGGCTGGGGTACTGGTACTGAGTCAATGGGCTGGGGTACTGGTACTGAGTCAATGGGCTGGGGTACTGGTACTGAGTCAATGGGCTGGGGTACTGGTACTGAGTCAATGTGCTGGGGTACTGGTTAGTCCAGGTAATAACAAGGCTATTTACAGGGGTACTGGTACTGAGTCAATGGGCTGGGGTACTGGTTAGTCCAGGTAATAACGAGGCTATTTACAGGGGTACTGGTACCGAGTCAATGTGCAGGGGTACGGGTTAGTCCAGGTAATAACAAGGCTATTTACAGGGGTACTGGTACTGAGTCAATGGGCTGGGGTACTGGTACTGAGTCAATGGGCTGGGGTACTGGTACTGAGTCAATGGGCTGGGGTACTGGTACTGAGTCAATGTGCTGGGGTACTGGTACTGAGTCAATGGGCTGGGGTACTGGTACTGAGTCAATGGGCTGGCGTACTGGTACTGAGTCAATGGGCTGGGGTACTGGTACTGAGTCAATGGGCTGGGGTACTGGTACTGAGTCAATGGGCTGGGGTACTGGTACTGAGTCAATGGGCTGGGGTACTGGTACTGAGTCAATGGGCTGGGGTACTGGTACTGAGTCAATGTGCTGGGGTACTGGTTAGTCCAGGTAATAACAAGGCTATTTACAGGGGTACTGGTACTGAGTCAATGGGCTGGGGTACTGGTTAGTCCAGGTAATAACGAGGCTATTTACAGGGGTACTGGTACCGAGTCAATGTGCAGGGGTACGGGTTAGTCCAGGTAATAACAAGGCTATTTACAGGGGTACTGGTACTGAGTCAATGTGCAGGGGTACGGGTTAGTCCAGGTAATAACAAGGCTATTTACAGGGGTACTGGTACTGAGTCAATGTGCAGGGGTACTGGTACTGAGTCAATGGGCAGGGGTACGGGTTAGTCCAGGTAATTGAGGTAATACACTACATTACCAAAAGTATGTGGACACCTGCTCGTCCAACATCTCATTCTAAAATCATGGGCATTAATATGGAGTTGGTCCCCCCTCTGCTGCTATAACAGCCTCCACTCTTCTGGGAAGGCTTTCCACTAGATGTTGGAACATTGCTGTGGGGACTTGCTTCCATTCAACCAGAAGAGCATTAGTGAGGTTGGGCACTGATGTTGGGTGATTAGGCCTGGCTCACAGTCAGCGTTCCAATTCATCCCAAAGGTGTTCGATGGGGTTGAGGTCAGGGCTCTGTGCAGACCAGTCAAGTTCTTCCACACCGATCTCGACACAACATTTCTGTATGGACCTCGCTTTGTGCACGGGGGCATTGTCATGCTGAAACAGGAAAGGACCTTCCCCAAACAGTTGCCACAAAGTTGGATGCACAGAATCGTCTAGAACGTCATTGTATGCTGTAGTGTTAAGATTTCCCTTCACTGGAACTAAGGGGCCTAGCCCGAACCATGAAAAACAGCCCTAGACCATTATTCCTCCTCCACCAAACTTTACAGTTGGCACTATGCATTGGGGCAGGTAGCGTTCTCCTGGCATCCGCCAAACCCAGATTTGTCCGTCGGACTGCCATATGGTGAAGTTTTATCATTCCAGAGAACGCGTTTCCACTGCTCCAGAGTCCAATGGCGGCGAACTTTACACCACTCCAGCCGACGCTTGGCATTGCGCATGGTGATCTTAGGCTTGTGTGCGACTGCTCGGCCATGGAAACCCATTTTATGAAGATCCTGGCGAACAGTTCTTGTGCTGACGTTGTTTCCAGAGGCAGTTTGGAACTCGGTACTGAGTGCTGCAACCGAGGACAGACGATTTTTACGCGCTACACGCTTCAGCACTCAGCGGTCCCGTTCTGTGAGCTTGTGTGGCCTACCACTTCGCCGCTGAGCCGTTGTTGCTCCTAGACGTTTCCACTTCACAATAACAGCACTTACAGTTGACCGGGGCAGCTCTAGCAGGGCAGAAATGTGACGAACTGACTTGTTGGAAAGGTGGCATCCTATGACGGCGACACGTTGAAAGTCACTGAGCTCTTCAGTAAGGCCATTCTACTGCCGATGTTTATCTATGGAGATTGCATGGCTGTGAGCTCGATGTTATACACCTGTCTGCCTGTATCCACATACTGCTGTATATATAGTGTATGGACATGCAGGTAGGGGTAAAGTGACTAGGCATAGATAATAGAAGGGGTGTCCACATACTGCTGTATATATAGTGTATGGACATGCAGGTAGGGGTAAAGTGACTAGGCATAGATAATAGAAGGGGTGTCCACATACTGCTGTATATATAGTGTATGGACATGCAGGTAGGGGTAAAGTGACTAGGCATAGATAATAGAAGGGGTGTCCACATACTGCTGTATATATAGTGTATGGACATGTAGGTAGGGGTAAAGTGACTAGGCATAGATAATAGAAGGGGTGTCCACATACTGCTGTATATATAGTGTATGGACATGTAGGTAGGGGTAAAGTGACTAGGCATAGATAATAGAAGGGGTGTCCACATACTGCTGTATATATAGTGTATGGACATGTAGGTAGGGGTAAAGTGACTAGGCATAGATAATAGAAGGGGTGTCCACATACTGCTGTATATATAGTGTATGGACATGTAGGTAGGGGTAAAGTGACTAGGCATAGATAATAGAAGGGGTGTCCACATACTGCTGTATATATAGTGTATGGACATGTAGGTAGGGGTAAAGTGACTAGGCATAGATAATAGAAGGGGTGTCCACATACTGCTGTATATATAGTGTATGGACATGTAGGTAGGGGTAAAGTGACTAGGCATAGATAATAGAAGGGGTGTCCACATACTGCTGTATATATAGTGTATGGACATGTAGGTAGGGGTAAAGTGACTAGGCATAGATAATAGAAGGGGTGTCCACATACTGCTGTATATATAGTGTATGGACATGTAGGTAGGGGTAAAGTGACTAGGCATAGATAATAGAAGGGGTGTCCACATACTGCTGTATATATAGTGTATGGACATGTAGGTAGGGGTAAAGTGACTAGGCATAGATAATAGAAGGGGTGTCCACATACTGCTGTATATATAGTGTATGGACATGTAGGTAGGGGTAAAGTGACTAGGCATAGATAATAGAAGGGGTGTCCACATACTGCTGTATATATAGTGTATGGACATGTAGGTAGGGGTAAAGTGACTAGGCATAGATAATAGAAGGGGTGTCCACATACTGCTGTATATATAGTGTATGGACATGTAGGTAGGGGTAAAGTGACTAGGCATAGATAATAGAAGGGGTGTCCACATACTGCTGTATATATAGTGTATGGACATGTAGGTAGGGGTAAAGTGACTAGGCATAGATAATAGAAGGGGTGTCCACATACTGCTGTATATATAGTGTATGGACATGTAGGTAGGGGTAAAGTGACTAGGCATAGATAATAGAAGGGGTGTCCACATACTGCTGTATATATAGTGTATGGACATGTAGGTAGGGGTAAAGTGACTAGGCATAGATAATAGAAGGGGTGTCCACATACTGCTGTATATATAGTGTATGGACATGTAGGTAGGGGTAAAGTGACTAGGCATAGATAATAGAAGGGGTGTCCACATACTGCTGTATATATAGTGTATGGACATGTAGGTAGGGGTAAAGTGACTAGGCATAGATAATAGAAGGGGTGTCCACATACTGCTGTATATATAGTGTATGGACATGTAGGTAGGGGTAAAGTGACTAGGCATAGATAATAGAAGGGGTGTCCACATACTGCTGTATATATAGTGTATGGACATGTAGGTAGGGGTAAAGTGACTAGGCATAGATAATAGAAGGGGTGTCCACATACTGCTGTATATATAGTGTATGGACATGTAGGTAGGGGTAAAGTGACTAGGCATAGATAATAGAAGGGGTGTCCACATACTGCTGTATATATAGTGTATGGACATGTAGGTAGGGGTAAAGTGACTAGGCATAGATAATAGAAGGGGTGTCCACATACTGCTGTATATATAGTGTATGGACATGTAGGTAGGGGTAAAGTGACTAGGCATAGATAATAGAAGGGGTGTCCACATACTGCTGTATATATAGTGTATGGACATGTAGGTAGGGGTAAAGTGACTAGGCATAGATAATAGAAGGGGTGTCCACATACTGCTGTATATATAGTGTATGGACATGTAGGTAGGGGTAAAGTGACTAGGCATAGATAATAGAAGGGGTGTCCACATACTGCTGTATATATAGTGTATGGACATGCAGGTAGGGGTAAAGTGACTAGGCATAGATAATAGAAGGGGTGTCCACATACTGCTGTATATATAGTGTATGGACATGCAGGTAGGGGTAAAGTGACTAGGCATATATAATAGAAGGGGTGTCCACATACTGCTGTATATATAGTGTATGGACATGCAGGTAGGGGTAAAGTGACTAGGCATAGATAATAGAAGGGGTGTCCACATACTGCTGTATATATAGTGTATGGACATGCAGGTAGGGGTAAAGTGACTAGGCATAGATAATAGAAGGGGTGTCCACATACTGCTGTATATATAGTGTATGGACATGCAGGTAGGGGTAAAGTGACTAGGCATAGATAATAGAAGGGGTGTCCACATACTGCTGTATATATAGTGTATGGACATGTAGGTAGGGGTAAAGTGACTAGGCATAGATAATAGAAGGGGTGTCCACATACTGCTGTATATATAGTGTATGGACATGCAGGTAGGGGTAAAGTGACTAGGCATAGACAATAAACAGTGTAAAACAGGGGATCAAAGCAGATAGTCATGGCAGCCATTTTGATTAACTGTTTACCAGTCTAGTGGCTTGAGGGTAGAAGCTGTTGAGAAGTCTTTTAGACCTAGACTTGGCGCTCCGGTACCGCTTGCCGTGCGGTAGCAGAGAGAACAGTCTATGACTAGGGTGGCTGGAGTCTTTGATACTTTTTAGGGCCTCTGACACCGCCTGGTATAGAGGTCCTGGATGGCAGGAAGCTCGGCCCCAGTGATGTACAGTAGTCCAAGATGGCGTAGCAGTGCGGTCGCTTTTATTTCATCGTCCTGTGTAAATATCCCGTTTCTTGTTTTTTTTTGTCTATTTTGTATATATTTCTCAATTTTTACTTTCATTCTTTAACTAAATATACTTTCCTGCAACCCGCCTCACCCAACGTGGAAAGGATTCTATTATTTCTTTATAACTTTCATCAAGAACCGTAAACTGAAACGAGTGTAGCCGCAATCTGAATGGCTACTTGCTATTAGTCACCGTTAGCGTCTTCACCACTGTCCGTGGCCTACACTATCCACCAGCCAGCTCTAGCTCTAGCCTGGACAATTCGTCGGCCAGTCTGCACAGCGTGCTATCGACCCAGCGTGCTATCGACCCAGAGCTTATTGGACTTTCTGCCGGAATCACTGGACCCTAGCGCCGGATCATCACAACCAGCTAGCTAGCTGCAACCTGTTGTTGGCTGATTACCATTGCCCTATAGCAAGCACCAGTTAGCCTTGAGCTAGCCTCAGGCCCATCTCCCGGCTATCTACCTCTCTGTCAACCGGACGGGACCTCCTAGTGTTGACACTGAGCCCCGCCGATCCAACACGACTGGTTTGCCGACGAAATAGTCTGATGTGGTTTCAACAGGCTTCCCGTTGCGACGACCACGAAGATCCATCTGCCAGCCCCGGCCCGCTAGCACACGCAAACTACAACTGTGCTCCCTGCTAGCTGTGCTGAAGCACCAATTTGAACTGCTCTCGGACTCACATATTGCTGTTCACTGGACCTTATGATCACTCAGCTGCACAGCTGATGCCTGCTGGACTGTTCCTTTACACGGTACCCTGTCCTGTTTATTCTGTTTAGTCTTAGCCCAAACGTTATCGCTATTTCCAGTTGTGTCTTAGCTCTCTCTAATAACACCTGTGACGGCTTTATGCCTCTCTCCCATGTCAATATGCCTTGCCTATTGCTGTTTGGGTTAGTTCTTATTATACAATTTCACTGTAGAACCCCTAGTCCCTCTCAAACTGCCTCAAATAGTTCCTTTGTTCCACCCCCCATACACGCCGAGACCGGCTCAATCGATGCCTCCAATGACGCTATCTCTTTCATTGTTACACAACGCTTAGGGTTACCTGAACTGTACTCATATCCTTCCATATCCTTTTCTGTACATAATGCCCTGAATCTTTTCTACAACGCCCGGAGAACTGCCCCCTTTATTCTATGTACCCAACGCACTAGAAGACCAGTTCTTAAAGCCTTTAGTCGTATCCTTATTCTAGTCCTCCTCTGTTCCTCTGGTGATGTAGAGGCTAACCCAGGCCCTGCAGCCCCCAGTATCACTCCTACTCCCCAGGAGCTATCATTTGTTGACTTCTGTAACCGTAAAAGTCTTGGTTTTCTGCACATAAATATCAGAAGCCTCCTTCCTAAGTTTGAGTTATTCACTGCGTTAGCACACTCCGCCAACCCTGATTTTCTAGCAGTGTCTGAATCCTGGCTTAGGAAGGCCACCAAAAATTCTGAAATTTCCATCCCCAACTATAACATTTTCCATCTAGATAGAACTGCCAAAGGGGGTGGAGTTGCAATCTACTGTAGAGATAGCCTGCAGAGCTCCATCATACTATCCAGGTCTGTGCCCAAACAGTTTGAGCTTCTACTTCTAAAAATCCACCTTTCCAGAAATAAATCTCTCACTGTTGCCGCTTGCTACAGACCCCCCTCAGCCCCCAGCTGTGCCCTGGACACCATATGTGAATTTTTTGATTGCCCCCCATCTATCCTCAGAGTTCGTACTGCTTGGTGACCTAAACTGGGATATGCTTAACACCCCGGCCATCCTACAATCTAAACTAGATGCCCTCAATCTCACACAAATTATCAACGAACCTACCAGGTACAACCCTAAATCCGTAAAAATGGGTACCCTCATAGATATCATCCTGACTAACTTACCCTCTAAATACACCTCCGCTGTCTTCAACCAGGATCTCAGCGATCACTGCCTTATTGCCTGCGTCCGTAACGGGTCCGCGGTCAAACGACCACCCCTCATCACTGTCAAACGCTCCCAAAAACACTTCAGCGAGCAGGCCTTCCTAATTGACCTGGCCCAGGTATCCTGGATGGATATAGATCTCATTCCGTCAGTATAGGATGCCTGGTTGTTCTTTAAAAGTAATTTCCTCTCAATCTTTAAATAGACATGCCCCATTCAAAAAATACAGAACTAAGAACAGATATAGCCCCTGGTTCTCCTCAGACTTGACTGCCCTTGACCAGCACAAAAACATCCTGTGGCGTACTGCATTAGCATCAAATAGCCCCCGCGATATGCAACTTTTCAGGGAAGTTAGGAACCAATATACACAAGCAGTTAGGAAAGCAAAGGCTAACTTTTTCAAACAGAAATTTGCATCCTGTAGCACTAACTCCAAAAAGTTTTGGGACACTGTAAAGTCCATGGAGAATAAGAGCACTTCCTCCCAGCTGCCCACTGCACTGAGGCTAGGAAACACTATCACCACCGATAAATCTACAATAATCGAGAATTTCAACAAGCATTTTGCTACGGCTGGCCATGCTTTCCACCTGGCTACCACTACCCCGGCCACCAGCTCTGCACCCTCCGCTGCAACTTGCCCATGCCCCCCCCGCTTCTCCTTCACACAAATCCAGACAGCTGATGTTCTAAAAGAGCTGCAAAATCTGGACCCCTACAAATCATCTGGGCTAGACAATCTGAACCCTTTCTTTCTAAAACTAGCAGCCGAAATTGTCGCAACACCTATTACTAGCCTGTTCAACCTCTCTTTCGTAACATCTGAGATCCCCAGAGATTGGAAAGCTGCCGCGGTCATCCCCCTCTTCAAAGGGGGTGACACTCTAGATCCAAACTGTTACAGACCCATATCCATCCTGCCCTGCCTTTCAAAAGTTTTTGAAAGCCAAGTCAACAAACAGATCACCGACCATTTCGAATCCCAACGTACCTTCTCCGCTATGCAATCCGGTTTCCGAGCTGGTCATGGGTGCACTTCAGCCACGCTCAAGGTCCTAAACGATATTATAACCGCGATCGATAATAGACAGTACTGTGCAGCCGTTTTCATTGACCTGGCCAAGGCTTTCGACTCTGTCAACCACCGCATTCTTATTGGCAGACTAAATAGCCTTGGTTTCTCAAATGACTGCCTCGCCTGGTTCACCAACTACTTCTCAGATAGAGTTCAATGTGTCAAATCGGAGGGCCTGTTGTCTGGACCTATGGCAGTCTCTATGGGGGTGCCACAGGGTTCAATTCTTGGGCCGACTCTTTTCTCTGTGTATATCAATGACGTCGCTCTTGCTGCTGGTGACTCTCAGATCCACCTCTACGCAGACGACACCATTTTGTATACATCTGGCCCTTCATTGGACACTGTGTTAACAAACCTCCAAACGAGCTTCAATTCCATACAACACTCCTTCAGTAGCCTCCAACTGCTCTTAAACACTAGTAAAACTAAATGCATGCTCTTCAACCGAACGCTGCTTGCACCCGCCCACCCGACTAGAATCACTACTCTCGACGGGTCTGACCTAGAGTATGTGGACAACTACAAATATCTAGGTGTCTGGTTAGACTGTAAACTCTCCTTCCAGACTCACATTAAGAATCTCCAATCCAAAGTTATATCTAGAATCGGTTTCCTATTTCGCAACAAAGCCTCCTTCACTCATGCTGCCAAACATGCCCTCGTAAAACTGACTATCCTACCGATCCTTGACTTCGGCGATGTCATTTACAAAATAGCCTCCAACACTCTACTCAGCAAATTGGATGTAGTCTATCACAGTGCCATCCGTTTTGTCTCCAAAGCCCCATATAATACCCTCCACTGTGACCTGTACGCTCTTGTTGGCTGGTCCTCACTACATATTCGTCGCCAAACCCACTGGCTCCAGGCCATCTATAAATCACTGCTAGGCAAATCCCCGCCTTATCTTAGCTCATTGGTCACCATAGCAACACCCACCCGTAGTCTGCGCTCCAGCGGGTATATCTCACTGGTCATCCCCAAAGCCAACACCTCCTTTGGCCGCAATTCCTTCCAGTTCTCTGCTGCCAATGACTGGAACAAATTGCAAAAATCTCTGAAGCTGGAGACTCTTATCTCCCTCACTAACTTTAAGCATCAGTTGTCAGAGCACCTTACCGATCACTGCACCTGTACACAGCCCATCTGAAATTAGCCCGCCCAACTACCTCATCCCTATATTGTTATTTATTTTGCTCATTTGTACCCCAGTATCTCTATTTGCACATCATCTCTTGCACATCTATCATTCCAGTGTTAATACTAATTGTAATTATTTTGCACTATAGCCTATTTTATTGCCTTACCTCCATAACTTGCTAAATTTGCACACACTGTATATTATATGTATTTCTGTTGTATTTTTGACTTTGTTTTGTTTTACCCCATATGTAACTCTGTGTTGTTGTTTTTATCGCACTGCTTTGCTTTATCTTGGCCAGGTCGCAGTTGTAAATGAGAACTTGTTCTCAACTGGTTTACCTGGTTAAATAAAGGTGAAATAAAAAATTAAATAAAATAAACTGGGCCGTACGCACTACCCTCTGTAGTGCCTTGCGGTCTACAGTAATATCCTCGCTTCCTCCCTGGTGAATAAAGAAATACCGTACTTTCTATGTTTCCTTTACTTGATAAGATATTTAACAGATCGAAACTATTCTCTTGGAGTCAAATAAATCATTTTCCTGTGTCGTTTAGTTCCACTATATTTCCAGTTCAGTGTGTTTTAGTTCTGTATCAGGTATAAAGGACTGGAGTCATTCAGTGTGTTTTAGTTCTGTATCAGGTATAAAGGACTGGAGTCATTCAGTGTGTTTTAGTTCTGTATCAGGTATAAAGGACTGGAGTCATTCAGTGTGTTTTAGTTCTGTATCAGGTATAAAGGACTGGAGTCATTCAGTGTGTTTTAGTTCTGTATCAGGTATAAAGGACTGGAGTCATTCAGTGTGTTTTAGTTCTGTATCAGGTATAAAGGACTGGAGTCATTCAGTGTGTTTTAGTTCTGTATCAGGTATAAAGGACTGGAGTCATTCAGTGTGTTTTAGTTCTGTATCAGGTATAAAGGACTGGAGTCATTCAGTGTGTTTTAGTTCTGTATCAGGTATAAAGGACTGGAGTCATTCAGTGTGTTTTAGTTCTGTATCAGGTATAAAGGACTGGAGTCATTCAGTGTGTTTTAGTTCTGTATCAGGTATAAAGGACTGGAGTCATTCAGTGTGTTTTAGTTCTGTATCAGGTATAAAGGACTGGAGTCATTCAGTGTGTTTTAGTTCTGTATCAGGTATAAAGGACTGGAGTCATTCAGTGTGTTTTAGTTCTGTATCAGGTATAAAGGACTGGAGTCATTCAGTGTGTTTTAGTTCTGTATCAGGTATAAAGGACTGGAGTCATTCAGTGTGTTTTAGTTCTGTATCAGGTATAAAGGACTGGAGTCATTCAGTGTGTTTTAGTTCTGTATCAGGTATAAAGGACTGGAGTCATTCAGTGTGTTTTAGTTCTGTATCAGGTATAAAGGACTGGAGTCATTCAGTGTGTTTTAGTTCTGTATCAGGTATAAAGGACTGGAGTCATTCAGTGTGTTTTAGTTCTGTATCAGGTATAAAGGACTGGAGTCATTCAGTGTGTTTTAGTTCTGTATCAGGTATAAAGGACTGGAGTCATTCAGTGTGTTTTAGTTCTGTATCAGGTATAAAGGACTGGAGTCATTCAGTGTGTTTTAGTTCTGTATCAGGTATAAAGGACTGGAGTCATTCAGTGTGTTTTAGTTCTGTATCAGGTATAAAGGACTGGAGTCATTCAGTGTGTTTTAGTTCTGTATCAGGTATAAAGGACTGGAGTCATTCAGTGTGTTTTAGTTCTGTATCAGGTATAAAGGACTGGAGTCATTCAGTGTGTTTTAGTTCTGTATCAGGTATAAAGGACTGGAGTCATTCAGTGTGTTTTAGTTCTGTATCAGGTATAAAGGACTGGAGTCATTCAGTGTGTTTTAGTTCTGTATCAGGTATAAAGGACTGGAGTCATTCAGTGTGTTTTAGTTCTGTATCAGGTATAAAGGACTGGAGTCATTCAGTGTGTTTTAGTTCTGTATCAGGTATAAAGGACTGGAGTCATTCAGTGTGTTTTAGTTCTGTATCAGGTATAAAGGACTGGAGTCATTCAGTGTGTTTTAGTTCTGTATCAGGTATAAAGGACTGGAGTCATTCAGTGTGTTTTAGTTCTGTATCAGGTATAAAGGACTGGAGTCATTCAGTGTGTTTTAGTTCTGTATCAGGTATAAAGGACTGGAGTCATTCAGTGTGTTTTAGTTCTGTATCAGGTATAAAGGACTGGAGTCATTCAGTGTGTTTTAGTTCTGTATCAGGTATAAAGGACTGGAGTCATTCAGTGTGTTTTAGTTCTGTATCAGGTATAAAGGACTGGAGTCATTCAGTGTGTTTTAGTTCTGTATCAGGTATAAAGGACTGGAGTCATTCAGTGTGTTTTAGTTCTGTATCAGGTATAAAGGACTGGAGTCATTCAGTGTGTTTTAGTTCTGTATCAGGTATAAAGGACTGGAGTCATTCAGTGTGTTTTAGTTCTGTATCAGGTATAAAGGACTGGAGTCATTCAGTGTGTTTTAGTTCTGTATCAGGTATAAAGGACTGGAGTCATTCAGTGTGTTTTAGTTCTGTATCAGGTATAAAGGACTGGAGTCATTCAGTGTGTTTTAGTTCTGTATCAGGTATAAAGGACTGGAGTCATTCAGTGTGTTTTAGTTCTGTATCAGGTATAAAGGACTGGAGTCATTCAGTGTGTTTTAGTTCTGTATCAGGTATAAAGGACTGGAGTCATTCAGTGTGTTTTAGTTCTGTATCAGGTATAAAGGACTGGAGTCATTCAGTGTGTTTTAGTTCTGTATCAGGTATAAAGGACTGGAGTCATTCAGTGTGTTTTAGTTCTGTATCAGGTATAAAGGACTGGAGTCATTCAGTGTGTTTTAGTTCTGTATCAGGTATAAAGGACTGGAGTCATTCAGTGTGTTTTAGTTCTGTATCAGGTATAAAGGACTGGAGTCATTCAGTGTGTTTTAGTTCTGTATCAGGTATAAAGGACTGGAGTCATTCAGTGTGTTTTAGTTCTGTATCAGGTATAAAGGACTGGAGTCATTCAGTGTGTTTTAGTTCTGTATCAGGTATAAAGGACTGGAGTCATTCAGTGTGTTTTAGTTCTGTATCAGGTATAAAGGACTGGAGTCATTCAGTGTGTTTTAGTTCTGTATCAGGTATAAAGGACTGGAGTCATTCAGTGTGTTTTAGTTCTGTATCAGGTATAAAGGACTGGAGTCATTCAGTGTGTTTTAGTTCTGTATCAGGTATAAAGGACTGGAGTCATTCAGTGTGTTTTAGTTCTGTATCAGGTATAAAGGACTGGAGTCATTCAGTGTGTTTTAGTTCTGTATCAGGTATAAAGGACTGGAGTCATTCAGTGTGTTTTAGTTCTGTATCAGGTATAAAGGACTGGAGTCATTCAGTGTGTTTTAGTTCTGTATCAGGTATAAAGGACTGGAGTCATTCAGTGTGTTTTAGTTCTGTATCAGGTATAAAGGACTGGAGTCATTCAGTGTGTTTTAGTTCTGTATCAGGTATAAAGGACTGGAGTCATTCAGTGTGTTTTAGTTCTGTATCAGGTATAAAGGACTGGAGTCATTCAGTGTGTTTTAGTTCTGTATCAGGTATAAAGGACTGGAGTCATTCAGTGTGTTTTAGTTCTGTATCAGGTATAAAGGACTGGAGTCATTCAGTGTGTTTTAGTTCTGTATCAGGTATAAAGGACTGGAGTCATTCAGTGTGTTTTAGTTCTGTATCAGGTATAAAGGACTGGAGTCATTCAGTGTGTTTTAGTTCTGTATCAGGTATAAAGGACTGGAGTCATTCAGTGTGTTTTAGTTCTGTATCAGGTATAAAGGACTGGAGTCATTCAGTGTGTTTTAGTTCTGTATCAGGTATAAAGGACTGGAGTCATTCTGCCTCATAGTAATAACTATTTGCCATTAACTAGTAGGCTACAGTTTAACCTGTAGTTGTTGGCTCTCTTCAAAAGTAAAAGTTCGTCTTCCTGCTTAAGTTCCGAAATGTAATTTTCTTCTTTACCTTGTAAAGGTTTTATCTAAGATAGTGATTTATTTGTCTTTATCTTTGTCCACTCACTAACTGTAAGTCGCTCGGGATAAGAGCGTCTGCTAAATGACTAAAATTTTAAATGTTAATGTAATTTCTAAATCAGATTTCACTTTAGCAGAGTATGAGATTATCATCCCCCTAATGTACCCCCTTTAAATGCATCCCAAATGATAAAGGGGGTCGGCTTTTCTTTGTCCTCTATGTCTACATTTGTAATGGTAAAGGTTTTTCTTTTTTCGTTCTAATACATTTGGTGTCCAGAAGAGGCGCTCTGTTCCTTCTCTATGACCATTCTGAAGTGATACTGAAACAGCCAATGGTTGTGCTGTACTCTGCGTTAGTACGATCAGACATCTCAAGTAGCTCTCAGGATCCACTAACTCTCTGTGTAAAGCCCTATAGAGACCCTTAGTGGTTCAGTCTCACTTTAAACAGCACCTGATTTAACCCCTAAAACATCACTCACATTTACAGCTCTTTCTCTCAACTACAATGCTGTTACAGTCCATTCATGGTGACATCTCATTTACTCTGTAATCCTGCTTCATAGAAGGAAGAACCTTTTAGACTCAGTAAGTCCCAGTAACTTACAGTCCTGCTGCTCTGTGGCCCAGGCCGACCAGGCCGCCACACGACTCTTCACGTCCACCTGGGTGAGGGTGGCGGGGGGCTCGGGGGCGGGCGCCGCGGGGGGCGGGGGGATGACCCCATCACTCTTCAGAATCACCCTATAGGAGTATGGGAGGAGGAGACAGAGGCAGAACAGACAATCAGATCACCCTATAGGAGTATGGGAGGAGGAGACAGAGGCAGAACAGACAATCAGATCACCCTATAGGAGTATGGGAGGAGGAGACAGAGGCAGAACAGACAATCAGACACAGACCAGACACAGATACAATTCTCAGATACAAACAGAACCCCAGGAATTGTACAGAACTGATACAGACATAGCCATGGAATGGAAACCAGCCAATCACAACAACTATTTTAACAACTACAGAAATCTATACCAACCACAGTTTAATCACAAAACATTCAGAATCAGAATCCATTTTAACAGAGCTCTATAAAGTAACAGAACCCATTCTAACAGCTCTATAAAGTAACAGAACCCATTCAAACAGCTCTATAAAGTAACAGAACCCATTCAAACAGAGCTCTATTAAGTAACATAACCCATTCTAACAGCTCTATAAAGTAACAGAACCATTCTAACATAGCTCTATAAAGTAACAGAACCCATTCTAACAGCTCTATAAAGTAACAGAACCCATTCTAACAGCTCTATAAAGTAACAGAACCCATTCTAACAGCTCTATAAAGTAACAGAACCCATTCAAACAGCTCTATAAAGTAACAGAACCCATTCAAACAGAGCTCTATTAAGTAACATAACCCATTCTAACAGCTCTATAAAGTAACAGAACCATTCTAACATAGCTCTATAAAGTAACAGAACCCATTCTAATAGAGCTCTATAAAGTAACAGAACCCATTCTAATAGAGCTCTATAAAGTAACAGAACCCATTCTAACGGAGCTCTATAAAGTAACAGAACCCATTCAAACAGCTCTATAAAGTAACAGAACCCATTCAAACAGAGCTCTATTAAGTAACAGAACCCATTCTAACAGCTCTATAAAGTAACAGAACCATTCTAACATAGCTCTATAAAGTAACAGAACCCATTCTAACAGAGCTCTATAAAGTAACAGAACCCATTCTAATAGAGCTCTATAAAGTAACAGAACCCATTCTAACAGCTCTATAAAGTAACAGAACCCATTCTAACAGCTCTAT
>CM062500.1:4039688-4042188 GCA_031479575.1 Coregonus ussuriensis | reverse complement strand
GGGGCTGGTATCAGGGTGAGGGTGGGGGTGGGGGCTGGTATCAGGGTGAGGGTGGGGGTGGGGGCTGGTATCAGGGTGGGGGTGGGGGTGGGGGCTGGTATCAGGGTGAGGGTGGGGGTGGGGGCTGGTATCAGGGTGAGGGTGTGGATGACAGTGGGCTGGTATCAGGGTGAGGGTGTGGATGACAGTGGGCTGGTATCAGGGTGAGGGTGTGGATGACAGTGGGCTGGTATCAGGGTGAGGGTGTGGATGACAGTGGGCTGGTATCAGGGTGAGGGTGTGGATGACAGTGGGCTGGTATCAGGGTGAGGGTGTGGATGACAGTGGGCTGGTATTCAGGGTGAGGGTGTGGATGACAGTGGGCTGGTATCAGGGTGAGGGTGTGGATGACAGTGGGCTGGTATCAGGGTGAGGGTGTGGATGACAGTGGGCTGGTATCAGGGTGAGGGTGTGGATGACAGTGGGCTGGTATCAGGGTGAGGGAGTGGATGACAGTGGGCTGGTATCAGGGTGAGGGTGTGGATGACAGTGGGCTGGTATCAGGGTGAGGGTGTGGATGACAGTGGGCTGGTATCAGGGTGAGGGTGTGGATGACAGTGGGCTGGTATCAGGGTGAGGGTGTGGATGACAGTGGGCTGGTATCAGGGTGAAGGTTGAATAAGATGGGGGGATCTCAAGGATAAGTGGAGTTACATAAGGAGACAACACGCTGATTCAACAAAACTTACTGAATCCTTGAGTAAGGAATTTGTGATTCCATTTGTCCGACGGGAGCTTAAAGTAACCTAGGGTTACACAATGCAAAGTGCTGTGTTACTGACAATCAGGATATGTGTATGTCACCCAATCAGGATATGTGTATGTCACCCAATCAGGACATGTGTATGTCACCCAATCAGGATATGTGTATGTCACCCAATCAGGATATGTGTATGTCACCCAATCAGGATATGTGTATGTCACCCAATCAGGATATGTGTCTGTCACCCAATCAGGATATGTGTATGTCACCCAATCAGGATATGTGTATGTCACCCAATCAGGATATGTGTCTGTCACCCAATCAGGATATGTGTATGTCACCCAATCAGGATATGTGTATGTCACCCAATCAGGATATGTGTATGTCACCCAATCAGGATATGTGTATGTACTGTATATTGAATTCATGTGTTTTATGTGGTTATGAGCATGTCACATGACATAGAGAGATGTTAATGCATATGAAGATATAGCTAAGGACTACAGACTACTAGTAGTAGGGGTTATTGGGGAGTGGAGCTAAGGACTACAGACTACTAGTAGTAGGGGTTATTGGGGGAGTGGAGCTAAGGACTACAGACTACTAGTAGTAGGGGTTATTGGGGGAGTGGAGCTAAGGACTACAGACTACTAGTAGTAGGGGTTATTGGGGAGTGGAGCTAAGGACTACAGACTACTAGTAGTAGGGGTTATTGGGGAGTGGAGCTAAGGACTACAGACTACTAGTAGTAGGGGTTATTGGGGAGTGGAGCTAAGGACTACAGACTACTAGTAGTAGGGGTTATTGGGGGAGTGGAGCTAAGGACTACAGACTACTAGTAGTAGGGGTTGTTGGTGGAGTGTTCTAGTGTTCTAGAGCTGAAGTGTTCTACAACAGCAGGTGAAGTGTTCTAGTGTTCTAGATCTGAAGTGTTCTACAACAGCAGGTGGAGTGTTCTAGTGTCCTAGATCTGAAGTGTTCTACAACAGCAGGTGGAGTGTTCTAGTGTTCTAGATCTGAAGTGTTCTACAACAGCAGGTGGAGTGTTCTAGTGTTCTAGATCTGAAGTGTTCTACAACAGCAGGTGGAGTGTTCTAGTGTTCTAGATCTAAAGTGTTCTACAACAGCAGGTGAAGTGTTCTAGTGTTCTAGATCTGAAGTGTTCTACAACAGCAGGTGAAGTGTTCTAGATCTCCTCTAGAACAGAACTGCTGGAGGCTCCTAGAGAGGCCAGGGTGACTTTCTCTCAGAACAGAAGGTCCAGCGAGCGAGAAAGACAGAACACTTCAAGGTTATCAGTCTCTTCTGCAGAACCAAATAAAGCTCTCTGCTCCCAGACAGGCTGGAGTCTGTTCTGTTCTAATCTACAGCCTCAGGGTACAGTCCAGTACATTATTACGTCTATACATTATCACGTCTATATATTATCACGTCTATACATTATCACGTCTATACTTTATCATGTCTATACATTTTCACGTCTATATTTCACACACAAAAGCCACAACCTTGAGTTCAATTTGTTCTGATAACACAGAATCTGTCATTTGGTTTTGCAGAAGGTTGTGAAGCCTTGGCAACAGAAGGTTGTGAAGCCTTGGCAACAGAAGGTTGTGAAGCCTTGGCAACAGAAGGTTGTGATGCCTTGGCAACAGAAGGTTGTGATGCCTTGGCAACACACACACACAAAACAGGACACTGTTTGAGTCTACCTTTCTTTTTGTGTTTGGCAGACGTGTGGAGGAAGTATATTCCATC
>CM062500.1:3984688-4034688 GCA_031479575.1 Coregonus ussuriensis | reverse complement strand
ACTGTGTGGACGTACATTGACAGGAGGAGATGCCATGGTAGTGTTGGGTAGACAGCAGGACGTACATTGACAGGAGGAGGGGACATGGTAGTGTTGGGTAGACACTGTGTGGACGTACATTGACAGGAGGAGGGGACATGGTAGTGTTGGGTAGACAGCAGGACGTACATTGACAGGAGGAGGGGACATGGTAGTGTTGGGTAGACACTGTGTGGACGTACATTGACAGGAGGAGGGGACATGGTAGTGTTGGGTAGACAGACACTGTGTGGACGTACATTGACAGGAGGAGGGGACATGGTAGTGTTGGGTAGACAGCAGGACGTACATTGACAGGAGGAGGGGACATGGTAGTGTTGGGAAGACAGCAGGACGTACATTGACAGGAGGAGAGGACATGGTAGTGTTGGGTAGACAGCAGGACGTACATTGACAGGAGGAGGGGACATGGTAGTGTTGGGTAGACAGCAGGACGTACATTGACAGGAGGAGAGGACATGGTAGTGTTGGGTAGACACTGTGTGGACGTACATTGACAGGAGGAGGGGACATGGTAGTGTTGGGTAGACACTGTGTGGACGTACATTGACAGGAGGAGGGGACATGGTAGTGTTGGGTAGACAGACACTGTGTGGACGTACATTGACAGGAGGAGGGGACATGGTAGTGTTGGGTAGACAGACACTGTGTGGACGTACAATGACAGGAGGAGGGGACATGGTAGTGTTGGGTAGACACTGTGTGGACGTACATTGACAGGAGGAGAGGCCATGGTAGTGTTGGGTAGATAGCAGGACGTACATTGACAGGAGGAGGGGACATGGTAGTGTTGGGTAGACACTGTGTGGACGTACATTGACAGGAGGAGGGGACATGGTAGTGTTGGGAAGACAGCAGGACGTACATTGACAGGAGGAGGGGACATGGTAGTGTTGGGTAGACACTGTGTGGACGTACATTGACAGGAGGAGAGGACATGGTAGTGTTGGGTAGACAGCAGGACGTACATTGACAGGAGGAGAGGACATGGTAGTGTTGGGTAGACACTGTGTGGACGTACATTGACAGGAGGAGAGGACATGGTAGTGTTGGGAAGACAGCAGGACGTACATTGACAGGAGGAGGGGACATGGTAGTGTTGGGTAGACAGCAGGACGTACATTGACAGGAGGAGGGGACATGGTAGTGTTGGGTAGACACTGTGTGGACGTACATTGACAGGAGGAGGGGACATGGTAGTGTTGGGTAGACAGCAGGACGTACATTGACAGGAGGAGGGGACATGGTAGTGTTGGGTATACACTGTGTGGACGTACATTGACAGGAGGAGGGGACATGGTAGTGTTGGGTAGACACTGTGTGGACGTACATTGACAGGAGGAGGGGACATGGTAGTGTTGGGTAGACACTGTGTGGACGTACATTGACAGGAGGAGGGGACATGGTAGTGTTGGGTAGACAGCAGGACGTACATTGACAGGAGGAGGGGACATGGTAGTGTTGGGTAGACACTGTGTGGACGTACATTGACAGGAGGAGGGGACATGGTAGTGTTGGGTAGACACTGTGTGGACGTACATTGACAGGAGGAGGGGACATGGTAGTGTTGGGTAGACAGCAGGACGTACATTGACAGGAGGAGAGGCCATGGTAGTGTTGGGAAGACAGCAGGACGTACATTGACAGGAGGAGGGGACATGGTAGTGTTGGGTAGACACTGTGTGGACGTACATTGACAGGGGGAGGGGACATGGTAGTGTTGGGTAGACAGCAGCACGTACATTGACAGGAGGAGGGGACATGGTAGTGTTGGGTAGACACTGTGTGGACGTACATTGACAGGAGGAGGGGACATGGTAGTGTTGGGTAGACACTGTGTGGACGTACATTGACAGGAGGAGGGGACATGGTAGTGTTGGGTAGACACTGTGTGGACGTACATTGACAGGAGGAGGGGACATGGTAGTGTTGGGTAGACACTGTGTGGACGTACATTGACAGGAGGAGAGGACATGGTAGTGTTGGGTAGACACTGTGTGGACGTACATTGACAGGAGGAGGGGACATGGTAGTGTTGGGTAGACAGCAGGACGTACATTGACAGGAGGAGAGGCCATGGTAGTGTTGGGTAGACACTGTGTGGACGTACATTGACAGGAGGAGGGGACATGGTAGTGTTGGGTAGACACTGTGTGGACGTACATTGACAGGGCAGGGTTGAATCTGGGCATACTGGCGTCTCTCTCTCACCCAGAGGAGGGTCATGTGTCAGGGTGCTATGATCTCCTTGATACTTGATATTTTATCACATTCCTCCCAGTCTCCACCATGCTGCTTCTAATTGGTTAAAGGATTAATAATGGATGGGTTCTATTAACGCTGCTAGCAGGACTGAGAGAGGAGAGGAGAGGAGAGGAGAGGAGAGGAGAGGAGAGGAGAGGAGAGGAGAGGAGAGGAGAGGAGAGGAGAGGAGAGGAGAGGAGAGGAGAGGAGAGGAGAGGAGAGGAGAGGAGAGGAGAGGAGAGGAGAGGAGAGGAGAGGGCAGCACCTCCACCACACAGCCATACTGACACCACAACTATCTACCTCTACTGGAAGGACTGGGCCAGGAGAGGAGAGGAGAGGAGAGGAGAGGAGAGGAGAGGAGAGGAGAGGAGAGGAAGCAGGTTGAGTGGTGGTGACAATGACCTTCTCCAGGAGAGAGAGAGAGAAGAGAGAGAGAGAGAGAGAGAGAGAGAGAGAGAGAGAGAGAGAGAGAGAGAGAGAGAGAGAGAGAGAGATACTTTTTGCTGACTTTTAAAAAAATGGGAACATAAGCAACCTAATTTTCAACACAGACCATCCCCTAGCATGGCACAGTGCTACAGTGAGGGAATAAGTATTTGATCCCCTGCTGATTTTGTACATTTGCCCACTGACAAAGACATGATCAGTCTATAATTTTAATGGTAGGTTTATTTGAACAGTGAGAGACAGAATAACAACAAAAAAATCCTGAAAACGCATGTCAAAAACGTTATAAATTGATTAGCATTTCAATGAGGGAAATAAGTATTTAACCCCTCTGCAAAACATGACTTAGTACTTGGTGGCAAAACCCTTGTTGGCAATCACAGAGGTCAGACGTTTCTTGTAGTTGGCCACCAGGTTTGCACACATCTCAGGAGGGATTTTGTACCACTCCTCTTTGCAGATCTTCTCCAAGTCATTACGGTTTCGAGGCTGAAGTTTGGCAACTCGAACCTTCAGCTCCCTCCACAGATTTTCTATGGGATTAAGGTCTGGAGACTGGCTAGGCCTGGCTAGGACCTTAATGTGCTTCTTCTTGAGCCACTCCTTTGTTGCCTTGGCCGTGTGTTTTGGGTCATTGTCATGCTGGAATACCCAGCCACGACCCATTTTCAATGCCCTGGCTGAGGGAAGGAGGTTCTCACCCAAGATTTGACGGTACATGGCCCCGTCCATCGTCCCTTTGATGCGGTGAAGTTGTCCTGTCCCGTTAGCAGAAAAACACCCCCAAAGCATAATGTTTCCACCTCCATGTTTGACGGTGGGGATGGTGTTCTTGGGGTCATAGGCAGCATTCTTCCTCCTCCAAACACGGCGAGTTGAGTTGATGCCAAAGAGCTCGATTTTGGTCTCATCTGACCACAACACTTTCACCCAGTTCTCCTCTGAATCATTCAGATGTTCATTGGCAAACTTCAGACGGCCCTGTATATGTGCTTTCTTGAGCAGGGGGACCTTGCGGGCGCTGCAGGATTTCAGTCCTTCACGGCGTAGTGTGTTACCAATTGTTTTCTTGGTGACTATGGTCCCAGCTGCCTTGAGATCATTAACAAGATCCTCCCGTGTAGTTCTGGGCTGATTCCTCACCGTTCTCATGATCATTGCAACTCCACGAGGTGAGATCTTGCATAAAGCCCCAGGCCGGGGGAGATTGACAGTTCTTTTGTGTTTCTTCCATTTGCAAATAATCGCACCAACTGTTGTCACCTTCTCACCAAGCTGCTTGGCGATGGTCTTGTAGCCCATTCCAGCCTTGTGTAGGTCTACAATCTTGTCCCTGACATCCTTGGAGAGCTCTTTGGTCTTGGCCATGGTGGAGAGTTTGGAATCTGATTGATTGATTGCTTTATACAGGTAACAAACTGAGATTAGGAGCACTCCCTTTAAGAGTGTGCTCCTAATCTCAGCTCGTTACCTGTATAAAAGACACCTGGGAGCCAGAAATCTTTCTGATTGAGAGGGGGTCAAATACTTATTTCCCTCATTAAAATGCTAATCAATTTATAACATTTTTGTCATGCGTTTTTCTGGATTTTGTTGTTGTTATTCTGTCTCTCACTGTTCAAATAAACCTACCATTAAAATTATAGACTGATAATTTCTTTGTCAGTGGGCAAACGTACAAAATCAGCAGGGGATCAAATACTTTTTTCCCTCACTGTATATTAGCACACTACCCCTCTGTTAAGACGGGGGTTGTTAGCGATGGGTGGAAACTCAGGATACTAGACAACGAGGACTCTGAGTCAGCTAATATTAATCTCTATAAATCTGGAACAGTATTGGTAAAGGACAACCCCAAACAGTTCCAGCTGGACTTTCACCTAATCAAAGAAATAGCTCAGCAGGAGAAGCTCTCCCTTGAGAAAGATACCCCCACCCCGAGCAGGTCAGACCAGACCTCTTCATTAAATAACCCCACAGACGAGCAACCCCAAGCGGAAAGTCAACCTCCCAGCACAGAGCACTACTCCCTCATTGAAATGAAGGATACATTCACCCAGCTGGAGGTAAGGCAGGTGGAGCTGGAACAGCAGGTGAACACACTCCAGTCAGCACAGACCCAGACAACAGTCCAGCACAACAACACCCCCTTAACTAGACCTGGAGAGCTGGAGGTAGAGAGAGACATGTCTGCACTCTGGACTGTGGTGAGACAACATCAACAGGAGAAAGAGCAGGAGCAGGAGAAGAACAGAGCACTAGAGGAGAGGATCAGAGTGCTGGAGGAGAAGGTGAGAACGATGACGGGGTGACAGAGAACAACCCATTAGAGAGCTGGCCATCCCGCAGAGAAACCAGCAGAACAGTCCACCCTAGATCCTGACCATAGCCTCGACATCACAGCAGAACAGTCCACCCTAGACCCTGACCATAGCCTCGACATCACAGCCAGACAAACAAATGAAGAACCCCAAGCCCAGGGGATCACACCCCCTCTGAGCAACCCCCCTGTCAGCCACCCTGATAGCCCTCCTGATGACCCCCCCACACCCACTGAGGACATACACAAGCCACAGATTGTACTCCTTATGGACTCAAACTTTTTCCCAAACACACAGTGTCTAAACTCTGGTGTCCAAACACCCAGCGCGCCCTAGACCTTCTGTCTGAGGACCAACTAGGATCACCCAGCCACATAATAATACACACAGGCACAAACGACCTGAGAACACAGCAGGAAAGGGTGGCCACATCACTCAAGGGAGTGATAGAAAAAGCTTCTTCTACTTTCTCCAACGCACAAGTGGTTATCTCAACTCTGTTACCACGAAAATACTTCCACCCTGCTACCATACAGCAGATAAACGCAAGTATTTCCAGTGACTGTGCCTCAAACCCTAATGTCTACCTGGCCCACCACTCCACCCTGGACGTGAACAGCCTTTATGACCAGGTCCACCTATACAAGGCAGCAGTGCCCACCTTCGCCCGGACCCTAAAGGATATCGCCCTCAACCGCAGACCCAACACCTCACACAGGAGCAACAGATCAACAGACACCCCGCCCAGACCAGCGAGACACTCTCCCAGACCTGCGGGACCCCCCCCCCCCCCGGACCTACACATGGAGGACCCCCGCCGAGAGGACCTACATCCAGACCATAGCACCACCAGCCACATCCACACCCCCACCCCAACCAATTAACACCCCCCAAGTCAACCATGCCCACACCCCATTTAGGCCCCCTCAGATCAGACCTATGCCCCTCCTTCCCACCCCAAGCCCCCTACTCCCGAAAAGGAGGGCCTCAACATGAAAGTCACACATATGCCAAAGCCGTGAGCAAACAGGCCCAACCCTCACTCTTACACTAGCCAAAGACAATGTCATGTACAGTGTCTTGCAAAAGTATTCATCCCCCTTGACGTTTTTCCTATTTTTGTTGCATTATAATTTTAAATTGAATTTTATTTGGATTTCATGTAATGGATATACACAAAATAGTCGAAATTGGTGAAGTGAAATGAAAAAAATAACTTGTTTCAAATAATTCTAAAAAACAAATAATGGAAAAGTGGTGCGTGCATATGTATTAACCCCCTTTGCTATGAAGCACCTAAATAAGATCTGGTGCAACCAATTATCTTCAGAAGTCACATAGTTAGTTAAATTAAGTCCACCTGTGTGCAATCTAAGTGTCACATGATCTGTCACATGATCTCAGTATATATACACCTGTTCTCAAAGGCCCCAGAGTCTGCAACACCACTAAGCAAGGGGCACCACCAAGCAAGCGGCAGCATGAAGACCAAAGAGCTCTCCAAACAGGTCAGAGACAAAGTTGTGGAGAAGTACAGATCAGGGTTGGGTTATAAAAAAAATATCAGAAACTTTGAACATCACACGGAGCACCATTAAATCCATTATGAAAAAATTGAAAGAATATGGCACCACAACAAACCTGTCAAGAGAGGGCCGCCCACCAAACTCACGGACCAGGCAAGGAGGGCATTTATCAGAGAGGCAACAAAGACACCAAAGTTAACCCTGAAGGAGCTGCAAAGCTCCACAGCGGAGATTGGAGTATCTGTCCATAGGACCACTTTAAGCCGTACACTCCACAGAGCTGGGCTTTACGGAAGAGTGGCCAGAAAAAAGCCATTGCTTAAAGAATAAAATAAGCAAACACATTTGGCGATCGCCAAAATCCATGTGGGAGACTCCCCAAACATATGGAAGAAGGTACTCTAGTCAGATGAGACTAAAATTGAGCTTTTTGGCCATCAAGGAAAACGCTACGTCTGGCGCAAACCCAACACCTCTTATCACCCCGACAACACCATCCCCACAGTGAAGCGTGGTGGCAGCATCATGCTGTGGGGATGTTTTTCCATCGGCAGGGACTGGGAAACTGGTCAGAATTGAAGGAATGATGGATGACGCTAAATACAGGGAAATTCTTGAGGGAAACCTGTTTCAGTCTTCCAGAGATTTGAGACTGGGACGGAGGTTCACAATGACCCTAAGCATACTGCTAAAGCAACACTCAAGTGGTTTAACGGGAAACATGTAATATCTTGGAATGGCCTGGTCAAAGCCCAGACCTCAATCCAATTGAGAATATGTGGTATGACTTAAATATTGCTGTACACCAGTGGAACCCATCCAACTTGAAGGAGCTGGAGCAGTTTTGCCTTGAAGAATGGGCAAAAATCCCAGTGACTAGATGTGCTAAGCTTATAGAGACATACCCCAAGAGACTTGCAGCTGTAATTGCTGTAAAAGGTGGCGCTACAAAGGTGGCTCAAGTTCTTTCTTTTTTTTGTCTTATTTCTTATTTGTTTCACAAGAAAAAATATTTTGCATCTTCAAAGTGGTAGGCATGTTGTGTAAATCGAATGATACAACCCCCCCAAAAAATATATACTAAATGCCGGAACTGGACAAGAACCTGACACCCTCAGCACACAGGGGGACAAACACCTACCTGGAGGTGACAGCCTTCCCTCCCCCATATGCCCCCCTAGGCACAACTACGACAACATAACCAACAAAAATGGGTCACGACTCCTGCAGCTCTGTCGCACGCTGGGTATGTACATAGTCAATGGTAGGCTTCGAGGGGACTCCTATCAATCATGAGGCATCAAAGCCAAAGGAACTGAATAATATCAAGAAATGCTATAGATGGAAGGAAATTAGTGTCGAAACCTACCAAAAAACAATTAGGCAACAACAAATTCAATCCCTTTTAGATGTTCCACTGTAATAGTGAAGGTGTAAACTTGGCAGTAGAAAACCTAAATAGTATATTTGACCTCTCAGCTTCTCTATCAAATTTAAAAATCTCTAATAGAAAACCCAAGAAAAGTAACAACAATGACAAATGGTTTGATGAAGAATGCAAAAACCTAAGAAAGAAATTGAGAAACCTATCCAACCAAAAACATAGAGACCCAGAAAACCTGAGCCTACGCCTTCACTATGGTGAATCACTAAAACAATACAGAAATACACTACGGAAAAAGAAGGAACAGCATGTCAGAAATCAGCTCAATGTGATTGAAGAATCCATAGACTCTAACCACTTCTGGGAAAATTGGAAAACACTAAATAAACAACAACAGATGTATGGGTAAACCACTTCTCCAAACTTTTTGGCCCTATAACAAAGAACAAACAGCGAAGAAATATACATGATCAAATGCAAATCTTAGAATCAACTATTAAAGACTACCAGAACCCACTGGATTCTCAAATTACATTGAATGAACTACAGGACAAAATACAAACCCTCCAACCCAAAAAGGCCTGTGTTGTTGATGGTATCCTCAATTAAATTATAAAATATACAGACCACAAATTCCAATTGGCTATACTTAAACTCTTTAACATCATCCATAGCTCTGGCATCTTCCCCAATATTTGGAACCAAGGACTGATCACCCCAATCCACAAAAGTGGAGACAAATTTGACCCCAATAACTACCGTGGGATATGCGTCAACAGCAACTTTGGGAAAATCCTCTGCATTATCATTAACAGCAGACTAGTTCATTTCCTCAGTGAAAACAATGTACTGAGCAAATGTCAAATTGCCTTTTTACCAAATTACCATACGACAGACCACGTATTCACCCTGCACACTCTAATTGACAAACAAACAAACCAAAACCAAGGCAAGGTCTTCTCATGCTTTGTTGATTTCAAAAAACCTTTTGACTCAATTTGGCACGAGGGTCTGCTATACAAATTGATGGAAAGTGGTGTTGGGGGAAAGACATATTACATTATAAAATCCATGTACACAAACAAGTGTGCGGTTAAAATTGGCAAAAAACACACACATTTCTTTCCACAGGGCCGGGGGGTGAGACAGGGATGCAGCTTAAGCCCCACCCTCTTCAACATATATATCAACAAATTGGCGAGGGCACTACATTTACATTACATTTTAGTCATTTAGCAGACGCTCTTATCCAGAGCGACTTACAGGAGCAATTAGGGTTAAGTGCCTTGCTCAAGGGCACATTAACG
The DNA here is from genome assembly GCA_031479575.1 of Coregonus ussuriensis. NCBI lineage: Eukaryota > Metazoa > Chordata > Actinopteri > Salmoniformes > Salmonidae > Coregonus > Coregonus ussuriensis. The sequence goes on along the minus strand of CM062500.1, from coordinate 4,025,417 downwards.
TCATTTAGCAGACGCTCTTAGCCAGAGCGACTCACAAATTGGTGCATTCACCCTATAGCCAGTGGGATAACCACTTTACAATTTGGGGCGGGGGGGGGGGGGGGGGGGGTTAGAAGGAATACTTTATCCTATCCCAGGTATTCCTTAAAGAGGTGGGGTTTCAAATGTCTCCGGAAGGTCTGCAGCAGAACAGTCTGCAGCACCCGGCCTCACCCTACTAGAATCTGAAGTCAAATGTCTACTGTTTGCTGATGATCTGGTGCTTCTGTCCCCCACCAAGGAGGGCCTACAGCAGCACCTAGATCTTCTGCACAGATTCTGTCAGACCTGGGCCCTGACAGTAAATCTCAGAAAGACACAAATAATGGTGTTCCAAAAAAGGTCCAGTTGCCAGGACCACAAATACAAATTCCATCTAGACACCGTTGCCCTAGAGCACACAAAAAACGATACATACCTCGGCCTAAACATCAGCACCACAGGTAACTTCCACAAAGCTGTGAACGATCTGAGAGACAAGGCAAGAAGGGCCTTCTATGTCATCAAAAGGAACATAAAATTTGACATACCAAGTTGGATCTGGCTAAAAATACTTGAATCAGTTATAGAACCCATTGCCCTTTATGGTTGTGAGGTCTGGGGTCCGCTCACCAACCAAGAATTCACAAAATGGGAATGTTTGCAGAATTCTGCAAAAATATCCTCGGTGTACAACGAAAAACACCAAATAATGCATGCAGAGCAGGATTATGCCGATACCCGATAATTATCAAAATCCAGAAAAGAGCCGTTAAATTCTATAACCACTTAAAAGGAAGCTATTCCCAAACCTTCCATAACAAAGCCATCACCTACAGAGAGATGAACTTGGAGAAGAGTCCCCTAAGCAAGCTGGTCCTGGAGCTCTGTTCACAAACACAAACAGACCCCACAGAGCCCCAGGACAACAACAACAACAACAACAACACAATTAGACCCAACCAAATCATGAGAAAATAAAAATATAATTACTTGACACATTGGAAAGAATTAACAAAAAAACTGAGCAAACTAGAATTCTATTTGGCCCTAAACAGAGAGTACACAGTGGCAGAATACCTGACCACTGTGACTGACCCAAACTTAAGGAAAGCTTTGACTATGTACAGACTCAGTGAGCATAGCCTTGCTATTGAGAGAGGCCACCGTAGGCAGACCTGGCTCTCAAGAGAAGACAGGCTATGTGCACACTGCCCACAAAATGAGGTGGAAACTGAGCTGCACTTCCTAACTTCCTGCCAAATGTATGACCATATTAGAGACACATATTTTCCTCAGATTACACAGATCCACAAAGAATTCGAAAACAAATCCAATTTGGATAAACTCCCTTATCTACTGGGTGAAATGCCACAGTGTGCAATCACAGCAGCAAGATGTGTGACCTGTTGCCACAAGAAAAGGGCAACCAGTGAAGAACAAACACATTTATGTTGATTTATTTTCCCTTTTGTACTTTAACTATTAGCACATCATTACAACACTGTATATAGACATAATATGACATTTGAAATGTCTTTATTCTTTTTGAACTTTTGTGAGTGTAATGTTTACTGGTAATATTTATTGTTTGTTTCACTTTTGTTTATTATCTATTTCACTTGCTTTGGCAATGTTAACATATGTTTCCCATGCCAATAAAGCCCTTAAATTGAAATTAAGAGAGAGAGAGAGAGAGAGAGAGAGAGAGAGAGAGAGAGAGAGAGAGAGAGAGAGAGAGAGAGAGAGAGAGAGAGAGAGAGAGAGAGAGAGAGAGAGAAAGAGACAGAGAGAGAGAGAGAGAGACAGAGAGAGAGAGAGAGAGAAAGAGACAGAGAGAGAGAGAGAGAGACAGAGAGAGAGAGAGAGAGAGAGAGACAGAGAGAGAGAGAGAGAGAGAGAGAGAGAGAGAGAGAGAGAGACAGAGAGAGAGAGAGACAGAGAGAGAGAGAGAGAGAGAGAGAGAGAGAGAGAGAGAGAGCAACAGAGAGACAGAGAATGTGTGATGGTGTTCTTACTGAGAATGTGTGATGGGTGTTCTTACTTGAGTTGAGAGGTGTAGGAGGCGAACCCTCCCTGGGGGAAGGAAGGAGGGGCGTAGCCATTCATCCTGGAAGGGGGTGGGGGTGTACTCCGAGGACAGTCACCTGATGGGTCAGTCACCTGATGGGACACACAGAGGACGGTCACCTGATGGGACAGTCAGAGGACAGTCACTTTGCTTTGTCGTGAAGGATGCCAAATCTGTTGTATCCTAACATATACTATGAGTTAATATTCACGGAATAATAAGGAATTCCCCTCAACCACGCCCACAAATTGGGGAAAACAAACATTCTTTCCTATTAACCCCCAGTGTAAAAGAGCCAACTTCCTTGTAGATTTTTTTGTTATAAAAGAAATAACAAAACATGGCAAAAAGCTGCTGTGTTGTTCAATGTACTTGTAAACAGGTCAGAAATCCCGACCTACGGTTCGCAATGCTCCCACGTAGGGAAACGGAGCCTGCGGTTCCCAATGCTCCCACGTAGGGAAACGGAGCCTGCGGTTCCCAATGCTCCCACGTAGGGAAACGGAGCCTGCGGTTCCCAATGCTCCCACGTAGGGAAACGGAGCCTGCGGTTCCCAATGCTCCCACGTACCACGTAGGGAAACGGAGCCTGCGGTTCCCAATGCCCCCATGTAGGGAAACGGAGCCTGCGGTTCCCAATGCTCCCACGTAGGGAAACGGAGCCTGCGGTTCCCAATGCTCCCACGTAGGGAAACGGAGCCTGCGGTTCCCAATGCTCCCACGTAGGGAAACGGAGCCTGCGGTTCCCAATGCTCCCACGTAGGGAAACGGAGCCTGCGGTTCCCAATGCTCCCACGTAGGGAAACGGAGCCTGCGGTTCCCAATGCTCCCACGTAGGGAAACGGAGCCTGCGGTTCCCAATGCTCCCACGTAGGGAAACGGAGCCTGCGGTTCCCAATGCTCCCACGTAGGGAAACGGAGCCTGCGGTTCCCAATGCTCCCATGTAGGGAAACGGAGCCTGCGGTTCCCAATGCTCCCACGTAGGGAAACGGAGCCTGCGGTTCCCAATGCTCCCACGTAGGGAAACGGAGCCTGCGGTTCCCAATGCTCCCATGTAGGGAAACGGAGCCTGCGGTTCCCAATGCTCCCATGTAGGGAAATGGAGCCTGCGAGAAGAGCCCTGTGGCTTCAGGCTATTCGCGTTGGAAATGTGGGGATCATTTCACATTCTTAAAATACAGTGGTGATCCTAACTGACCTAAGACAGGGAATTTTTACTAGGATTAAATGTCAGGAATTGTGAAAAACTGAGTTGAAATGTATTTGGCTAAGGTGTACGTAAACTTCCGACTTCAACTGTATATACATATGTAGTAGTCTTTTTATTTATCACAATTTTCTTTAACCAATTATGGTCTTTAATGCAGGACCGACAGACAAGATCCTTACTTTCTCCCCCTTCCACTTTCCTCTTCCATTTTTGCGGTAATGCTGCCATTATTTGGTTGTAATTTTGGGTAGAGCAGACATTTCCATATGTTTTTGTTAACTGCATGTGCGACAGAACTCCACCAGTCCTACCGATGATATCATTTATGAAGATTATACCTTTTTTAATCATTTTTTCAAAACATAATATTATTTTTTATCAATTGGTATATTTGAGTTTAACCACAATATTTGTTGCATTATTTGTTCTGTCTTTTCTGGATGATTAAATTGAAATTGCAACTAACTTTCTATGGCTTGTTTTAGAAATAGTGATATTTGGGAGATGATGTCCTTTTCAAATAACTGAACGTGAGAGGTTGTAATCTGAATAAAGGGGAAAAGGCCATTCTTGAACTGTCGTTTCTCTTTGCTTATTTGAGCTGTTCTTGCCATAATATGGACTTGGTCTTTTACCAACTAGGGCTATCTTCTGTATACCCTCCCTACCTTGTCACAACACAACTGATTGGCTCAAATGCATTAAGAAGGAAAGAAATTCCACAAATTAACTTTTAACAAGGCGCACCTGTTAATTGAAACACATTCCAGGTGACTACCTCATGAAGCTGGTTGAGAGAATGCCAAGAGTGTGCAAAGCTGTCATCAAGGCAAAGGGTGGCTATTTGAAGAATCTCAAATCTCAAATATATTTTTATTTATTTAACACTTTTCTGGTTACTACAGTGGGGAAAAAAAGTATTTAGTCAGCCACCAATTGTGCAAGTTCTCCCACTTAAAAAGATGAGAGAGGCCTGTAATTTTCTTCATAGGTACACGTCAACTATGACAGACAAATTGAGGGAAAAAAATACAGAAAATCCCATTGTAGGATTTTTAATGAATTTATTTGCAAATTATGGTGGAAAATAAGTATTTGGTCACCTACAAACAAGCAAGATTTCTGGCTCTCACAGACCTGTAACTTCTTCTTTAAAAGGCTCCTCTGTCCTCCACTCGTTACCTGTATTAATGGCACCTGTTTGAACTTGTTATCAGTATAAAAGACACCTGTCCACAACCTCAAACAGTCACACTCCAAACTTCACAATGGCCAAGACCAAAGAGCTGTCAAAGGACACCAAAAACAAAATTGTAGACCTGCACCAGGCTGGGAAGACTGAATCTGCAATAGGTAAGCAGCTTGGTTTGAAGAAATCAACTGTGGGAGCAATTATTAGGAAATGGAAGACATACAAGACCACTGATAATCTCCCTCGATCTGGGGCTCCACGCTAGATCTCACCCCGTGGGGTCAAAATGATCACAAGAACGGTGAGCAAAAATCCCAGAACCACACGGGGGGACCTAGTGAATGACCTGCAGAGAGCTGGGACCAAAGTAACAAAGCCAACCATCAGTAACACACCACGCCGCCAGGGACTCAAATCCTGCAGTGCCAGACGTGTCCCCCTGCTTAAGCCAGTACATGTCCAGGCCCGTCTGAAGTGCATTTGGATGATCCAGAAGAGGATTGGGAGAATGTCATATGGTCAGATGAAACCAAAATTGAACTTTTTGGTAAAAACTCAACTCGTCATGTTTGGAGGACAAAGAATGCTGAGTTGCATCCAAAGAACACCATACCTACTGTGAAGCATGGGGTTGGAAACATCATGCTTTGGGGCTGTTTTTCTGCAAAGGGACCAGGACGACTGATCCGTGTAAAGGAAAGAATGAATGGGGCCATGTATCGTGAGATTTTGAGTGAAACCCTCCTTCCATCAGCAAGGGCATTGAAGATGAAACGTGGCTGGGTCTTTCAGCATGACAATGATCCCAAACACACCGCCTGGGCAACGAAGGAGTGGCTTTGTAAGAAGCATTTCAAGGTCCTGGAGTGGCCTAGCCAGTCTCCAGATCTCAACCCCATAGAAAATCTTTGGAGGGAGTTGAAAGTCTGTGTTGCCCAGCGACAGCCCCAAAACATCACTGCTCTAGAGGAGATCTGCATGGAGGAATGGTCCAAAATACCAGCAACAGTGTGTGAAAACCTTGTGAAGACTTACAGAAAACGTTTGACCTGTGTCATTGCCAACAAAGGGTATATAACAAAGTATTGAGAAACTTTTGTTATTGACCAAATACTTATTTTCCACCATCATATGCCAATAAATTCATTAAAAATCCTACAATGTGATTTTCTGGATTTTTTTTTCTCATTTTGTCTGTCATAGTTGACGTGTACCTATGATGAAAATTACAGGCCTCTCTCATCTTTTTAAGTGGGAGAACTTGCACAATTGGTGGCTGACTAAATACTTTTTTTCCCCACTGTACATGATTCCATACGTGTTATTTCATAGTTTTGATGTCTTCACTATTATTTTACAATGTAGAAAATAGTACAAATAAAGAAGAACCCTTTATTGAGTAGGAATGTCCAAACTGACTGAACTGTAGGTATGTGTGTGGAAAACATTTTATCACAGGTAAGACATTTAACTTGTTTAGTATAGTCTGTTTGTAACTCCACTCACTACTTGTAGCTGTATAGTCTGTTTGTAACTCCACTCACTACTTGTAGCTGTATAGTCTGTTTGTAACTCCACTCACTACTTGTAGCTGTATAGTCTGTTTGTAACTCCACTCACTACTTGTAGCTGTATAGTCTGTTTGTAACTCCACTCACTACTTGTAGCTGTATAGTCTGTTTGTAACTCCACTCACTACTTGTAGCTGTATAGTCTGTTTGTAACTCCACTCACTACTTGTAGCTGTATAGTCTGTTTGTAACTATACTCACTACTTGTAGCTGTATAGTCTGTTTGTAACTCCACTCACTACTTGTAGCTGTATAGTCTGTTTGTAACTCCACTCACTACTTGTAGCTGTATAGTCTGTTTGTAACTCCACTCACTACTTGTAGCTGTATAGTCTGTTTGTAACTCCACTCACTACCTGTAGCTGTATAGTCTGTTTGTAACTCCACTCACTACTTGTAGCTGTATAGTCTGTTTGTAACTCCACTCACTACTTGTAGCTGTATAGTCTGTTTGTAACCCCACTCACTACTTGTAGCTGTATAGTCTGTTTGTAACTCCACTCACTACTTGTAGCTGTATAGTCTGTTTGTAACTCCACTCACTACTTGTAGCTGTATAGTCTGTTTGTAACTCCACTCACTACTTGTAGCTCTATAGTCTGTTTGTAACTCCACTCACTACTTGTAGCTGTATAGTCTGTTTGTAACTCCACTCACTACTTGTAACTGGATAGTCTGTTTGTAACTCCACTCACTACTTGTAGCTGTATAGTCTGTTTGTAACTCCACTCACTACTTGTAGCTGTATAGTCTGTTTGTAACTCCACTCACTACTTGTAGCTGTATAGTCTGTTTGTAACTCCACTCACTACTTGTAGCTGTATAGTCTGTTTGTAACTCCACTCACTACTTGTAGCTGTATAGTCTGTTTGTAACTCCACTCACTACTTGTAGCTGTATAGTCTGTTTGTAACTCCACTCACTACTTGTAGCTCTATAGTCTGTTTGTAACTCCACTCACTACTTGTAGCTGTATAGTCTGTTTGTAACTCCACTCACTACTTGTAGCTGTATAGTCTGTTTGTAACTATACTCACTACTTGTAGCTGTATAGTCTGTTTGTAACTCCACTCACTACTTGTAGCTGTATAGTCTGTTTGTAACTCCACTCACTACTTGTAGCTGTATAGTCTGTTTGTAACTCCACTCACTACTTGTAGCTGTATAGTCTGTTTGTAACTCCACTCACTACTTGTAGCTGTATAGTCTGTTTGTAACCCCACTCACTACTTGTAGCTGTATAGTCTGTTTGTAACTCCACTCACTACTTGTAGCTGTATAGTCTGTTTGTAACTCCACTCACTACTTGTAGCTGTATAGTCTGTTTGTAACTTCACTCACTAATTGTAGCTGTATAGTCTGTTTGTAACTATACTCACTACTTGTAGCTGTATAGTCTGTTTGTAACCCCACTCACTACTTGTAGCTGTATAGTCTGTTTGTAACTCCACTCACTACTTGTAGCTGTATAGTCTGTTTGTAACCCCACTCACTACTTGTAGCTGTATAGTCTGTTTGTAACTCCACTCACTACTTGTAGCTGTATAGTCTGTCTGTAACTATACTCACTACTTGTAGCTGTATAGTCTGTTTGTAACTCCACTCACTACTTGTAGCTGTATAGTCTGTTTGTAACTCCACTCACTACTTGTAGCTGTATAGTCTGTTTGTAACTCCACTCACTACTTGTAGCTGTATAGTCTGTTTGTAACTCCACTCACTACTTGTAGCTGTATAGTCTGTTTGTAACCCCACTCACTACTTGTAGCTGTATAGTCTGTTTGTAACTCCACTCACTACTTGTAGCTGTATAGTCTGTTTGTAACTCCACTCACTACTTGTAGCTGTATAGTCTGTTTGTAACTTCACTCACTAATTGTAGCTGTATAGTCTGTTTGTAACTATACTCACTACTTGTAGCTGTATAGTCTGTTTGTAACCCCACTCACTACTTGTAGCTGTATAGTCTGTTTGTAACTCCACTCACTACTTGTAGCTGTATAGTCTGTTTGTAACCCCACTCACTACTTGTAGCTGTATAGTCTGTTTGTAACCCCACTCACTACTTGTAGCTGTATAGTCTGTTTGTAACTCCACTCACTACTTGTAGCTGTATAGTCTGTTTGTAACTCCACTCACTACTTGTAGCTGTATAGTCTGTTTGTAACTCCACTCACTACCTGTAGCTGTATAGTCTGTTTGTAACTCCACTCACTACTTGTAGCTGTATAGTATGTTTGTAACTCCACTCACTACTTGTAGCTGTATAGTCTGTTTGTAACCCCACTCACTACCTGTAGCTGTATAGTCTGTTTGTAACTCCACTCACTACTTGTAGCTGTATAGTCTGTTTGTAACTCCACTCACTACTTGTAGCTGTATAGTCTGTTTGTAACTCCACTCACTACTTGTAGCTGTATAGTCTGTTTGTAACTCCACTCACTACTTGTAGCTGTATAGTCTGTTTGTAACTTCACTCACTAATTGTAGCTGTATAGTCTGTTTGTAACTATACTCACTACTTGTAGCTGTATAGTCTGTTTGTAACCCCACTCACTACTTGTAGCTGTATAGTCTGTTTGTAACTCCACTCACTACTTGTAGCTGTATAGTCTGTTTGTAACCCCACTCACTACTTGTAGCTGTATAGTCTGTTTGTAACTCCACTCACTACTTGTAGCTGTATAGTCTGTTTGTAACTATACTCACTACTTGTAGCTGTATAGTCTGTTTGTAACTCCACTCACTACTTGTAGCTGTATAGTCTGTTTGTAACTCCACTCACTACTTGTAGCTGTATAGTCTGTTTGTAACTCCACTCACTACTTGTAGCTGTATAGTCTGTTTGTAACTCCACTCACTACTTGTAGCTGTATAGTCTGTTTGTAACCCCACTCACTACTTGTAGCTGTATAGTCTGTTTGTAACTCCACTCACTACTTGTAGCTGTATAGTCTGTTTGTAACTCCACTCACTACTTGTAGCTGTATAGTCTGTTTGTAACTTCACTCACTAATTGTAGCTGTATAGTCTGTTTGTAACTATACTCACTACTTGTAGCTGTATAGTCTGTTTGTAACCCCACTCACTACTTGTAGCTGTATAGTCTGTTTGTAACTCCACTCACTACTTGTAGCTGTATAGTCTGTTTGTAACCCCACTCACTACTTGTAGCTGTATAGTCTGTTTGTAACCCCACTCACTACTTGTAGCTGTATAGTCTGTTTGTAACTCCACTCACTACTTGTAGCTGTATAGTCTGTTTGTAACTCCACTCACTACTTGTAGCTGTATAGTCTGTTTGTAACTCCACTCACTACCTGTAGCTGTATAGTCTGTTTGTAACTCCACTCACTACTTGTAGCTGTATAGTATGTTTGTAACTCCACTCACTACTTGTAGCTGTATAGTCTGTTTGTAACCCCACTCACTACCTGTAGCTGTATAGTCTGTTTGTAACTCCACTCACTACTTGTAGCTGTATAGTCTGTTTGTAACTCCACTCACTACTTGTAGCTGTATAGTCTGTTTGTAACTCCACTCACTACTTGTAGCTGTATAGTCTGTTTGTAACTCCACTCACTAATTGTAGCTGTATAGTCTGTTTGTAACTCCACTCACTACTTGTAGCTGTATAGTCTGTTTGTAACTCCTCCACTCACTACTTGTAACTGTATAGTCTGATTGTAACTCCACTCACTACTTGTAGCTGTATAGTTTGTTTGTAACCCCACTCACTACTTGTAGCTCTATAGTCTGTTTGTAACTCCACTCACTACTTGTAGCTGTATAGTCTGTTTGTAACTCCACTCACTACTTGTAGCTGTATAGTCTGTTTGTAACTCCACTCACTACTTGTAGCTGTATAGTCTGTTTGTAACTCCACTCACTACTTGTAGCTGTATAGTCTGTTTGTAACTCCACTCACTACTTGTAGCTGTATAGTCTGTTTGTTACTCCACTCACTACTTGTAGCTGTATAGTCTGTTTGTAACTCCACTCACTACTTGTAGCTGTATAGTCTGTTTGTAACTCCACTCACTACTTGTAGCTGTATAGTCTGTTTGTAACTCCACTCACTACTTGTAGCTCTATAGTCTGTTTGTAACTCCACTCACTACTTGTAGCTGTATAGTCTGTTTGTAACTCCACTCACTACTTGTAGCTGTATAGTCTGTTTGTAACTATACTCACTACTTGTAGCTGTATAGTCTGTTTGTAACTCCACTCACTACTTGTAGCTGTATAGTCTGTTTGTAACTCCACTCACTACTTGTAGCTGTATAGTCTGTTTGTAACTCCACTCACTACTTGTAGCTGTATAGTCTGTTTGTAACTCCACTCACTACTTGTAGCTGTATAGTCTGTTTGTAACTCCACTCACTACTTGTAGCTGTATAGTCTGTTTGTAACCCCACTCACTACTTGTAGCTGTATAGTCTGTTTGTAACTCCACTCACTACTTGTAGCTGTATAGTCTGTTTGTAACTCCACTCACTACTTGTAGCTGTATAGTCTGTTTGTAACTTCACTCACTAATTGTAGCTGTATAGTCTGTTTGTAACTATACTCACTACTTGTAGCTGTATAGTCTGTTTGTAACCCCACTCACTACTTGTAGCTGTATAGTCTGTTTGTAACTTCACTCACTAATTGTAGCTGTATAGTCTGTTTCTAACTATACTCACTACTTGTAGCTGTATAGTCTGTTTGTAACCCCACTCACTACTTGTAGCTGTATAGTCTGTTTGTAACTCCACTCACTACTTGTAGCTGTATAGTCTGTTTGTAACTATACTCACTACTTGTAGCTGTATAGTCTGTTTGTAACTCCACTCACTACTTGTAGCTGTATAGTCTGTTTGTAACTCCACTCACTACTTGTAGCTGTATAGTCTGTTTGTAACTCCACTCACTACTTGTAGCTGTATAGTCTGTTTGTAACTCCACTCACTACTTGTAGCTGTATAGTCTGTTTGTAACCCCACTCACTACTTGTAGCTGTATAGTCTGTTTGTAACTCCACTCACTACTTGTAGCTGTATAGTCTGTTTGTAACCCCACTCACTACTTGTAGCTGTATAGTCTGTTTCTAACTATACTCACTACTTGTAGCTGTATAGTCTGTTTGTAACCCCACTCACTACTTGTAGCTGTATAGTCTGTTTGTAACTCCACTCACTACTTGTAGCTGTATAGTCTGTTTGTAACCCCACTCACTACTTGTAGCTGTATAGTCTGTTTGTAACCCCACTCACTACTTGTAGCTGTATAGTCTGTTTGTAACTCCACTCACTACTTGTAGCTGTATAGTCTGTTTGTAACTCCACTCACTACTTGTAGCTGTATAGTCTGTTTGTAACTCCACTCACTACCTGTAGCTGTATAGTCTGTTTGTAACTCCACTCACTACTTGTAGCTGTATAGTATGTTTGTAACTCCACTCACTACTTGTAGCTGTATAGTCTGTTTGTAACCCCACTCACTACCTGTAGCTGTATAGTCTGTTTGTAACTCCACTCACTACTTGTAGCTGTATAGTCTGTTTGTAACTCCACTCACTACTTGTAGCTGTATAGTCTGTTTGTAACTCCACTCACTACTTGTAGCTGTATAGTCTGTTTGTAACTCCACTCACTACTTGTAGCTGTATAGTCTGTTTGTAACTCACTCACTAATTGTAGCTGTATAGTCTGTTTGTAACTCCACTCACTACTTGTAGCTGTATAGTCTGTTTGTAACCCCACTCACTACTTGTAGCTGTATAGTCTGTTTGTAACTCCACTCACTACTTGTAGCTGTATAGTCTGTTTGTAACCCCACTCACTACTTGTAGCTGTATAGTCTGTTTGTAACTCCACTCACTACTTGTAGCTGTATAGTCTGTTTGTAACTATACTCACTACTTGTAGCTGTATAGTCTGTTTGTAACTCCACTCACTACTTGTAGCTGTATAGTCTGTTTGTAACTCCACTCACTACTTGTAGCTGTATAGTCTGTTTGTAACTCCACTCACTACTTGTAGCTGTATAGTCTGTTTGTAACTCCACTCACTACTTGTAGCTGTATAGTCTGTTTGTAACCCCACTCACTACTTGTAGCTGTATAGTCTGTTTGTAACTCCACTCACTACTTGTAGCTGTATAGTCTGTTTGTAACTCCACTCACTACTTGTAGCTGTATAGTCTGTTTGTAACTTCACTCACTAATTGTAGCTGTATAGTCTGTTTGTAACTATACTCACTACTTGTAGCTGTATAGTCTGTTTGTAACCCCACTCACTACTTGTAGCTGTATAGTCTGTTTGTAACTCCACTCACTACTTGTAGCTGTATAGTCTGTTTGTAACCCCACTCACTACTTGTAGCTGTATAGTCTGTTTGTAACCCCACTCACTACTTGTAGCTGTATAGTCTGTTTGTAACTCCACTCACTACTTGTAGCTGTATAGTCTGTTTGTAACTCCACTCACTACTTGTAGCTGTATAGTCTGTTTGTAACTCCACTCACTACTTGTAGCTGTATAGTCTGTTTGTAACTCCACTCACTACTTGTAGCTGTATAGTCTGTTTGTAACTCCACTCACTACTTGTAGCTGTATAGTCTGTTTGTAACTCCACTCACTACCTGTAGCTGTATAGTCTGTTTGTAACTCCACTCACTACTTGTAGCTGTATAGTCTGTTTGTAACTCCACTCACTACTTGTAGCTGTATAGTCTGTTTGTAACTCCACTCACTACTTGTAGCTGTATAGTCTGTTTGTAACTCCACTCACTAATTGTAGCTGTATAGTCTGTTTGTAACTCCACTCACTACTTGTAGCTGTATAGTCTGTTTGTAACTCCTCCACTCACTACTTGTAGCTGTATAGTCTGTTTGTAACTCCACTCACTACTTGTAGCTGTATAGTCTGTTTGTAACTCCACTCACTACTTGTAGCTGCTATAGTCTGTTTGTAACTCCACTCACTACTTGTAGCTGTATAGTCTGTTTGTAACTCCACTCACTACTTGTAGCTGTATAGTCTGTTTGTAACTCCACTCACTACTTGTAGCTGTATAGTCTGTTTGTAACTCCACTCACTACTTGTAGCTGTATAGTCTGTTTGTAACTCCACTCACTACTTGTAGCTGTATAGTCTGTTTGTAACTCCACTCACTACTTGTAGCTGTATAGTCTGTTTGTAACTCCACTCACTACTTGTAGCTGTATAGTCTGTTTGTAACTCCACTCACTACTTGTAGCTGTATAGTCTGTTTGTAACTCCACTCACTACTTGTAGCTGTATAGTCTGTTTGTAACTCCACTCACTACTTGTAGCTGTATAGTCTGTTTGTAACTCCACTCACTACTTGTAGCTGTATAGTCTGTTTGTAACTCCACTCACTACTTGTAGCTGTATAGTCTGTTTGTAACTCCACTCACTACTTGTAGCTGTATAGTCTGTTTGTAACTCCACTCACTACTTGTAGCTGTATAGTCTGTTTGTAACTCCACTCACTACTTGTAGCTGTATAGTCTGTTTGTAACTCCACTCACTACTTGTAGCTGTATAGTCTGTTTGTAACTCCACTCACTACTTGTAGCTGTATAGTCTGTTTGTAACTCCACTCACTACTTGTAGCTGTATAGTCTGTTTGTAACTCCACTCACTACTTGTAGCTGTATAGTCTGTTTGTAACTCCACTCACTACTTGTAGCTGTATAGTCTGTTTGTAACTCCACTCACTACTTGTAGCTGTATAGTCTGTTTGTAACTCCACTCACTACTTGTAGCTGTATAGTCTGTTTGTAACTCCACTCACTACTTGTAGCTGTATAGTCTGTTTGTAACTCCACTCACTACTTGTAGCTGTATAGTCTGTTTGTAACTCCACTCACTACTTGTAGCTGTATAGTCTGTTTGTAACTCCACTCACTACTTGTAGCTGTATAGTCTGTTTGTAACTCCACTCACTACTTGTAGCTGTATAGTCTGTTTGTAACTCCACTCACTACTTGTAGCTGTATAGTCTGTTTGTAACTCCACTCACTACTTGTAGCTGTATAGTCTGTTTGTAACTCCACTCACTACTTGTAGCTGTATAGTCTGTTTGTAACTCCACTCACTACTTGTAGCTGTATAGTCTGTTTGTAACTCCACTCACTACTTGTAGCTGTATAGTCTGTTTGTAACTCCACTCACTACTTGTAGCTGTATAGTCTGTTTGTAACTCCACTCACTACTTGTAGCTGTATAGTCTGTTTGTAACTCCACTCACTACTTGTAGCTGTATAGTCTGTTTGTAACTCCACTCACTACTTGTAGCTGTATAGTCTGTTTGTAACTCCACTCACTACTTGTAGCTGTATAGTCTGTTTGTAACTCCACTCACTACTTGTAGCTGTATAGTCTGTTTGTAACTCCACTCACTACTTGTAGCTGTATAGTCTGTTTGTAACTCCACTCACTACTTGTAGCTGTATAGTCTGTTTGTAACTCCACTCACTACTTGTAGCTGTATAGTCTGTTTGTAACTCCACTCACTACTTGTAGCTGTATAGTCTGTTTGTAACTCCACTCACTACTTGTAGCTGTATAGTCTGTTTGTAACTCCACTCACTACTTGTAGCTGTATAGTCTGTTTGTAACTCCACTCACTACTTGTAGCTGTATAGTCTGTTTGTAACTCCACTCACTACTTGTAGCTGTATAGTCTGTTTGTAACTCCACTCACTACTTGTAGCTGTATAGTCTGTTTGTAACTCCACTCACTACTTGTAGCTGTATAGTCTGTTTGTAACTCCACTCACTACTTGTAGCTGTATAGTCTGTTTGTAACTCCACTCACTACTTGTAGCTGTATAGTCTGTTTGTAACTCCACTCACTACTTGTAGCTGTATAGTCTGTTTGTAACTCCACTCACTACTTGTAGCTGTATAGTCTGTTTGTAACTCCACTCACTACTTGTAGCTGTATAGTCTGTTTGTAACTCCACTCACTACTTGTAGCTGTATAGTCTGTTTGTAACTCCACTCACTACTTGTAGCTGTATAGTCTGTTTGTAACTCCACTCACTACTTGTAGCTGTATAGTCTGTTTGTAACTCCACTCACTACTTGTAGCTGTATAGTCTGTTTGTAACTCCACTCACTACTTGTAGCTGTATAGTCTGTTTGTAACTCCACTCACTACTTGTAGCTGTATAGTCTGTTTGTAACTCCACTCACTACTTGTAGCTGTATAGTCTGTTTGTAACTCCACTCACTACTTGTAGCTGTATAGTCTGTTTGTAACTCCACTCACTACTTGTAGCTGTATAGTCTGTTTGTAACTCCACTCACTACTTGTAGCTGTATAGTCTGTTTGTAACTCCACTCACTACTTGTAGCTGTATAGTCTGTTTGTAACTCCACTCACTACTTGTAGCTGTATAGTCTGTTTGTAACTCCACTCACTACTTGTAGCTGTATAGTCTGTTTGTAACTCCACTCACTACTTGTAGCTGTATAGTCTGTTTGTAACTCCACTCACTACTTGTAGCTGTATAGTCTGTTTGTAACTCCACTCACTACTTGTAGCTGTATAGTCTGTTTGTAACTCCACTCACTACTTGTAGCTGTATAGTCTGTTTGTAACTCCACTCACTACTTGTAGCTGTATAGTCTGTTTGTAACTCCACTCACTACTTGTAGCTGTATAGTCTGTTTGTAACTCCACTCACTACTTGTAGCTGTATAGTCTGTTTGTAACTCCACTCACTACTTGTAGCTGTATAGTCTGTTTGTAACTCCACTCACTACTTGTAGCTGTATAGTCTGTTTGTAACTCCACTCACTACTTGTAGCTGTATAGTCTGTTTGTAACTCCACTCACTACTTGTAGCTGTATAGTCTGTTTGTAACTCCACTCACTACTTGTAGCTGTATAGTCTGTTTGTAACTCCACTCACTACTTGTAGCTGTATAGTCTGTTTGTAACTCCACTCACTACTTGTAGCTGTATAGTCTGTTTGTAACTCCACTCACTACTTGTAGCTGTATAGTCTGTTTGTAACTCCACTCACTACTTGTAGCTGTATAGTCTGTTTGTAACTCCACTCACTACTTGTAGCTGTATAGTCTGTTTGTAACTCCACTCACTACTTGTAGCTGTATAGTCTGTTTGTAACTCCACTCACTACTTGTAGCTGTATAGTCTGTTTGTAACTCCACTCACTACTTGTAGCTGTATAGTCTGTTTGTAACTCCACTCACTACTTGTAGCTGTATAGTCTGTTTGTAACTCCACTCACTACTTGTAGCTGTATAGTCTGTTTGTAACTCCACTCACTACTTGTAGCTGTATAGTCTGTTTGTAACTCCACTCACTACTTGTAGCTGTATAGTCTGTTTGTAACTCCACTCACTACTTGTAGCTGTATAGTCTGTTTGTAACTCCACTCACTACTTGTAGCTGTATAGTCTGTTTGTAACTCCACTCACTACTTGTAGCTGTATAGTCTGTTTGTAACTCCACTCACTACTTGTAGCTGTATAGTCTGTTTGTAACTCCACTCACTACTTGTAGCTGTATAGTCTGTTTGTAACTCCACTCACTACTTGTAGCTGTATAGTCTGTTTGTAACTCCACTCACTACTTGTAGCTGTATAGTCTGTTTGTAACTCCACTCACTACTTGTAGCTGTATAGTCTGTTTGTAACTCCACTCACTACTTGTAGCTGTATAGTCTGTTTGTAACTCCACTCACTACTTGTAGCTGTATAGTCTGTTTGTAACTCCACTCACTACTTGTAGCTGTATAGTCTGTTTGTAACTCCACTCACTACTTGTAGCTGTATAGTCTGTTTGTAACTCCACTCACTACTTGTAGCTGTATAGTCTGTTTGTAACTCCACTCACTACTTGTAGCTGTATAGTCTGTTTGTAACTCCACTCACTACTTGTAGCTGTATAGTCTGTTTGTAACTCCACTCACTACTTGTAGCTGTATAGTCTGTTTGTAACTCCACTCACTACTTGTAGCTGTATAGTCTGTTTGTAACTCCACTCACTACTTGTAGCTGTATAGTCTGTTTGTAACTCCACTCACTACTTGTAGCTGTATAGTCTGTTTGTAACTCCACTCACTACTTGTAGCTGTATAGTCTGTTTGTAACTCCACTCACTACTTGTAGCTGTATAGTCTGTTTGTAACTCCACTCACTACTTGTAGCTGTATAGTCTGTTTGTAACTCCACTCACTACTTGTAGCTGTATAGTCTGTTTGTAACTCCACTCACTACTTGTAGCTGTATAGTCTGTTTGTAACTCCACTCACTACTTGTAGCTGTATAGTCTGTTTGTAACTCCACTCACTACTTGTAGCTGTATAGTCTGTTTGTAACTCCACTCACTACTTGTAGCTGTATAGTCTGTTTGTAACTCCACTCACTACTTGTAGCTGTATAGTCTGTTTGTAACTCCACTCACTACTTGTAGCTGTATAGTCTGTTTGTAACTCCACTCACTACTTGTAGCTGTATAGTCTGTTTGTAACTCCACTCACTACTTGTAGCTGTATAGTCTGTTTGTAACTCCACTCACTACTTGTAGCTGTATAGTCTGTTTGTAACTCCACTCACTACTTGTAGCTGTATAGTCTGTTTGTAACTCCACTCACTACTTGTAGCTGTATAGTCTGTTTGTAACTCCACTCACTACTTGTAGCTGTATAGTCTGTTTGTAACTCCACTCACTACTTGTAGCTGTATAGTCTGTTTGTAACTCCACTCACTACTTGTAGCTGTATAGTCTGTTTGTAACTCCACTCACTACTTGTAGCTGTATAGTCTGTTTGTAACTCCACTCACTACTTGTAGCTGTATAGTCTGTTTGTAACTCCACTCACTACTTGTAGCTGTATAGTCTGTTTGTAACTCCACTCACTACTTGTAGCTGTATAGTCTGTTTGTAACTCCACTCACTACTTGTAGCTGTATAGTCTGTTTGTAACTCCACTCACTACTTGTAGCTGTATAGTCTGTTTGTAACTCCACTCACTACTTGTAGCTGTATAGTCTGTTTGTAACTCCACTCACTACTTGTAGCTGTATAGTCTGTTTGTAACTCCACTCACTACTTGTAGCTGTATAGTCTGTTTGTAACTCCACTCACTACTTGTAGCTGTATAGTCTGTTTGTAACTCCACTCACTACTTGTAGCTGTATAGTCTGTTTGTAACTCCACTCACTACTTGTAGCTGTATAGTCTGTTTGTAACTCCACTCACTACTTGTAGCTGTATAGTCTGTTTGTAACTCCACTCACTACTTGTAGCTGTATAGTCTGTTTGTAACTCCACTCACTACTTGTAGCTGTATAGTCTGTTTGTAACTCCACTCACTACTTGTAGCTGTATAGTCTGTTTGTAACTCCACTCACTACTTGTAGCTGTATAGTCTGTTTGTAACTCCACTCACTACTTGTAGCTGTATAGTCTGTTTGTAACTCCACTCACTACTTGTAGCTGTATAGTCTGTTTGTAACTCCACTCACTACTTGTAGCTGTATAGTCTGTTTGTAACTCCACTCACTACTTGTAGCTGTATAGTCTGTTTGTAACTCCACTCACTACTTGTAGCTGTATAGTCTGTTTGTAACTCCACTCACTACTTGTAGCTGTATAGTCTGTTTGTAACTCCACTCACTACTTGTAGCTGTATAGTCTGTTTGTAACCCCACTCACTACTTGTAGCTGTATAGTCTGTTTGTAACTCCACTCACTACTTGTAGCTGTATAGTCTGTTTGTAACTCCACTCACTACTTGTAGCTGTATAGTCTGTTTGTAACTCCACTCACTACTTGTAGCTGTATAGTCTGTTTGTAACTCCACTCACTACTTGTAGCTGTATAGTCTGTTTGTAACTCCACTCACTACTTGTAGCTGTATAGTCTGTTTGTAACTTCACTCACTAATTGTAGCTGTATAGTCTGTTTGTAACTCCACTCACTACTTGTAGCTGTATAGTCTGTTTGTAACTCCACTCACTACTTGTAGCTGTATAGTCTGTTTGTAACTCCACTCACTACTTGTAGCTGTATAGTCTGTTTGTAACTCCACTCACTACTTGTAGCTGTATAGTCTGTTTGTAACTCCACTCACTACTTGTAGCTGTATAGTCTGTTTGTAACTCCACTCACTACTTGTAGCTGTATAGTCTGTTTGTAACTCCACTCACTACTTGTAGCTGTATAGTCTGTTTGTAACTCCACTCACTACTTGTAGCTGTATAGTCTGTTTGTAACTCCACTCACTACTTGTAGCTGTATAGTCTGTTTGTAACTCCACTCACTACTTGTAGCTGTATAGTCTGTTTGTAACTCCACTCACTACTTGTAGCTGTATAGTCTGTTTGTAACTCCACTCACTACTTGTAGCTGTATAGTCTGTTTGTAACTCCACTCACTACTTGTAGCTGTATAGTCTGTTTGTAACTCCACTCACTACTTGTAGCTGTATAGTCTGTTTGTAACTCCACTCACTACTTGTAGCTGTATAGTCTGTTTGTAACTCCACTCACTACTTGTAGCTGTATAGTCTGTTTGTAACTCCACTCACTACTTGTAGCTGTATAGTCTGTTTGTAACTCCACTCACTACTTGTAGCTGTATAGTCTGTTTGTAACTCCACTCACTACTTGTAGCTGTATAGTCTGTTTGTAACTCCACTCACTACTTGTAGCTGTATAGTCTGTTTGTAACTCCACTCACTACTTGTAGCTGTATAGTCTGTTTGTAACTCCACTCACTACTTGTAGCTGTATAGTCTGTTTGTAACTCCACTCACTACTTGTAGCTGTATAGTCTGTTTGTAACTCCACTCACTACTTGTAGCTGTATAGTCTGTTTGTAACTCCACTCACTACTTGTAGCTGTATAGTCTGTTTGTAACTCCACTCACTACTTGTAGCTGTATAGTCTGTTTGTAACTCCACTCACTACTTGTAGCTGTATAGTCTGTTTGTAACTCCACTCACTACTTGTAGCTGTATAGTCTGTTTGTAACCCCACTCACTACTTGTAGCTGTATAGTCTGTTTGTAACTCCACTCACTACTTGTAGCTGTATAGTCTGTTTGTAACTCCACTCACTACTTGTAGCTGTATAGTCTGTTTGTAACTCCACTCACTACTTGTAGCTGTATAGTCTGTTTGTAACTTCACTCACTACTTGTAGCTGTATAGTCTGTTTGTAACTATACTCACTACTTGTAGCTGTATAGTCTGTTTGTAACCCCACTCACTACTTGTAGCTGTATAGTCTGTTTGTAACTCCACTCACTACTTGTAGCTGTATAGTCTGTTTGTAACTCCACTCACTACTTGTAGCTGTATAGTCTGTTTGTAACCCCACTCACTACTTGTAGCTGTATAGTCTGTTTGTAACTCCACTCACTACTTGTAGCTGTATAGTCTGTTTGTAACTCCACTCACTACTTGTAGCTGTATAGTCTGTTTGTAACTCCACTCACTACTGTAGCTGTATAGTCTGTTTGTAACTCCACTCACTACTTGTAGCTGTATAGTCTGTTTGTAACTCCACTCACTACTTGTAGCTGTATAGTCTGTTTGTAACCCCACTCACTACCTTGTAGCTGTATAGTCTGTTTGTAACTCCACTCACTACTTGTAGCTGTATAGTCTGTTTGTAACTCCACTCACTACTTGTAGCTGTATAGTCTGTTTGTAACTCCACTCACTACTTGTAGCTGTATAGTCTGTTTGTAACTCCACTCACTAATTGTAGCTGTATAGTCTGTTTGTAACTCCACTCACTACTTGTAGCTGTATAGTCTGTTTGTAACTCCACTCACTACTTGTAACTGTATAGTCTGATTGTAACTCCACTCACTACTTGTAGCTGTATAGTTTGTTTGTAACCCCACTCACTACTTGTAGCTCTATAGTCTGTTTGTAACTCCACTCACTACTTGTAGCTGTATTGTCTGTTTGTAACTCCACTCACTACTTGTAGCTGTATAGTCTGTTTGTAACCCCACTCACTACTTGTAGCTGTATAGTCTGTTTGTAACTCCACTCACTACTTGTAGCTGTATAGTCTGTTTGTAACTCCACTCACTACTTGTAGCTGTATAGTCTGTTTGTAACTTCACTCACTAATTGTAGCTGTATAGTCTGTTTGTAACTATACTCACTACTTGTAGCTGTATAGTCTGTTTGTAACTCCACTCACTACTTGTAGCTGTATAGTCTGTTTGTAACACCACTCACTACTTGTAGCTGTATAGTCTGTTTGTAACTCCACTCACTACTTGTAGCTGTATAGTCTGTTTGTAACTCCACTCACTACTTGTAGCTGTATAGTCTGATTGTAACTCACTCACTACTTGTAGCTGTATAGTTCTGTTTGTAACCCCACTCACTACTTGTAGCTGTATAGTCTGTTTGTAACTCCACTCACTACTTGTAGCTGTATAGTCTGTAACGGTTTGTAACTCCCACTCACTACTTGTAGCTGTATAGTCTGTTTGTAACTCCACTCACTACTTGTAGCTGTAGTATCTGTTTGTAACTCCACTCCTAAGTGTTGCTGTTTGTAACTTCACTCACTAATTGTAGCTGTATAGTCTGTTTGTAACTATACTCACTACTTGTAGCTGTATAGTCTGTTTGTAACTCCACTCACTACTTGTAGCTGTATAGTCTGTTTGTAACTCCACTCACTACTTGTAGCTGTATAGTCTGTTTGTAACTCCACTCACTACTTGTAGCTGTATAGTCTGTTTGTAACTCCACTCACTACTTGTAGCTGTATAGTCTGTTTGTAACTCCACTCACTACTTGTAGCTGTATAGTCTGTTTGTAACTCCACTCACTACTTGTAGCTGTATAGTCTGTTTGTAACTCCACTCACTACTTGTAGCTGTATAGTCTGTTTGTAACTCCACTCACTACTTGTAGCTGTATAGTCTGTTTGTAACTCCACTCACTACTTGTAGCTGTATAGTCTGTTTGTAACTCCACTCACTACTTGTAGCTGTATAGTCTGTTTGTAACTCCACTCACTACTTGTAGCTGTATAGTCTGTTTGTAACTCCACTCACTACTTGTAGCTGTATAGTCTGTTTGTAACTCCACTCACTACTTGTAGCTGTATAGTCTGTTTGTAACTCCACTCACTACTTGTAGCTGTATAGTCTGTTTGTAACTCCACTCACTACTTGTAGCTGTATAGTCTGTTTGTAACTCCCACTCACTACTTGTAGCTGTATAGTCTGTTTGTAACTCCACTCACTACTTGTAGCTGTATAGTCTGTTTGTAACTCCACTCACTACTTGTAGCTGTATAGTCTGTTTTGTAACTCCACTCACTACTTGTAGCTGTATAGTCTGTTTGTAACTCCACTCACTACCTTGTAGCTGTATAGTCTGTTTGTAACTCCACTCACTACTTGTAGCTGTATAGTCTGTTTGTAACTCCACTCACTACTTGTAGCTGTATAGTCTGTTTGCTAACCCACTCACTACCTTGTAGCTGTATAGTCTGTTTGTAACTCCACTCACTACTTGTAGCTGTATAGTCTGTTTGTAACTCATCTCACTACTTGTAGCTGTATAGTCTGTTTGTAACTCCCACTCACTACTTGTAGCTGTATAGTCTGTTTGTAACTCCACTCACTACTTGTAGCTGTATAGTCTGTTTGTAACTCCACTCACTACTTGTAGCTGTATAGTCTGTTTGTAACTCCACTCACTACTTGTAGCTGTATAGTCTGTTTGTAACTCCACTCACTACTTGTAGCTGTATAGTCTGTTTGTAACTCCACTCACTACTTGTAGCTGTATAGTCTGTTTGTAACTCCACTCACTACTTGTAGCTGTATAGTCTGTTTGTAACTCCACTCACTACTTGTAGCTGTATAGTCTGTTTGTAACTCCACTCACTACTTGTAGCTGTATAGTCTGTTTGTAACTCCACTCACTACTTGTAGCTGTATAGTCTGTTTGTAACTCCACTCACTACTTGTAGCTGTATAGTCTGTTTGTAACTCCACTCACTACTTGTAGCTGTATAGTCTGTTTGTAACTCCACTCACTACTTGTAGCTGTATAGTCTGTTTGTAACTCCACTCACTACTTGTAGCTGTATAGTCTGTTTGTAACTCCACTCACTACTTGTAGCTGTATAGTCTGTTTGTAACTCCACTCACTACTTGTAGCTGTATAGTCTGTTTGTAACTCCACTCACTACTTGTAGCTGTATAGTCTGTTTGTAACTCCACTCACTACTTGTAGCTGTATAGTCTGTTTGTAACTCCACTCACTACTTGTAGCTGTATAGTCTGTTTGTAACTCCACTCACTACTTGTAGCTGTATAGTCTGTTTGTAACTCCACTCACTACTTGTAGCTGTATAGTCTGTTTGTAACTCCACTCACTACTTGTAGCTGTATAGTCTGTTTGTAACTCCACTCACTACTTGTAGCTGTATAGTCTGTTTGTAACTCCACTCACTACTTGTAGCTGTATAGTCTGTTTGTAACTCCACTCACTACTTGTAGCTGTATAGTCTGTTTGTAACTCCACTCACTACTTGTAGCTGTATAGTCTGTTTGTAACTCCACTCACTACTTGTAGCTGTATAGTCTGTTTGTAACTCCACTCACTACTTGTAGCTGTATAGTCTGTTTGTAACTCCACTCACTACTTGTAGCTGTATAGTCTGTTTGTAACTCCACTCACTACTTGTAGCTGTATAGTCTGTTTGTAACTCCACTCACTACTTGTAGCTGTATAGTCTGTTTGTAACTCCACTCACTACCTGTAGCTTCGTTGTACTCCACTCACTACTTGTAGCTGTATAGTATGTTTGTAACTCCACTCACTACTTGTAGCTGTATAGTCTGTTTGCAACCCCACTCACTACCTGTAGCTGTATAGTCTGTTTGTAACTCCACTCACTACTTGTAGCTGTATAGTCTGTTTGTAACTCCACTCACTACTTGTAGCTGTATAGTCTGTTTGTAACTCCACTCACTACTTGTAGCTGTATAGTCTGTTTGTAACTCCACTCACTAATTGTAGCTGTATAGTCTGTTTGTAACTCCACTCACTACTTGTAGCTGTATAGTCTGTTTGTAACTCCACTCACTACTTGTAACTGTATAGTCTGATTGTAACTCCACTCACTACTTGTAGCTGTATAGTTTGTTTGTAACCCCACTCACTACTTGTAGCTCTATAGTCTGTTTGTAACTCCACTCACTACTTGTAGCTGTATTGTCTGTTTGTAACTCCACTCACTACTTGTAGCTGTATAGTCTGTTTGTAACCCCACTCACTACTTGTAGCTGTATAGTCTGTTTGTAACTCCACTCACTACTTGTAGCTGTATATCAATCAATCAATCAATTTTATTTTATATAGCCCTTCTTACATCAGCTAATATCTCGAAGTGCTGTACAGAAACCCAGCCTAAAACCCCAAACAGCTAGTAATGCAGGTGTAGAAGCACGGTGGCTAGGAAAAACTCCCTAGAAAGGCAAAACCTAGGAAGAAACCTAGAGAGGAACCAGGCTATGAGGGGTGGCCAGTCCTCTTCTGGCTGTGCCGGTTGGAGATTATAACAGAACCATGCCAAGATGTTCAAAAATGTTCATAAGTGACAAGCATGGTCAAATAATAATCAGGAATAAATCTCAGTTGGCTTTTCATAGCCGATCATTAAGAGTTGAAAACAGCAGGTCTGGGACAGGTAGGGGTTCCATAACCGCAGGCAGAACAGTTGAAACTGGAATAGCAGCAAGGCCAGGCGGACTGGGGACAGCAAGGTGTCATCATGCCCGGTAGTCCTGACGTATGGTCCTAGGGCTCAGGTTCTCAGAGAGAAAGAGAGAACGAGAGAATTAGAGAGAGCATACTTAAATTCACACAGGACACTGGATAAGACAGGAGAAGTACTCCAGGTATAACCAACTAACCCCAGCCCCCCGACACATAAACTACTGCAGCATAAATACTGGAGGCTGAGACAGGAGCGGTCCGGAGACACTGTGGCCCCATCCAAAGAAACCCCCGGACAGGGCCAAACAGGAAGGATATAACCCCACCCACTCCGCCAAAGCACAGCCCCCGCACCACTAGAGGGATATCCCCAACCACCAACTTACAATCCTGAGACAAGGCCGAGTATAGCCCACAGAGGTCTCCACCACAGCACAAACCAAGGGGGGGGGGCGCCAACCCAGACAGGAAGATCACGTCAGTAACTCAACCCACTCAAGTGACGCACCCCTCCCAGGGACGGCATGAAAGAGCACCAGCAAGCCAGTGACTCAGCCCCTGCAACAGGGTTAGAGGCAGAGAACCCCAGTGGAGAGGGGAACCGGCCTGGCAGAGACAGCAAGGGCTGTTCGTTGCTCCAGCCTTTCCGTTCACCTTCACACTCCTGGGCCAGACTACACTCAATCATATGACCTACTGAAGAGATAAGTCTTCAGTAAAGACTTAAAGGTTGAGACCGAGTCTGCGTCTCTCACATGGGTAGGCAGACTGTTCCATAAAAATGGAGATCTATAGGAGAAAGCCCTGCCTCCCGCTGTTTGCTTAGAAATTCTAGGGACAATTAGGAGGCCTGCGTCTTGTGACCGTAGCGTACGTATTGGTATGTACGGCAGGACCAACTCGGAAAGATAGGTAGGAGCAAGCCCATGTAACGCTTTATAGGTTAACAGTAAAACCTTGAAATCAGCCCTTGCCTTAACAGGAAGCCAGTGTAGGGAAGCTAGCACTGGAGTAATATGATCAAATTTCTTGGTTCTAGTCAGGATTCTAGCAGCCGTATTTAGCACTAACTGAAGTTTATTTAGTGCTTTATCCGGGTAGCCGGAAAATAGAGCATTGCAGTAGTCTAACCTAGAAGTAACAAATGCATGGATTAATTTTTCTGCATCATTTTTGGACAGAAAATTTCTGATTTTTGCAATGTTACGTAGATGGAAAAAAGCTGTCCTTGAAACAGTCTTGATATGTTCGTCAAAAGAGAGATCAGGGTCAAGAGTAACGCCTAGGTCCTTCACAGTTTTATTTGAGACGACTTTACAACCATCAAGATTAATTGTCAGATTTAACAGAAGATCTCTTTGTTTCTTGGGACCTAGAACAAGCATCTCTGTTTTGTCCGAGTTTAAAAGTAAAAAGTTTTCAGCCATCCACTTCCTTATGTCTGAAACACAGGCTTCTAGCGAGGGCAATTTTGGGGCTTCACCATGCTTCATTGAAATGTACAGCTGTGTGTCATCCGCATAGCAGTGAAAGTTAACATTATGTTTTCGAATAACATCCCCAAGAGGTAAAATATATAGTGAAAACAATAGTGGTCCTAAAACGGAACCTTGAGGAACACCGAAATGTACAGTTGATTTGTCGGAGGACAGACCATTCACAGAGACAAACTGATATCTTTCCGACAGGTAGGATCTAAACCAGGCCAGAACTTGTCCGTGTAGACCAATTTGGGTTTCCAGTCTCTCCAAAAGAATGTGGTGATCGATGGTGTCAAAGGCAGCACTAAGGTCTAGTAGCACGAGGACAGATGCAGAGCCTCGGTCTGACGCCATTAAAAGGTCATTTACCACCTTCACAAGTGCAGTCTCAGTGCTATGATGGGGTCTAAAACCAGACTGAAGCATTTCGTATACATTGTTTGTCTTCAGAAAGGCAGTGAGTTGCTGCGCAACAGCTTTTTCTAAAATTTTTGAGAGGAATGGAAGATTCGATATAGGCCGATAGTTTTTTATATTTTCCGGGTCAAGGTTTGGCTTTTTCAAGAGAGGCTTTATCACTGCCACTTTTAGTGAGTTTGGTACACATCCGGTGGATAGAGAGCTGTTTATTATGTTCAACATAGGAGGGCCAAGCACAGGAAGCAGCTCCTTCAGCAGTTTAGTAGGAATAGGATCCAGTATGCAGCTTGAAGGTTTAGAGGCCATGATTATTTTCATCATTGTGTCAAGAGATATAGTACTAAAACACTTAAGTGTCTCTCCCGATCCCAGGCCCTCGCAGAGCTGTGCAGATCCAGGACAGCTAAGCCCTGGAGGAATACGCAGATTCAAAGAGGAGTCCGTAATTTGCTTTCTAATGGTCATGATCTTTTCCTCAAAGAAGTTCATGAATTTATCACTGCTGAAGTGAAAGCCATCCTCTCTTGGGGAATGCTGCTTTTTAGTTAGCTTTGCAACAGTATCAAAAAGAAATTTTGGATTGTTCTTATTTTCCTCGATTAAGTTGGAAAAGTAGGATGATCGAGCAGCAGTGAGGGCTCTTCGGTACTGCACGGTACTGTCTTTCCAAGCTAGTCGGAAGACTTCCAGTTTGGTGTGGCGCCATTTCCGTTCCAATTTCCTGGAAGCTTGCTTCAAAGCTCGGGTATTTTCTGTATACCAGGGAGCTAGTTTCTTATGACAAATGTTTTTCGTTTTTAGGGGTGCAACTGCATCTAGGGTATTGCGCAAGGTTAAATTGAGTTCCTCAGTTAAGTGGTTAACTGATTTTTGTCCTCTGACGTCCTTGGGTAGGCAGAAGGAGTCTGGAAGGGCATCAATGAATTTTTGTGTTGTCTGAGAATTTATAGCACGACTTTTGATGCTCCTTGGTTGGGGTCTGAGCAGATTATTTGTTGCGATTGCAAACGTAATAAAATGGTGGTCCGATAGTCCAGGATTTTGTGGAAAAACATTAAGATCTACAACATTTATTCCATGGGACAAAACTAGGTCCAGAGTATGACTGTGGCAGTGAGTAGGTCCAGAGACATGTTGGACAAAACCCACTGAGTCGATAATGGCTCCGAAAGACTTTTGGAGTGGGTCTGTGGACTTCTCCATGTGAATATTAAAATCACCAAAAATTAGAATATGATCTGCTATGACTACAAGGTCTGATAGGAATTCAGGAAACTCAGAGAGGAACGCTGTATATGGCCCAGGAGGCCTGTAAACAGTAGCTATAAAAAGTGATTGAGTAGGCTGCATAGATTTCATGACTAGAAGCTCAAAAGATGAAAACGCCATATTTTTTTTTGTAAATTGAAATTTGCTATCGTAAATGTTAGCAACACCTCCGCCTTTGCGGGATGCACGGGGAATATGGTCACTAGTGTAACCAGGAGGTGAGGCCTCATTTAACACAGCAAATTCATCAGGCTTAAGCCATGTTTCAGTCAGGCCAATCACATCAAGATTATGATCAGTGATTAGTTCATTGACTATGACTGCCTTTGAAGTGAGGGATCTAACATTAAGTAACCCTATTTTGAGATGTGAGGTATCACGATCTCTTTCAATAATGGCAGGAATGGAGGAGGTCTTTATCCTAATAAGATTGCTAGGGTGAACACCGCCATGTTTAGTTTTGCCCAACCTAGATCGAGGCACAGACACAGTCTCAATGGGTATGGCTGAGCTGACTACACTGACTGTACTATTGGCAGACTCCACTAAGCTGGCAGGTTGGCTAACAGCCTGCTGCCTGGCCTGCACCCTATTTCACTGTGGGGCTAGAGGAGTTAGAGCCCTATCTATGTTGGTAGATAAGAGGAGAGCACCCCTCCAGCTAGGATGGAGTCCGTCACTCCTCAGCAGGTCAGGCTTGGTCCTGTTTGTGGGTGAGTCCCAGAAAGAGGGCCAATTATCCACAAATGTTATCTTTTGGGAGGGGCAGAAAACAGTTTTCAACCAGCGATTAAGTGCTGAGACTCTGCTGTAGAGCTCGTCACTTCCCCTAACTGGGAGGGGGCCAGAGACAATTACTCGATGCCGACACATCTTTCTAGCTGATTTACACGCTGAAGCTATGTTGCACTTGGTGACCTCTGACTGTTTCATCCTAACATCGTTGGTGCCGACGTGGATAACAATATCTCTATACTCTCTACACTCGCCAGTTTTAGCTTTAGCCAGCACCATCTTTAGATTAGCCTTAACGTCGGTAGCCCTGCCCCCTGGTAAACAGTGTATGATCGCTGGGTGATTCGTTTTAAGTCTAATACTGCGGGTAATGGAGTCGCCAATGACTAGGGTTTTCAATTTGTCAGAGCTAATGGTGGGAGCCTTCGGAGTCTCAGACCCCGTAACGGGAGGAGTAGAGACTAGAGAAGACTCAGACTCAGACTCCGACTCGCTACATAATGGGGAAAACCGGTTGAAGGTTTCTGTCGGCTGAATGAGCGACACCGGTTGAGCATTCCAACAGTATTTCCCTCCAGAAGCCATGAGAAAGTTGTCCGGCTGCGGGGACTGTGCGGGGGGATTTATACTAACGTTACTGTCTGTACTTACTGGTGGCACAGACGCTGTTTCTTCCTTTCCTACACTGATAATACCCTTGCCTAACGATTGCGTCTGAAGCTGGGCTTGTAGCACAGCTATTCTCGCCGTAAGGCGAGAATTCTCCTGTATATTATGAGTACAGCGACTGCAATTAGAAGACATCATGTTAATGTTACTACTTAGCTTCGGCTGTTGAAGATGTTGATGAACCATGTCCAGATAAAGCGTCCGGAGTGAAAAAGTTGAATAAGGGAAAAAAGTTGCGATGGAAAAAAGGAAAATAACGTAAAGTTGGCAGCTAAAACGCACAGGAAAATGACTCTTCTGTCTCGGGATAAACGTCCGGGGTGAAAAAGTTTAACGAAAAAAGATGAGTGAGGACAAAACTAAAAAGTTGGTAAATTTGTTGAACACAGAGATTGATTAAACGTTTATTAAAAGTAAAACGTGAATAGTTTGGCAGGTAGCCAAGTAGCAACAAACAGCACAGCAGTACGGAGACAATGCTTGTAGCTGTATAGTCTGTTTGTAACTTCACTCACTACTTGTAGCTGTATAGTCTGTTTGTAACTTCACTCACTAATTGTAGCTGTATAGTCTGTTTGTAACTATACTCACTACTTGTAGCTGTATAGTCTGTTTGTAACGCCACTCACTAATTGTAGCTGTATAGTCTGTTTGTAACTATACTCACTACTTGTAGCTGTATAGTCTGTTTGTAACGCCACTCACTACTTGTAGCTGTATAGTCTGTTTGTAACTCCACTCACTACTTGTAGCTGTATAGTCTGTTTGTAACTCCACTCACTACTTGTAACTGTATAGTCTGATTGTAACTCCACTCACTACTTGTAGCTGTATAGTCTGTTTGTAACCCCACTCACTACTTGTAGCTGTATAGTCTGTTTGTAACTCCACTCACTACTTGTAGCTGTATAGTCTGTTTGTAACCCCACTCACTACTTGTAGCTGTATAGTCTGTTTGTAACTCCACTCACTACTTGTAGCTGTATAGTCTGTTTGTAACCCCACTCACTACTTGTAGCTGTATAGTCTGTTTGTAACTCCACTCACTACTTGTAGCTGTATAGTCTGTTTGTAACTCCACTCACTACTTGTAGCTGTATAGTCTGTTTGTAACTCCACTCACTACTTGTAGCTGTATAGTCTGTTTGTAACTCCACTCACTACCTGTAGCTGTATAGTCTGTTTGTAACTCCACTCACTACTTGTAGCTGTATAGTCTGTTTGTAACTCCACTCACTACTTGTAGTTGTATAGTCTGTTTGTAACTCCACTCACTACTTGTAGCTGTATAGTCTGTTTGTAACTCCACTCACTACTTGTAGCTGTATAGTCTGTTTGTAACTCCACTCACTACTTGTAGCTGTATAGTCTGATTGTAACTCCACTCACTACTTGTAGCTGTATAGTCTGTTTGTAACTCCACTCACTACTTGTAGCTGTATAGTCTGTTTGTAACTCCACTCACTACTTGTAGCTGTATAGTCTGTTTGTAACTCCACTCACTATTTGTAGCTGTATAGTCTGTTTGTAACTCCACTCACTACTTGTAGCTGTATAGTCTGTTTGTAACCCCACTCACTACCTGTAGCTGTATAGTCTATATAGCGTTCTATCTAATACCCACTGGGACTATATGGACAGTTATATCCCCTTTATTGAATCTGAAACAATGGAACACACCTCCGGAAGTCCAGACTGTCACATGACGATTACATCTAAATCTACCCCATAGTCATATGAATGGATTACCACCGGTATCATATGAATGGACCGACCAGCCACTATCTTTAATCCCAACACCAGCACCTCTCTCCTCAGCGTCTCAGAGGGTAAAATAGACACCAAGGTAAGGAGGACCAAAACACAAAAGGGTTATCCTTAGATTGACGTTGTCTTCAAGCTGTCATTGACACATCAGATCATATGACAGGCTTTATACAATGAGCTATATGAAAGAGACAGGAAACATGATGTGGGATGGAGAAGATACAAGTATCAATGCTTTGACCTGCAGTAAGCACAGGATAGGGATATCTCTCTATTGGGCTGTAAAGACAGTCATTACAGGCCTATCTCATTCAACAGGACAGGGATATCTCTCTATTGGGCTGTAAAGACAGTCATTACAGGCCTATCTCATTCAACAGGACAGGGATATCTCTCTATTGGGCTGTAAAGACAGTCATTACAGGCATATCTCAGGACAGGGATATCTCTCTATTGGGCTGTAAAGACAGTCATTACAGGCCTATCTCAGGACAGGGATATCTCTCTATTGGGCTGTAAAGACAGTCATTACAGGCCTATCTCAGGACAGGGATATCTCTCTATTGGGCTGTAAAGACAGTCATTACAGGCCTATCTCATTCAACAGGACAGGGATATCTCTCTATTGGGCTGTAAAGACAGTCATTACAGGCATATCTCAGGACAGGGATATCTCTCTATTGGGCTGTAAAGACAGTCATTACAGGCCTATCTCAGGACAGGGATATCTCTCTATTGGGCTGTAAAGACAGTCATTACAGGCCTATCTCAGGACAGGGATATCTCTCTATTGGGCTGTAAAGACAGTCATTACAGGCCTATCTCAGGACAGGGATATCTCTCTATTGGGCTGTAAAGACAGTCATTACAGGCCTATCTCATTCAACAGGACAGGGATATCTCTCTATTGGGCTGTAAAGACAGTCATTACAGGCATATCTCAGGACAGGGATATCTCTCTATTGGGCTGTAAAGACAGTCATTACAGGCCTATCTCAGGACAGGGATATCTCTCTATTGGGCTGTAAAGACAGTCATTACAGGCCTATCTCAGGACAGGGATATCTCTCTATTGGGCTGTAAAGACAGTCATTACAGGCCTATCTCATTCAACAGGACAGGGATATCTCTCTATTGGGCTGTAAAGACAGTCATTACAGGCCTATCTCATTCAACAGGACAGGGATATCTCTCTATTGGGGTGTAAAGACAGTCATTACAGGCATATCTCAGGACAGGGATATCTCTCTATTGGGCTGTAAAGACAGTCATTACAGGCCTATCTCAGGACAGGGATATCTCTCTATTGGGCTGTAAAGACAGTCATTACAGGCCTATCTCATTCAACAGGACAGGGATATCTCTCTATTGGGCTGTAAAGACAGTCATTACAGGCCTATCTCAGGACAGGGATATCTCTCTATTGGGCTGTAAAGACAGTCATTACAGGCCTATCTCAGGACAGGGATATCTCTCTATTGGGCTGTAAAGACAGTCATTACAGGCATATCTCAGGACAGGGATATCTCTCTATTGGGCTGTAAAGACAGTCATTACAGGCCTATCTCAGGACAGGGATATCTCTCTATTGGGCTGTAAAGACAGTCATTACAGGCATATCTCAGGACAGGGATATCTCTCTATTGGGCTGTAAAGACAGTCATTACAGGCCTATCTCAGGACAGGGATATCTCTCTATTGGGCTGTAAAGACAGTCATTACAGGCCTATCTCATTCAACAGGACAGGGATATCTCTCTATTGGGCTGTAAAGACAGTCATTACAGGCCTATCTCATTCAACAGGACAGGGATATCTCTCTATTGGGCTGTAAAGACAGTCATTACAGGCATATCTCAGGACAGGGATATCTCTCTATTGGGCTGTAAAGACAGTCATTACAGGCCTATCTCAGGACAGGGATATCTCTCTATTGGGCTGTAAAGACAGTCATTACAGGCCTATCTCATTCAACAGGACAGGGATATCTCTCTATTGGGCTGTAAAGACAGTCATTACAGGCCTATCTCAGGACAGGGATATCTCTCTATTGGGCTGTAAAGACAGTCATTACAGGCCTATCTCAGGACAGGGATATCTCTCTATTGGGCTGTAAAGACAGTCATTACAGGCATATCTCAGGACAGGGATATCTCTCTATTGGGCTGTAAAGACAGTCATTACAGGCCTATCTCAGGACAGGGATATCTCTCTATTGGGCTGTAAAGACAGTCATTACAGGCATATCTCAGGACAGGGATATCTCTCTATTGGGCTGTAAAGACAGTCATTACAGGCCTATCTCAGGACAGGGATATCTCTCTATTGGGCTGTAAAGACAGTCATAACAGGCCTATCTCAGGACAGGGATATCTCTCTATTGGGCTGTAAAGACAGTCATTACAGGCCTATCTCAGGACAGGGATATCTCTCTATTGGGCTGTAAAGACAGTCATTACAGGCCTATCTCAGGACAGGGATATCTCTCTATTGGGCTGTAAAGACAGTCATTACAGGCCTATCTCAGGACAGGGATATCTCTCTATTGGGCTATAAAGACAGTCATTACAGGCCTATCTCAGGACAGGGATATCTCTCTATTGGGCTGTAAAGACAGTCATTACAGGCCTATCTCATTCAACAGGACAGGGATAAAGTGGGTGGGGTTATATCCTGCCTGGTTGGCCCTGTCCGGGGATATCGTCGGACGGGGCCACAGTGTCTCCCGACCCCCTCAGTCTCAGCCTCCAGTATCTATGCTGCAATAGTCTATGTGCCGGGGGGGCTGATATATCTGGTGTTATTCTCCTGTCTTATCCGGTATCCTGTGTGAATTTAAGTATGCTCCCTCTAATTCTCTCTCCCACCCTCCCTCTCTCCCTCCCCTCCCAGAGGACCTGAGCCCTAGGACCATGCCTCAGGACTACCTGGCCTGATGACTCCTGGCTGTCCCCAGTCCACCTGGTCCTCTCTCCCTCCCCTCCCGGAGGACCTGAGCCCTAGGACCATGCCTCAGGACTACCTGGCCTGATGACTCCTGGCTGTCCCCAGTCCACCTGGTCCTCTCTCCCTCCCCTCCCGGAGGACCTGAGCCCTAGGACCATGCCTCAGGACTACCTGGCCTGATGACTCCTGGCTGTCCCCAGTCCACCTGGTCCTCTCTCCCTCCCCTCCCGGAGGACCTGAGCCCTAGGACCATGCCTCAGGACTACCTGGCCTGATGACTCCTGGCTGTCCCCAGTCCACCTGGTCCTCTCTCCCTCCCCTCCCGGAGGACCTGAGCCCTAGGACCATGCCTCAGGACTACCTGGCCTGATGACTCCTGGCTGTCCCCAGTCCACCTGGTCCTCTCTCCCTCCCCTCCCGGAGGACCTGAGCCCTAGGACCATGCCTCAGGACTACCTGGCCTGATGACTCCTGGCTGTCCCCAGTCCACCTGGTCCTCTCTCCCTCCCCTCCCGGAGGACCTGAGCCCTAGGACCATGCCTCAGGACTACCTGGCCTGATGACTCCTGGCTGTCCCCAGTCCACCTGGTCCTCTCTCCCTCCCCTCCCAGAGGACCTGAGCCCTAGGACCATGCCTCAGGACTACCTGGCCTGATGACTCCTGGCTGTCCCCAGTCCACCTGGTCCTCTCTCCCTCCCCTCCCGGAGGACCTGAGCCCTAGGACCATCTGGCCTGATGACTCCTGGCTGTCCCCAGTCCACCTGGTCCTCTCTCCCTCCCCTCCCGGAGGACCTGAGCCCTAGGACCATGCCTCAGGACTACCTGGCCTGATGACTCCTTGCTGTCCCCAGTCCACCTGGTCGTGCTGCTGCTCCCGTTTCAACTGTTCTGCCTGCGGCTATGGAACCCTGACCTGTTCACCGGACGTGCTACCTTGTCCCAGACCGGCTGTTTTCAACTCTCTCTCTCTACCGCACCTGCTATTTCAACCTCTAAATGCCCGGCTATGAAAAGCCAAGTGACATTTACTCCTGAGGTACTGACCTGTTGCAACCTCTACAACACTGAGATTATTATTTGACCCTGCTGGTCATCTATGAACGTTTGAACATCTTGGAGAAAAATCTGGCCTTAATGGCCATGTACTGTTATAATCTCTATCCAGTACAGCCAGAAGGGGACTGACCACCCCTCCATGTCATTATAGTGGAGGTACATCTAGTGGAATGCTGTTACATTGGACCAACAGCTGTGTATCGTGCTGAGACTGCTGGGAGATGTAAACAAAGACCTGGCTGGAGAGAACATCTAATCAAGAGATTAATCAAACAGCATGCCACACACCCAGTACAAACACACTGACCAGGTACCAACCACCAGGTACCAGTCACCAGTCACCAGCCACCAGCCACCAGGTACCAGCCACCAGGTACCAGGTACCAGTCACCAGGTACCAGCCACCAGGTACCAGTCACCAGGTACCAGCCACCAGGTACCAGCCACCAGGTACCAGCCACCAGGTACCAGCCACCAGGTACCAGCCACCAGGTACCAGCCACTAGGTACCAGGTGCCAGTCACCAGGTACCAGCCACCAGGTACCAGTCACCAGGTACCAGCCACCAGGTACCAGCCACCAGGTACCAGCCACCAGGTACCAGCCACCAGCCACCAGGTACCAGGTACCAGCCACCAGGTACCAGCCACCAGGTACCAGCCACCAGGTACCAGCCACCAGGTACCAGGTACCAGCCACCAGGTACCAGCCACCAGGTACCAGCCACCAGGTACCAGCCACCAGGTACCAGCCACCAGCCACCAGGTACCAGGTACCAGCCACCAGGTACCAGCCACCAGGTACCAGCCACCAGGTACCAGCCACCAGGTACCAGGTACCAGCCACCAGGTACCAGCCACCAGGTACCAGTCACCAGGTACCAGCCACCAGGTACCAGCCACCAGGTACCAGCCACCAGCCACCAGCCACCAGGTACCAGCCACCAGCCACCAGTCACCAGGTACCAGCCACCAGGTACCAGGTACCAGTCACCAGGTACCAGCCACCAGGTACCAGGTACCAGCCACCAGCCACGAGGTACTAGCCACCAGGTACCAGCCACCAGGTACCAGCCACCAGCCACCAGTCACCAGGTACCAGCCACCAGGTACCAGGTACCAGTCACCAGGTACCAGCCACCAGGTACCAGGTACCAGCCACCAGCCACGAGGTACTAGCCACCAGGTACCAGTCACCAGGTACCAGCCACCAGGTACCAGGTACCAGCCACCAGCCACCAGGTACCAGGTACCAGCCACCAGGTACCAGCCACCAGCCACCAGGTACCAGCCACCAGGTACCAGCCACCAGGTACCAGCCACGAGGTACCAGGTACCAGCCACCAGGTACCAGCCACCAGGTACCAGCCACCATCCACCAGGTACCAGCCACCAGCCACCAGGTACCAGTCACCAGGTACCAGCCACCAGGTACCATCCACCAGGTACCAGCCACCAGGTACCAGCCACCAGGTACCATCCACCATCCACCAGGTACCAGTCACCAGGTACCAGCCACCAGGTACCATCCACCAGCCACCAGCCACCAGGTACCAGCCACCAGGTACCATCCACCAGCCACCAGCCACCAGGTACCAGCCACCAGGTACCATCCACCAGGTACCAGGTACCATCCACCAGGTACCAGGTACCAGCCACCAGCCACGAGGTACTAGCCACCAGGTACCAGCCACCAGGTACCAGCCACCAGCCACCTGACACCAGGTACCAGCCACCAGGTACCAGCCACCAGGTACCAGCCACCAGCCACCTGACACCAGGTACCAGCCACCAGGTACCAGTCACCAGGTACCAGCCACCAGGTACCAGCCACCAGGTACCAGCCACCAGGTACCAGCCACCAGGTACCAGCCACCAGTCACCAGGTACCATCCAGCAGCCACCAGGTACCAGCCACCAGGTACCAGCCACCAGGTACCAGCCACCAGGTACCAGGTACCAGCCACCAGGTACCAGCCACCAGGTACCAGCCACCAGGTACCAGCCACCATCCACCAGGTACCAGCCACCAGCCACCAGGTACCAGCCACCAGGTACCATCCACCAGGTACCAGCCACCAGGTACCAGCCACCAGGTACCATCCACCATCCACCAGGTACCAGTCACCAGGTACCAGCCACCAGGTACCATCCACCAGCCACCAGCCACCAGGTACCAGCCACCAGGTAACATCCACCAGCCACCAGGTACCAGCCACCAGGTACCATCCACCAGGTACCAGGTACCATCCACCAGCCACCAGCCACCAGGTACCAGCCACCAGGTACCAGTCACCAGGTACCAGCCACCAGGTACCAGGTACCATCCACCAGGTACCAGCCACCAGGTACCAGCCACCAGGTACCAGCCACCAGCCAACAGAACACCACGCAACAACCAGCACAACACCAGTAGGCACCAGAACAAATATACTAACCAACACAAACACAAACGAGGACCAATGATTATACAAGGAGACCAGCTATGGAAAACACAACCCACCAATGACTATACAAGGAGACCAGTTATGGAAAACACAACCCACCAATGACTATACAAGGAGACCAGCTATGGAAAACACAACCCACCAATGACTATTTTATTTATTTATTTTATTTAACCTTTATTTAACTAGGCAAATTTACAATGACGGCCTACACCGGCCAAACCCGGACGACGCTGGGCCAATTGTGCGCCACCCTATGGGACTTCCAATCACGGCCGGTTCTGATACAGCCTGGAATCTAACCAGGTACCAGCCATGAGGTACCAGCCACCAGGTACCAGGTACCAGCCACCAGCCACCTGACACCAGGTACCAGGTACCAGCCTCCAGGTACCAGCCTCCAGGTACCAGGTACCAGCCACCAGGTACCAGCCACAAGGTACCAGTCAGCTATGGAAAACACAACCCACCAATGACTATACAAGGAGACCAGCTATGGAAAACACAACCCACCAATGACTATACAAGGAGACCAGTTATGGAGACCAACCCACCAATGACTATACAAGGAGACCAGTTATGGAGACCAACCCACCAATGACTATACAAGGAGACCAGCTATGGAGACCAACCCACCAATGACTATACAAGGAGACCAGTTATGGAAAACACAACCCACCAATGACTATACAAGGAGACCAGCTATGGAGACCAACCCACCAATGACTATACAAGGAGACCAGTTATGGAAAACACAACCCACCAATGACTATACAAGGAGACCAGTTATGGAAAACACAACCCACCAATGACTATACAAGGAGACCAGCTATGGAGACCAACCCTCTCACAGACCAGTATAAAGTCAAGGGAACACACACACACCTAGCTGATTAAGGACTGACTGGACTGGACTGGCTGACTGGACTGACTGGTTGACTGACTCGCTCACTGACTGGCTGACGAACTGGCTGACTGGCTGACTGGCTGACTGGCTGACTGGCAGGCTGACTGACTGGTTGACTGACTGGTTGACTGACTGGCTGGCTGGCTGGCTGGCTGGCTGGCTGGCTGGTTGACTGACTGGCTGGTTGACTGACTGGCTGGCTGACTGGCTCGCTGACTGGCTGATGAACTGGCTGAGTGCTGAGATGACTAAATGTTGTTTGCCCAGCTCTGACTGACTCCATAGTGACAGACCAGGCTGCTGCCCTGAGCAAACAGTCCTGTTTCAACAGAGAGGACAGAGAGAGAAGACAAGAACAAAATGGACGCCTCACTACAGGAAGTCTCTCTGGATAAGAGTGTCTGCTAAATGACTCACTACAGGAAGTCTCTCTGGATAAGAGTGTCTGCTAAACGACTAGAATGTAAATGTGAAATTGAGGAGGCGTGAGGAAAGATTGACTCCCGAGTGGCGCAGTGGTCTAAGGCACTGCATCGCAGTGCTAGCTGTGCCACTAGAGATCCTGGTTCGAGTCCAGGCTCTGTCGCAGCCGGCCGCGACCGGGAGACCCATGGGGCGGCGAACAATTGGTCCAGCGTCGTCCAAGGTAGGGGAGGGTTTGGCCGGCAGGGATGTGGGTTCGTTTCCCACGGGGGGCCAGTATTAAAAAAATAAATATATAATAATAAAAAATACATGTATGCACTCACTAACTGTATGTCTCTCTGGATAAGAGCGTCTGCTAAATGACTAGGAGGAGAGAGGAGAAGAGGAGAGCAGCTTCATGCCAGTGGCCAGTACAGTTGGGTCCATGATCTCACCATGTCAAAGTAAACATGAAGTACAGTAATGAACATCAATAGTCAATCCTGTCCATTTCCAAATGGAGCCTCACAAAGCCCTCCACTCCAACCTGGGTTTCTATATCCACCCCTGTTATTGGCTGGCCAATAGAAAGCCAGTGGGCTATAGCAGTATCCTGGCTGGCCAATAGAAAGCCAGTGGGCTATAGCAGTATCCTGGCTGGCCAATAGCAAGCAAGTTTATTTATATAGCACAATTCATACATCGAAGCAATTCAATGTGCAATTATCAAAAATAATGAAAACATCATAATAATAAAAAAACATATAAAAATTTCAAATGGGATAAAACCATAGGAAGCTATAAGGCTAAACAGTGTGGTTTAGTTTAAGTGCTAAGTCGTAGGCACGTGAAAAGAAAAGTGTTTTTAACCTGGATTTAAAAATGGATACGTTTGGGGCACATCTAAGATCTTCTGGTAGTTTATTGCAGTTGTGTACAGCATCAGTGCTAAACGCAGGCTCTGGGCTCTACCAGCTGACCTGTGTTCATGGATCTAAGAGCCCTGCTCGGTTTATATTCTTCAAACATATCAGACATGTACTCGGGTCCTAAACCATTCAAAGATTTATAAACTAAAAGCGCCACTTTGAAATCAATTCTGTAACTGCCTGGAAGCCAATGTAAAGATTTAAGAACCGGAGTGATGTTCTCCGTGTTCTCTTGGTCCTGGTTAACGTTCTAGCAGCTGCATTCTGAATGAGCTGCAGCTGTTTTACAGTCTTTTTCGGGAGTCCTGTTAAGAGGCCATTACAGTAGTCAACCCTACTGGAGATAAAAGCATGGATGAGCTTCTCTTCATCTTTTTGGGACACCAAGCCTTTGATTCTGGCTATATTTTTTTAGATGATAGAATGCTGTTTTGGTGACCGCTTTGATATGACTGTTAAAATGTGAGGTCTGAGTCTATCAGAACACCAAGATTACGCACTTGATCGCTGGTTTTAAGGATCCGAGAATCCAGCTCTTTACTAATACTTGTTCTTTTATTTTTATTGGCGAACACAATAATCTCCGTTTTATCTTGGTTTAATTGTAGACGATTTAGGTTCATCCAGGTATTTATGTGCTCTATACAGTGACACAGAGAGTCTATTGAGCTGTTGTCATACGGTTCGAGAGCCATATATATTTGAGTATCATCAGCATAGCTAATAATAATAATTAAAATAATAGCTGTGGTAGTTAATGTTGTTGTTCTGTAAGATTTGGCCCAGAGGTAGCATTTAGAGATTAAACAGAATCGGTCCGAGAACTGATCCCTGTGGAACTCCGCATGTCATAGCCACCCTATCAGAT
>CM062500.1:3914688-3979688 GCA_031479575.1 Coregonus ussuriensis | reverse complement strand
CTGGTTGTCTAGGTCTAAGTAAGGAACTCCCCTCACCTGGTTGTCTAGGGCTTAGTAAGGAACTCCCCTCACCTGGTTGTCTAGGTCTAAGTAAGGAACTCCCCTCACCTGGTTGTCTAGGTCTTAGTAAGGAACTCCCCTCACCTGGTTGTCTAGGTCTTAGTAAGGAACTCCCCTCACCTGGTTGTCTAGGTCTTAGTAAGGAACTCCCCTCACCTGGTTGTCTAGGTCTTAGTAAGGAACTCCCCTCACCTGGTTGTCTAGGTCTTAGTGAGGAACTCCCCTCACCTGGTTGTCTAGCTCTTAGTAAGGAACTCCCCTCACCTGGTTGTCTAGGTCTTAGTAAGGAACTCCCCTCACCTGGTTGTCCAGGTCTTAGTAAGGAACTCCCCTCACCTGGTTGTCTAGCTCTTAGTAAGGAACTCCCCTCACCTGGTTGTCTAGGTCTTAGTAAGGAACTCCCCTCACCTGGTTGTCTAGGTCTTAGTAAGGAACTCCCCTCACCTGGTTGTCTAGCTCTTAGTAAGGAACTCACCTCACCTGGTTGTCTAGGTCTTAACTGAAAGGAAGAACCAAAAACCCTGCAGACACTAGAGGCCCTCCATGGAATGAGTCTGACACCCTACAATGACAAAGGACACCACTCAGCATCATTCACCACCTAGCGGAGGATTCTATTGGCTCTGTGGGCTCAGCAGGGTCAGATCTCTTAGCCAGGCTATAATTAGCCTATCAGCTACAGATCACAGATCAACCACATATCAACCACAGATCAACCACAGATCAAACCACAGATCCAACCACAGATCCAACCACAGATCCAACCACAGATCCACCACAGATCCAACCACAGATCCAACCACAGATCCAACCACAGATCCAACCACAGATCAACCACAGATCAACCACAGATCCAACCACAGATCCAACCACATATCAACCACAGATCCAACCACAGATCCAACCACAGATCAACCACAGATCCAACCACAGATCCAACCACAGATCCAACCACAGATCAAACCACAGATCCAACCACAGATCCAACCACAGATCCAACCACAGATACAACCACAGATCAACCACAGATCCAACACAGATCCAACCACAGATCAACCACAGATCCAACTAGGATTCAACTCTTGATGGTCTTTCAGTATCACAACCTTTCAGTCTTTCAGTACAACAACCTTTCAGTCTTTCAGTACAACAACCTTTCAGTCTTTCAGTACAACAACCTTTCAGTCTTTCAGTAGAACAACCTTTCAGTCTTTCAGTACAACAACCTTTCAGTCTTTCAGTATCACAACCTTTCAGTCTTTCAGTATCACAACCTTTCAGTCTTTCAGTATCACAACCTTTCTGCAGGAAGAGACTGGCTCAGTGGCTTAACACATTCAGGTCCACTGGGGATGAACCAGAGACATCTAACATCTATACAACACATTCAGGTCCACTGGGGATGAACCAGAGACATCTAACATCTATATAACACAATCCACAGAGCAATACTGAGAGTATTCTAGTATAAACACGTCTCTACTGTACCAGAGGATGGGTCAAAGTCCTAACTTCCTAACTTCAGATAGCTGCATGGCTGGGTTAGGGTTTACCGCTGTGGGATATCATGCAAACACAGAGTGGATATCCTCTTCACTGTAATGACTAAAGCTACTGTACCTGGTTAATGTTCCACTGGCTGGCCTCGTCTACAAGCCCAAAGGAAAGGAGAGAGAGAGAGAGACTGGCCTCGTCTACAAGCCCAAAGGAAAGGAGAGAGAGAGAGAGTCAACCAGGGAGCACACACCTGGCCGACTGACACCCGGCTGGGTATGAATGATTGATGAACACAACAAGCTGCTGTGTGCTCATTATGTGGATCTGGGTCAGATACAGACAGAGAGAGAGACAGGCTGGCTGGTGGCTTCAGCATGGCCCCTCAGATACAGACAGAGAGAGAGACAGGCTGGATGGTGGCTTCAGCATGGCCCGGTCAGATTCAGATACAGACAGAGAGAGAGACAGGCTGGCTGGTGGCTTCAGCATGGCCCGGTCAGATTCAGATACAGACAGAGAGAGAGACAGGCTGGCTGGTGGCTTCAGCATGGCCCCTCAGATACAGACAGAGAGAGAGACAGGCTGGATGGTGGCTTCAGCATGGCCCGATCAGATTCAGATACAGACAGAGAGAGAGACAGGCTGGCTGGTGGCTTCAGCATGGCCCGGTCAGATTCAGATACAGACAGAGAGAGAGACAGGCTGGCTGGTGGCTTCAGCATGGCCCGGTCAGATTCAGATACAGACAGAGAGAGAGACAGGCTGGCTGGTGGCTTCAGCATGGCCCCTCAGATTCAGATACAGACAGAGAGAGAGACAGGCTGGCTGGTGGCTTCAGCATGGCCCGGTCATATTCAGATACAGAGAGAGAGAGAGACAGGCTGGCTGGTGGCTTCAGCATGGCCCGGTCAGATTCAGATACAGACAGAGAGAGAGAGAGACAGGCTGGCTGGTGGCTTCAGCATGGCCTGGTCAATCCAAATAATCCGGGTAGCCATGATTAGCTGTTCAGGAGTCTTATGGCTTGAGGGTAGAAGCTGTTGAGAAGCCTTTTGGACCTAGACTTGGCGCTCCGGTACCGCTTGCAGTGTGGTAGCAGAGAGAACAGTCTATGATAACTCTGGACCCTCCCTAACAGGCTGAGCAGCAGGAATAACTCTGGACCCTCCCTAACAGGATGAGCAGCAGGAATAACTCTGGACCCTCCCTAAGGCTGAGCAGCAGGAATAACTCTGGACCCTCCCTAACAGGCTGAGCAACAGGAATAACTCTGGACCCTCCCTAACAGGCTGAGCAACATGAATAACTCTGGACCCTCCCTAACAGGCTGAGCAGCAG
Source organism: Coregonus ussuriensis (assembly GCA_031479575.1). Lineage (NCBI taxonomy): Eukaryota > Metazoa > Chordata > Actinopteri > Salmoniformes > Salmonidae > Coregonus > Coregonus ussuriensis. Next base: position 3,976,793 of record CM062500.1, on the reverse strand, counting down.
GAATAACTCTGGACCCTCCCTAACAGGCTGAGCAACAGGAATAACTCTGGACCCTCCCTAAGGCTGAGCAACAGGAATAACTCTGGACCCTCCCTAACAGGCTGAGCAACAGGAATAACTCTGGACCCTCCCTAAGGCTGAGCAACAGGAATAACTCTGGACCCTCCCTAACAGGCTGAGCAACAGGAATAACTCTGGACCCTCCCTAAGGCTGAGCAGCAGGAATAACTCTGGACCCTCCCTAACAGGCTGAGCAATAGGAATAACTCTGGACCCTCCCTAACAGGCTGAGCAACAGGAATAACTCTGGACCCTCCCTAACAGGCTGAGCAACAGGAATAACTCTGGACCCTCCCTAACAGGCTGAGCAGCAGGAATAACTCTGGACCCTCCCTAACAGGCTGAGCAACAGGAATAACTCTGGACCCTCCCTAAGGCTGAGCAACAGGAATAACTCTGGACCCTCCCTAACAGGCTGAGCAACAGGAATAACTCTGGACCCTCCCTAAGGCTGAGCAACAGGAATAACTCTGGACCCTCCCTAACAGGCTGAGCAACAGGAATAACTCTGGACCCTCCCTAAGGCTGAGCAGCAGGAATAACTCTGGACCCTCCCTAACAGGCTGAGCAATAGGAATAACTCTGGACCCTCCCTAACAGGCTGAGCAACAAGAATACCTCTGGACCCTCCCTAACAGGCTGAGCAACAGGAATAACTCTGGACCCTCCCTAACAGGCTGAGCAACAGGAAAACTCTGGACCCTCCCTAACAGGCTGAGCAACAGGAATAACTCTGGACCCTCCCTAACAGGCTGAGCAACAGGAATAACTCTGGACCCTCCCTAACAGGCTGAGCAGCAGGCTACCTCCTGTAGCTCAGTTGGTAGAGCATGGCGCTTGCAACGCCAGGGTGGTGGGTTCGATTCCCACGGGGGGCCAGTATGAAAAATGTATGCACTCACTAAAACTGTAAGTCGCTCTGGATAAGAGCGTCTGCTAAATGACTAAAAATGTAAAATATCTCTGTGGCATCATGGCCTCGTCTCTCTGTCTGTCTTTAGCCATGGCTATCTGTTTGTCGGTATGTATGTCTGTAACCATGGTGTCTGTCTGTTTGTCTCGGTCTGTAACCATGGCTATCTGTCTGTCTGTCTCTATCGGTAAAGTCTCATCTTTATCACCAGGATAACCTTTGCATGTCTCTAATCTGACTCTCCGCTACTCATGCAAATACAGCCCTAACTACAGTAGACACAACTACAGAACCTGATACATACATCCCTAACTACATTAGACACAACTACAGAACCTGATACATACAGCCCTAACTACATTAGACACAACTACAGAACCTGATACATACAGCCCTAACTACAGTAGACACAACTACAGAACCTGATACATACATCCCTAACTACAGTAGACACAACTACAGAACCTGATACATACAGCCCTAACTACATTAGACACAACTACAGAACCTGATACATACAGCCCTAACTACATTAGACACAACTACAGAACCTGATACATACAGCCCTAACTACATTAGACACAACTACAGAACCTGATACATACAGCCCTAACTACATTAGACACAACTACAGAACCTGATACATACAGCCCTAACTACAGAACCTGATACATACAGCCCTAACTACATTAGACACAACTACAGAACCTGATACATACAGCCCTAACTACAGAACCTGATACATACAGCCCTAACTACAGAACCTGATACATACAGCCCTAACTACATTAGACACAACTACAGAACCTGATACATACAGCCCTAACTACATTAGACACAACTACAGAACCTGATACATACAGCCCTAACTACATTAGACACAACTACAGAACCTGATACATACAGCCCTAACTACAGTAGACACAACTACAGAACCTGATACATACAGCCCTAACTACATTAGACACAACTACAGAACCTGATACATACAGCCCTAACTACATTAGACACAACTACAGAACCTGATACATACAGCCCTAACTACATTAGACACAACTACAGAACCTGATACATACAGCCCTAACTACATTAGACACAACTACAGAACCTGATACATACAGCCCTAACTACATTAGACACAATTACAGAACCTGATACATACAGCCCTAACTACATTAGACACAACTACAGAACCTGATACATACAGCCCTAACTACATTAGACACAACTACAGAACCTGATACATACAGCCCTAACTACATTAGACACAACTACAGAACCTGATACATACAGCCCTAACTACATTAGACACAACTACAGAACCTGATACATACAGCCCTAACTACATTAGACACAACTACAGAACCTGATACATACAGCCCTAACTACATTAGACACAACTACAGAACCTGATACATACAGCCCTAACTACATTAGACACAACTACAGAACCTGATACATACAGCCCTAACTACATTAGACACAACTACAGAACCTGATACATACAGCCCTAACTACATTAGACACAACTACAGAACCTGATACATACAGCCCTAACTACATTAGACACAACTACAGAACCTGATACATACAGCCCTAACTACATTAGACACAACTACAGAACCTGATACATACAGCCCTAACTACATTAGACACAACTACAGAACCTGATACATACAGCCCTAACTACATTAGACACAACTACAGAACCTGATACATACAGCCCTAACTACATTAGACACAACTACAGAACCTGATACATACAGCCCTAACTACATTAGACACAACTACAGAACCTGATACATACAGCCCTAACTACATTAGACACAACTACAGAACCTGATACATACAGCCCTAACTACAGTAGACACAACTACAGAACCTGATACATACAGCCCTAACTACATTAGACACAACTACAGAACCTGATACATACAGCCCTAACTACATTAGACACAACTACAGAACCTGATACATACAGCCCTAACTACATTAGACACAACTACAGAACCTGATACATACAGCCCTAACTACATTAGACACAACTACAGAACCTGATACATACAGCCCTAACTACATTAGACACAACTACAGAACCTGATACATACAGCCCTAACTACATTAGACACAACTACAGAACCTGATACATACAGCCCTAACTACATTAGACACAACTACAGAACCTGATACATACAGCCCTAACTACATTAGACACAACTACAGAACCTGATACATACAGCCCTAACTACATTAGACACAACTACAGAACCTGATACATACAGCCCTAACTACATTAGACACAACTACAGAACCTGATACATACAGCCCTAACTACATTAGACACAACTACAGAACCTGATACATACAGCCCTAACTACATTAGACACAACTACAGAACCTGATACATACAGCCCTAACTACATTAGACACAACTACAGAACCTGATACATACAGCCCTAACTACATTAGACACAACTACAGAACCTGATACATACAGCCCTAACTACATTAGACACAACTACAGAACCTGATACATACAGCCCTAACTACATTAGACACAACTACAGAACCTGATACATACAGCCCTAACTACATTAGACACAACTACAGAACCTGATACATACAGCCCTAACTACATTAGACACAACTACAGAACCTGATACATACAGCCCTAACTACAGTAGACACAACTACAGAACCTGATACATACAGCCCTAACTACATTAGACACAACTACAGAACCTGATACATACAGCCCTAACTACATTAGACACAACTACAGAACCTGATACATACAGCCCTAACTACATTAGACACAACTACAGAACCTGATACATACAGCCCTAACTACATTAGACACAACTACAGAACCTGATACATACAGCCCTAACTACATTAGACACAACTACAGAACCTGATACATACAGCCCTAACTACAGTAGACACAACTACAGAACCTGATACATACAGCCCTAACTACAGAACCTGATACATACAGCCCTAACTACATTAGACACAACTACAGAACCTGATACATACAGCCCTAACTACAGTAGACACAACTACAGAACCTGATACATACAGCCCTAACTACAGTAGACACAACTACAGAACCTGATACATACAGCCCTAACTACATTAGACACAACTACAGAACCTGATACATACAGCCCTAACTACAGTAGACACAACTACAGAACCTGATACATACAGCCCTAACTACATTAGACACAACTACAGAACCTGATACATACAGCCCTAACTACAGTAGACACAACTACAGAACCTGATACATACAGCCCTAACTACATTAGACACAACTACAGAACCTGATACATACAGCCCTAACTACATTAGACACAACTACAGAACCTGATACATACAGCCCTAACTACATTAGACACAACTACAGAACCTGATACATACAGCCCTAACTACAGTAGACACAACTACAGAACCTGATACATACAGCCCTAACTACATTAGACACAACTACAGAACCTGATACATACAGCCCTAACTACAGTAGACACAACTACAGAACCTGATACATACAGCCCTAACTACATTAGACACAACTACAGAACCTGATACATACAGCCCTAACTACATTAGACACAATTACAGAACCTGATACATACAGCCCTAACTACATTAGACACAACTACAGAACCTGATACATACAGCCCTAACTACATTAGACACAACTACAGAACCTGATACATACAGCCCTAACTACATTAGACACAACTACAGAACCTGATACATACAGCCCTAACTACATTAGACACAACTACAGAACCTGATACATACAGCCCTAACTACATTAGACACAACTACAGAACCTGATACATACAGCCCTAACTACATTAGACACAACTACAGAACCTGATACATACAGCCCTAACTACAGTAGACACAACTACAGAACCTGATACATACAGCCCTAACTACAGTAGACACAACTACAGAACCTGATACATACAGCCCTAACTACATTAGACACAACTACAGAACCTGATACATACAGCCCTAACTACAGTAGACACAACTACAGAACCTGATACATACAGCCCTAACTACAGTAGACACAACTACAGAACCTGATACATACAGCCCTAACTACATTAGACACAACTACAGAACCTGATACATACAGCCCTAACTACAGTAGACACAACTACAGAACCTGATACATACAGCCCTAACTACATTAGACACAACTACAGAACCTGATACATACAGCCCTAACTACAGTAGACACAACTACAGAACCTGATACATACAGCCCTAACTACAGTAGACACAACTACAGAACCTGATACATACAGCCCTAACTACATTAGACACAACTACAGAACCTGATACATACAGCCCTAACTACAGTAGACACAACTACAGAACCTGATACATACAGCCCTAACTACAGTAGACACAACTACAGAACCTGATACATACAGCCCTAACTACATTAGACACAACTACAGAACCTGATACATACAGCCCTAACTACAGTAGACACAACTACAGAACCTGATACATACAGCCCTAACTACAGTAGACACAACTACAGAACCTGATACATACAGCCCTAACTACAGTAGACACAACTACAGAACCTGATACATACAGCCCTAACTACAGTAGACACAACTACAGAACCTGATACATACAGCCCTAACTACATTAGACACAACTACAGAACCTGATACATACAGCCCTAACTACAGTAGACACAACTACAGAACCTGATACATACAGCCCTAACTACAGTAGACACAACTACAGAACCTGATACATACAGCCCTAACTACAGTAGACACAACTACAGAACCTGATACATACAGCCCTAACTACATTAGACACAACTACAGAACCTGATACATACAGCCCTAACTACAGTAGACACAACTACAGAACCTGATACATACAGCCCTAACTACAGTAGACACAACTACAGAACCTGATACATACAGCCCTAACTACAGTAGACACAACTACAGAACCTGATACATACAGCCCTAACTACAGTAGACACAACTACAGAACCTGATACATACAGCCCTAACTACAGTAGACACAACTACAGAACCTGATACATACAGCCCTAACTACAGTAGACACAACTACAGAACCTGATACATACAGCCCTAACTACATTAGACACAACTACAGAACCTGATACATACAGCCCTAACTACAGTAGACACAACTACAGAACCTGATACATACAGCCCTAACTACATTAGACACAACTACAGAACCTGATACATACAGCCCTAACTACAGTAGACACAACTACAGAACCTGATACATACAGCCCTAACTACAGTAGACACAACTACAGAACCTGATACATACAGCCCTAACTACATTAGACACAACTACAGAACCTGATACATACAGCCCTAACTACAGTAGACACAACTACAGAACCTGATACATACAGCCCTAACTACATTAGACACAACTACAGAACCTGATACATACAGCCCTAACTACATTAGACACAACTACAGAACCTGATACATACAGCCCTAACTACATTAGACACAACTACAGAACCTGATACATACAGCCCTAACTACAGTAGACACAACTACAGAACCTGATACATACAGCCCTAACTACATTAGACACAACTACAGAACCTGATACATACAGCCCTAACTACAGTAGACACAACTACAGAACCTGATACATACAGCCCTAACTACATTAGACACAACTACAGAACCTGATACATACAGCCCTAACTACATTAGACACAACTACAGAACCTGATACATACAGCCCTAACTACAGTAGACACAACTACAGAACCTGATACATACAGCCCTAACTACAGTAGACACAACTACAGAACCTGATACATACAGCCCTAACTACATTAGACACAACTACAGAACCTGATACATACAGCCCTAACTACATTAGACACAACTACAGAACCTGATACATACAGCCCTAACTACATTAGACACAACTACAGAAAAATCCATGTGTACGTGTGTGTAGAGTGCGTATGTTATCATGTGTGTGTGTGCATGTGTCTGTGCCTATGTTTGTGTTGCTTCACAGTCCCCGCTGTTCCATAAGGGGTATTTTTTAAATGTTTTTTTAAATCTCTCCTCTACTTTGAGCCAGGAGAGATTGACATGCATATTATTAATGTTAGCTCTCTGTGTACATCCAAGGGCCAGCCGTGCTGCCCTGTTCTGAGCCAATTGCAATTTTCCTAAGTTCCTCTTTGTGGCACCTGACCACACGACTGAACAGTAGTCCAGATGCGACAAAACTAGGGCCTGTAGGACCTGCCTTGTTGATAGTGCTGTTAAGAAGGTAGAGCAGCGCTTTATTATGGACAGACTTCTCCCCATCTTAGCTACTGTTGTATCAACATGTTTTGACCATGACAGTTTACAATCCAGGGTTACTCCAAGCAGTTTAGTCTCCTCAACTTCCTCAATTTCCACATTATTCATTACAAGATTTAGTTGAGGTTTAGGGTTTAGTGAATGATTTGTCCCAAACACAATGCTTTTAGTTTTTGAAATATTTAGGACTAACTTATTCCTTGCCATCCATTCTGAAACTAACTGCAGCCTTTTGTTAAGTGTTACAGTCATTTCAGTTGCTGGCATGTCATGCCTAAGTCTTCTAATCTTGCCAATGAAAAAATCATTAAAGTAGTTGGCAATATCAGTCGGTTTTGTGATGAATGAGCCATCTGATGTCAAAAGCGTTCCACAGGGATGCTGGTCCATGTTGACTCCAATGCTTCCCACAGTTGTGTCAAGTTGGCTGGACGTCCTTTGGGTGGTGGACCATTCTTGATACACACAGGAAACTGTTAAGCGTGTAAAACCAAGCAGTGTTGCAGTTCCTGATACAAACTGGTGTGCCTGGCACCTACTACCATACCCTGTTCAAAGGCACTTAAATATTTTGTCTTGCCCATTCACCCTCTGAATGGAACACATACACAATCCATGTCTCAAGGCTTAAAAATCCTTCTTTAACCCCGTCTCCTCCCCTTCATCTACACTGACTGAAGTGGATTTAACAATTTACATCAATAAGGGATCGTAGCTTTCACCTGGTCAGTCGATGTCATGGAAAGAGCAGGTGTTCCTAATGTTTTGTCCACTCAGTGTATATACCCATGTGGGACAGAGCAAATACACTATGTCAACAGAAAGCAATCATACTGTATTCTATCTGCAATACAGAAGCTATACAGCTGCTTCTACTGTAGGTGGGCCTATAATAACCAGACTGCTTCTACTGCAGGTGGGCCTATAATAACCAGACTGCTTCTACTGTAGGTGGGCCTATAATAACCAGACTGCTTCTACTGTAGGTGGGCCTATAATAACCAGACTGCTTCTACTGTAGGTGGGCCTATAATAACCAGACTGCTTCTACTGTAGGTGGGCCTATAATAACCAGACTGCTTCTACTGTAGGTGGGCCTATAATAACCAGACTGCTTCTACTGTAGGTGGGCCTATAATAACCAGACTGCTTCTACTGTAGGTGGGCCTATAATAACCAGACTGCTTCTACTGTAGGTGGGCCTATAATAACCAGACTGCTTCTACTGTAGGTGGGCCTATAATAACCAGACTGCTTCTACTGTAGGTGGGCCTATAATAACCAGACTGCTTCTACTGTAGGTGGGCCTATAATAACCAGACTGCTTCTACTGTAGGTGGGCCTATAATAACCAGACTGCTTCTACTGTAGGTGGGCCTATAATAACCAGACTGCTTCTACTGTAGGTGGGCCTATAATAACCAGACTGCTTCTACTGTAGGTGGGCCTATAATAACCAGACTGCTTCTACTGTAGGTGGGCCTATAATAACCAGACTGCTTCTACTGTAGGTGGGCCTATAATAACCAGACTGCTTCTACTGTAGGTGGGCCTATAATAACCAGACTGCTTCTACTGTAGGTGGGCCTATAATAACCAGACTGCTTCTACTGTAGGTGGGCCTATAATAACCAGACTGCTTCTACTGTAGGTGGGCCTATAATAACCAGACTGCTTCTACTGTAGGTGGGCCTATAATAACCAGACTGCTTCTACTCTAGGTGGGCCTATAATAACCAGACTGCTTCTACTCTAGGTGGGCCTATAATAACCAGACTGCTTCTACTGTAGGTGGGCCTATAATAACCAGACTGCTTCTACTGTAGGTGGGCCTATAATAACCAGACTGCTTCTACTGTAGGTGGGCCTATAATAACCAGACTGCTTCTACTGTAGCTGGGCCTATAATAACCAGACTGCTTCTACTGTAGGTGGGCCTATAATAACCAGACTGCTTCTACTGTTGGTGGGCCTATAATAACCAGACTGCTTCTACTGTAGGTGGGCCTATAATAACCAGACTGCTTCTACTGTAGGTGGGCCTATAATAACCAGACTGCTTCTACTGTAGGTGGGCCTATAATAACCAGACTGCTTCTACTCTAGGTGGGCCTATAATAACCAGACTGCTTCTACTGTAGGTGGGCCTATAATAACCAGACTGCTTCTACTGTAGGTGGGCCTATAATAACCAGACTGCTTCTACTGCAGGTGGGCCTATAATAACCAGACTGCTTCTACTGTAGGTGGGCCTATAATAACCAGACTGCTTCTACTGCAGGTGGGCCTATAATAACCAGACTGCTTCTACTGTAGGTGGGCCTATAATAACCAGACTGCTTCTACTGTAGGTGGGCCTATAATAACCAGACTGCTTCTACTCTAGGTGGGCCTATAATAACCAGACTGCTTCTACTGTAGGTGGGCCTATAATAACCAGACTGCTTCTACTGTAGGTGGGCCTATAATAACCAGACTGCTTCTACTGTAGGTGGGCCTATAATAACCAGACTGCTTCTACTGTAGGTGGGCCTATAATAACCAGACTGCTTCTACTGTAGCTGGGCCTATAATAACCAGACTGCTTCTACTGTAGGTGGGCCTATAATAACCAGACTGCTTCTACTGTAGCTGGGCCTATAATAACCAGACTGCTTCTACTGTAGGTGGGCCTATAATAACCAGACTGCTTCTACTGTAGGTGGGCCTATAATAACCAGACTGCTTCTACTGTAGGTGGGCCTATAATAACCAGACTGCTTCTACTGTAGGTGGGCCTATAATAACCAGACTGCTTCTACTGTAGGTGGGCCTATAATAACCAGACTGCTTCTACTGTAGGTGGGCCTATAATAACCAGACTGCTTCTACTGTAGGTGGGCCTATAATAACCAGACTGCTTCTACTGTAGGTGGGCCTATAATAACCAGACTGCTTCTACTGTAGGTGGGCCTATAATAACCAGACTGCTTCTACTGTAGGTGGGCCTATAATAACCAGACTGCTTCTACTGTAGGTGGGCCTATAATAACCAGACTGCTTCTACTGTAGGTGGGCCTATAATAACCAGACTGCTTCTACTGTAGGTGGGCCTATAATAACCAGACTGCTTCTACTGTAGGTGGGCCTATAATAACCAGACTGCTTCTACTGTAGGTGGGCCTATAATAACCAGACTGCTTCTACTGTAGGTGGGCCTATAATAACCAGACTGCTTCTACTGTAGGTGGGCCTATAATAACCAGACTGCTTCTACTGTAGGTGGGCCTATAATAACCAGACTGCTTCTACTGTAGGTGGGCCTATAATAACCAGACTGCTTCTACTGTAGGTGGGCCTATAATAACCAGACTGCTTCTACTGTAGGTGGGCCTATAATAACCAGACTGCTTCTACTGTAGGTGGGCCTATAATAACCAGACTGCTTCTACTGTAGGTGGGCCTATAATAACCAGACTGCTTCTACTGTAGGTGGGCCTATAATAACCAGACTGCTTCTACTGTAGGTGGGCCTATAATAACCAGACTGCTTCTACTGTAGGTGGGCCTATAATAACCAGACTGCTTCTACTGTAGGTGGGCCTATAATAACCAGACTGCTTCTACTGTAGGTGGGCCTATAATAACCAGACTGCTTCTACTGTAGGTGGGCCTATAATAACCAGACTGCTTCTACTGTAGGTGGGCCTATAATAACCAGACTGCTTCTACTGTAGGTGGGCCTATAATAACCAGACTGCTTCTACTGTAGGTGGGCCTATAATAACCAGACTGCTTCTACTGTAGGTGGGCCTATAATAACCAGACTGCTTCTACTGTAGGTGGGCCTATAATAACCAGACTGCTTCTACTGTAGGTGGGCCTATAATAACCAGACTGCTTCTACTGTAGGTGGGCCTATAATAACCAGACTGCTTCTACTGTAGGTGGGCCTATAATAACCAGACTGCTTCTACTGTAGGTGGGCCTATAATAACCAGACTGCTTCTACTGTAGGTGGGCCTATAATAACCAGACTGCTTCTACTGTAGGTGGGCCTATAATAACCAGACTGCTTCTACTGTAGGTGGGCCTATAATAACCAGACTGCTTCTACTGTAGGTGGGCCTATAATAACCAGACTGCTTCTACTGTAGGTGGGCCTATAATAACCAGACTGCTTCTACTGTAGGTGGGCCTATAATAACCAGACTGCTTCTACTGTAGGTGGGCCTATAATAACCAGACTGCTGACGCAGTGCTAGGCTACTGTACTGCTACTTATTTGTATTCCCAGGTAGGAAACAGAGATCAAAGCAGACTTTATTTGCCAACTCAGAGCCGTAATGGATACTATTATTGCCTGTGGTTGATACCATGAAAGATTAGACGTCAATATATTGACTGGGTAAACAGAGGGGAAGGGCCTAAAGTTGCTATGGAAATGAAAATAAAACAGGTTGTGAAGGTCAGAACTAGCCGTTCAGATGTGAGAGGCTACGTAACACACAGAGAGAGAGAGAGAGACGAGGATCCCGGACGTCCGTAACACACAGAGAGAGAGAGAGAGACGAGGATCCCGGACGTCCGTAACACACAGAGAGAGAGAGAGACGAGGATCCCGGACGTCCGTAACACACAGAGAGAGAGAGAGAGACGAGGATCCCGGACGTCCGTAACACACAGAGAGAGAGAGAGAGACGAGGATCCCGGACGTCCGTAACACACAGAGAGAGAGAGAGACGAGGATCCCGGACGTCCGTAACACACAGAGAGAGAGAGAGAGACGAGGATCCCGGACGTCCGTAACACACAGAGAGAGAGAGAGAGAGACGAGGATCCCGGACGTCCGTAACACACAGAGAGAGAGAGAGAGACGAGGATCCCGGACGTCCGTAACACACAGAGAGAGAGAGAGACGAGGATCCCGGACGTCCGTAACACACAGAGAGAGAGAGAGAGACGAGGATCCCGGACGTCCGTAACACACAGAGAGAGAGAGAGAGACGAGGATCCCGGACGTCCGTAACACACAGAGAGAGAGAGAGAGACGAGGATCCCGGACGTCCGTAACACACAGAGAGAGAGAGAGAGACGAGGATCCCGGACGTCCGTAACACACAGAGAGAGAGAGAGACGAGGATCCCGGACGTCCGTAACACACAGAGAGAGAGAGAGAGACGAGGATCCCGGACGTCCGTAACACACAGAGAGAGAGAGAGAGACGAGGATCCCGGACGTCCGTAACACACAGAGAGAGAGAGAGAGACGAGGATCCCGGACGTCCGTAACACACAGAGAGAGAGAGAGAGACGAGGATCCCGGACGTCCGTAACACACAGAGAGAGAGAGAGACGAGGATCCCGGACGTCCGTAACACACAGAGAGAGAGAGAGAGACGAGGATCCCGGACGTCCGTAACACACAGAGAGAGAGAGAGAGACGAGGATCCCGGACGTCCGTAACACACAGAGAGAGAGAGAGAGACGAGGATCCCGGACGTCCGTAACACACAGAGAGAGAGAGAGAGACGAGGATCCCGGACGTCCGTAACACACAGAGAGAGAGAGAGAGACGAGGATCCCGGACGTCCGTAACACACAGAGAGAGAGAGAGAGACGAGGATCCCGGACGTCCGTAACACACAGAGAGAGAGAGAGACGAGGATCCCGGACGTCCGTAACACACAGAGAGAGAGAGAGAGACGAGGATCCCGGACGTCCGTAACACACAGAGAGAGAGAGAGAGACGAGGATCCCGGACGTCCGTAACACACAGAGAGAGAGACGAGGATCCCGGACGTCCGTAACACACAGAGAGAGAGAGAGAGACGAGGATCCCGGACGTCCGTAACACACAGAGAGACAGGGCAGGAGGCTGGAGACAGGGCAGGAGGCTGGAGACAGGGCAGGAGGCTGGAGGCAGGGCAGGAGGATGGGCTGAAGGCTAGAGGCAGGGCAGGAGGCTGGAGGCAGGGCAGGAGGCAGGGCTGGAGGATGGGCTGAAGGCTGGAGGCAGGGCTAAAGGCAGGGCAGGAGGCAGGGCTGGAGGATGAAGGCTAGAGGCAGGGCAGCAGGCTGGAGGCAGGGCAGGAGGCAGGGCTGGAGGATGGGCTGAAGGCTGGAGGCAGGGCTGGACACTGAGCTGGGATAAAGGCAGGGCAGGAGGCTGGGCTAAACGCAAGAGGCTGGGCAGGACACTGGGCTGGGATAAAGGCAGGGCTGTAGGCTGGGCTAAACGCAGGGCTGGAGGCTGGGCTAAAGACAGGGCTGGAGGCTGGGCTAAAGGCAGGGCTGGAGGCTAGGCAGGACACTGGGCTGGGATAAAGGCAGGGCTGTAGGCTGGGCTAAACGCAGGGCTGGAGGCTGGGCTAAAGACAGGGCTGGAGGCTGGGCTAAAGGCAGGGCAGGAGGCTGGGCTAAAGGCAGGGCTGGAGGCTGGGCTAAAGACAGGGCTGGAGGCTGGGCTAAAGACAGGGCTGGAGGCTAGGGCAGGACACTGGGCTGGGATAAAGACAGGGCTGGAGGCTGGGTTAAAGGCAGGGCTGGAGGCTAGGGCAGGACACTGGGCTGACACAATTCTAACCGTTCAATTATTGACCAGAAGTAAAGTGTGTTTGAAGCCAGGATTGTGTGTGTGTGTGTGTGTGTGTGTGTGTGTGTGTCTCCCCCAGGTGAAGTCCGCTGAGACATTGTAACATTACCATTGCAAAACAGAACCATCTGCAATTAAAAGAGCCAGCCAATCATATCGACCGCATCGCTGCTTTCATCTGACATCATTAGGTATGGAACACAATGTCACAACCGCTGGACCATTCTGGGGTTGCACCCCAAATACCACCCCATTCCCTACATAGTGCCTACTGTGACCTGTAGAGGTTGATATCACAGTCTGATAGAGATCTGTAGTGGCTGATATCACAGTCTGATATCACAGTCTGATAGAGATCTGTAGTGGCTGATATCACAGTCTGATAGAGATCTGTAGTGGCTGATATCACAGTCTGATATCACAGTCTGATATAGATCTGTAGTGGCTGATATCACAGTCTGATAGAGATCTGTAGTGGCTGATATCACAGTCTGATATCACAGTCTGATAGAGATCTGTAGTGGCTGATATCACAGTCTGATAGAGATCTGTAGTGGCTGATATCACAGTCTGATAGAGATCTGTAGTGGCTGATATCACAGTCTGATAGAGATCTGTAGTGGCTGACATCACAGTCTGATAGAGATCTGTAGTGGCTGATATCACAGTCTGATAGAGATCTGTAGTGGCTGATATCACAGTCTGATAGAGATCTGTAGTGGCTGATATCACAGTCTGATAGAGATCTGTAGTGGCTGATATCACAGTCTGATATCACAGTCTGATAGAGACCTGTAGTGGTTGATATCACAGTCTGATAGAGATCTGTAGTGGCTGATATCACAGTCTGATAGAGATCTGTAGTGTCTGATATCACAGTCTGATAGAGATCTGTAGTGGCTGATATCACAGTCTGATAGAGATCTGTAGTGGCTGATATCACAGTCTGATAGAGATCTGTAGTGTCTGATATCACAGTCTGATAGAGATCTGTAGTGGCTGATATCACAGTCTGATAGAGATCTGTAGTGGCTGATATCACAGTCTGATAGAGATCTGTAGTGGCTGATATCACAGTCTGATAGAGATCTGTAGTGGCTGATATCACAGTCTGATATCACAGTCTGATAGAGATCTGTAGTGGCTGATATCACAGTCTGATAGAGATCAGATAGAGATCTGTAGTGGTTGATATCACAGTCTGATAGAGATCTGTAGTGGTTGATATCACAGTCTGATAGAGATCTGTAGTGGCTGATATCACAGTCTGATAGATATCTGTAGTGGCTGATATCACAGTCTGATAGAGATCAGATAGAGATCTGTAGTGGTTGATATCACAGTCTGATAGAGATCTGTAGTGGTTGATATCACAGTCTGATAGAGATCTGTAGTGGCTGATATCACAGTCTGATAGAGATCAGATAGAGATCTGTAGTGGTTGATATCACAGTCTGATAGAGATCTGTAGTGGTTGATATCACAGTCTGATAGATATCTGTAGTGGCTGATATCACAGTCTGATAGAGATCAGATAGAGATCTGTAGTGTCTGATATCACAGTCTGATATCACAGTCTGATAGAGATCTGTAGTGGCTGATATCACAGTCTGATAGAGATCTGTAGTGGCTGATATCACAGTCTGATAGAGATCTGTAGTGGCTGATATCACAGTCTGATAGAGATCTGTAGTGGCTGATATCACAGTCTGATAGAGATCTGTAGTGGCTGATATCACAGTCTGATATCACAGTCTGATAGAGATCTGTAGTGGCTGATATCACAGTCTGATAGAGATCTGTAGTGGCTGATATCACAGTCTGATATCACAGTCTGATAGAGATCTGTAGTGGCTGATATCACAGTCTGATAGAGATCTGTAGTGGCTGATATCACAGTCTGATAGAGATCTGTAGTGGCTGATATCACAGTCTGATAGAGATCTGTAGTGGCTGATATCACAGTCTGATAGAGATCTGTAGTGGCTGATATCACAGTCTGATAGAGATCTGTAGTGTCTGATATCACAGTCTGATAGAGATCTGTAGTGGCTGATATCACAGTCTGATAGAGATCTGTAGTGGCTGATATCACAGTCTGATAGAGATCTGTAGTGGCTGATATCACAGTCTGATATCACAGTCTGATAGAGATCTGTAGTGGCTGATATCACAGTCTGATAGAGATCAGATAGAGATCTGTAGTGGTTGATATCACAGTCTGATAGAGATCTGTAGTGGTTGATATCACAGTCTGATAGAGATCTGTAGTGGCTGATATCACAGTCTGATAGAGATCAGATAGAGATCTGTAGTGGTTGATATCACAGTCTGATAGAGATCTGTAGTGGTTGATATCACAGTCTGATAGATATCTGTAGTGGCTGATATCACAGTCTGATAGAGATCAGATAGAGATCTGTAGTGGTTGATATCACAGTCTGATAGAGATCTGTAGTGGTTGATATCACAGTCTGATAGAGATCTGTAGTGGCTGATATCACAGTCTGATAGAGATCAGATAGAGATCTGTAGTGGTTGATATCACAGTCTGATAGAGATCTGTAGTGGTTGATATCACAGTCTGATAGATATCTGTAGTGGCTGATATCACAGTCTGATAGAGATCAGATAGAGATCTGTAGTGTCTGATATCACAGTCTGATATCACAGTCTGATAGAGATCTGTAGTGGCTGATATCACAGTCTGATAGAGATCTGTAGTGGCTGATATCACAGTCTGATAGAGATCTGTAGTGGCTGATATCACAGTCTGATAGAGATCTGTAGTGGCTGATATCACAGTCTGATAGAGATCTGTAGTGGCTGATATCACAGTCTGATATCACAGTCTGATAGAGATCTGTAGTGGCTGATATCACAGTCTGATAGAGATCTGTAGTGGCTGATATCACAGTCTAATATCACAGTCTGATAGAGATCTGTAGTGGCTGATATCACAGTCTGATAGAGATCTGTAGTGGCTGATATCACAGCAGTCTGATAGAGATCTGTAGTGGCTGATATCACAGTCTGATAGAGATCTGTAGTGGCTGATATCACAGTCTGATAGAGATCTGTAGTGGCTGATATCACAGTCTGATAGAGATCTGTAGTGGCTGATATCACAGTCTGATAGAGATCTGTAGTGGCTGATATCACAGTCTGATAGAGATCTGTAGTGGCTGATATCACAGTCTGATAGAGATCTGTAGTGGCTGATATCACAGTCTGATAGAGATCTGTAGTGGCTGATATCACAGTCTGATAGAGATCTGTAGTGGCTGATATCACAGTCTGATAGAGATCTGTAGTGGCTGATATCACAGTCTGATAGAGATCTGTAGTGGCTGATATCACAGTCTGATATCACAGTCTGATAGAGATCTGTAGTGGCTGATATCACAGTCTGATATCACAGTCTGATAGAGATCTGTAGTGGTTGATATCACAGTCTGATAGAGATCTGTAGTGGCTGATATCACAGTCTGATAGAGATCAGATAGAGATCTGTAGTGGTTGATATCACAGTCTGATAGAGATCTGTAGTGGTTGATATCACAGTCTGATAGATATCTGTAGTGGCTGATATCACAGTCTGATAGAGATCAGATAGAGATCTGTAGTGGTTGATATCACAGTCTGATAGAGATCTGTAGTGGCTGATATCACAGTCTGATAGAGATCAGATAGAGATCTGTAGTGGCTGATATCACAGTCTGATAGAGATCTGTAGTGGCTGATATCACAGTCTGATAGAGATCTGTAGTGGCTGATATCACAGTCTGATAGATATCTGTAGTGGCTGATATCACAGTCTGATAGAGATCTGTAGTGGCTGATATCACAGTCTGATAGATATCTGTAGTGGCTGATATCACAGTCTGATTTCACAGTCTGATAGAGATCTGTAGTGTCTGATATCACAGTCTGATAGAGATCTGTAGTGGCTGATATCACAGTCTGATAGAGATCTGTAGTGGCTGATATCACAGTCTGATAGAGATCTGTAGTGGCTGATATCACAGTCTGATAGAGATCTGTAGTGGCTGATATCACAGTCTGATATCACAGTCTGATAGAGATCTGTAGTGGCTGATATCACAGTCTGATAGAGATCTGTAGTGGCTGATATCACAGTCTGATATCACAGTCTGATAGAGATCTGTAGTGGCTGATATCACAGTCTGATAGAGATCTGTAGTGGCTGATATCACAGTCTGATAGAGATCTGTAGTGGCTGATATCACAGTCTGATAGAGATCTGTAGTGGCTGATATCACAGTCTGATAGAGATCTGTAGTGGCTGATATCACAGTCTGATAGAGATCTGTAGTGGCTGATATCACAGTCTGATAGAGATCTGTAGTGGCTGATATCACAGTCTGATAGAGATCTGTAGTGGTTGATATGGGGATGGGACATTAAACTGGTGTCCCGACTCTCTGCGGTCATTAGAAATCCCACGGCACTTATCGTAACCCAATGCTCCAGGGATGGGACATTAAACTGGTGTCCTGACTCTCTGCTGTCATTAGAAATCCCCTGGCACTTATCGTAAGAGTGGAAGTGTCAACCCCCGTATCACGTCCGGGAGTGGCTTTGTATCATTGGTTAATTTACAGATATAAATAGAACATATATAAAGCATGAATGGATAACATACGATCATAGCTACACAGGCCTACAAACATTATTTTTCAATGGGATAGCAAAAACACAATAACCACGAGAATGGCTTCAGATCAAACTCTACGTTGAGACTGGGAAGGGAGCAAGGGTCTTTAAATTAAAGATCCAGACGGCCTCTCGTTTTAACAATAAATTGTCAAGGTCACCTCCTCTCCTCGGGAGGGTGACGTGTTAAATGCCGAGAAGGGAGGAAATAGAGTGGTTTGTTTCCAAAAAGTGGGCCTCAACTGGGCACCTAATGGTGCTACGATGCTCAGAAATGATATTATTGCACACAGAGTGAGTCCATGCAACTTGTTATGTGACTTGTTAAGCACATTTTTACTCCTGAACGTATTTAGGCTTGCCATAACAAACGGGGTGAATACTTATTGACTCAAGACATTAGAAAACATCATTCTACTTTGACACTGTGGGGTATTGTGTGTAGGCCAGTGACAAAAAACATCTAAATGTAATCCATTTTTAACTTCAGGCTGTAACACAACAAAACGTGTAAAAAGTCAAGGGGTGTGAATACCCTGCGTATCACTCCTCACCTCTCCACCTGAAAGCTAATGTGTGGTGAGCATTCTGGCACAAAATGGTCACCATGCATCACCCAGGTGGGTGCCACACATTGGTGGTGGATGAGGTGAGTTTCTACCTTGTATGTAAAGCACTTTGAGTACCTCAGTTGGTAGAAAAGCACTATATATATGAACGGCTATGCCTGATATCCTTTGTGGTGGGCTTTCTCAAATCAAATCAAATTTCATTGGTCACATACACATATTTAGCAGATGTTAATGCGGGTTGGTCATCGCGGTGGTGTCACAGGTCTACTAATTTCTCCTAAGATTTTTTTTAAATTCTCTTTTCTCCCTCTCTCACCTATCCATCTCCTCATTTGAAATTCCATGCAGTCACAGTCACTTATCCACTCAAGCTTAACATTATTGTCATCTATCGCCCACCAGGTGCCCTTGGAGAGTTCCTCAATGATCTGGACACCTTGATAAGCTCATTTCCACCGCTAATCGTACCGGGCGACTTCAACCTCTCTACGTCTGACTTCAATTAATTTCTTTCCACCTCCTTCTTTCTCCTCCTTTCCTCTTTTGACCTCACCCTTTCCCAGTCCCCTCCCACTCACAAGGCAGGCAATATACTTGACCTCATCTTTACTAGAGGCTGTTCTCCTACTAATCCCACTTTGACTCCCCTCCATGTCTCTGATCACTACTTTGTTTCCCTATCTCACCATCTCTCCTCCAACCCTAACCACTCAGCCCCTACCCAGATGGCCATGCACTGCCGCAATCTTCACTCTCTCTCCCACTACTCTCGCCTCTTCTATCCTATCATCTCTTCCTTCTGCTAAATCCTTCTCGCTCCCATCTCCTGATTCTGCCTCTTCAACCCTACTCTCCTTCCTTTCCGCATCCTATAATTCACTCTGTCCTCTTTCCTCCCGGCCGGACCGACCTTCCCCTCCCGCTCCGTGGCTGAGTGACTCACTGCATGCTAACAGAACAGGGCTTCGGGCAACTGAGCAGAAATGGAGGAAAACTAAAAACTTCCGGAGGACCTATCATCCTTCACTCCCTCTTCTCTACCTTCTTTTCTTCTGTATCCGTTGCTTAACCCACTTTCTACCACTCTAAATGTCAAGCTCGCTCAAAGCAGTGACTCGCTCCTGCAGGTTCATGCTGTACAACATCCGTAAAGTATGACCTTTCCTCACACAGGAAGCGGCGCAGGTCCTAATCCAGGCACTTGTCATCTCCCGTCTAGACTACTGCAACTCGCTGTTGGCTGGGATCCCCGCTTGCGCCATCAAACCCCTGCAACTTATCCAGAATGTCGCAGCCTGCCTGGTGTTCAACCTTCGTAAGTTCTCCCATGTCACCCCACTCCTCCGTACACTCCACTGGCTTCCAGTTGAAGCTCGCATCATCTTCAAGACTGCCCCTCCTTACCTTCAGGCTATGCTCAAACCCTACATCCCAACCTGAGCACTCCATTCCGCCATCTCTGGTATCTTGGCCCTCCCACCCCTACGGGAGGGCAGCTTCCACTCAGCCCAGTCCAAGCTCTTCCCTGTCCTGGCACCCCAATGGAGGAACAAGCTTCCCCCTAAAGTCAGGACAGCAGAGTCCCTGCCCATCTTCCGGAAAACATCTGAAACCCTCCCTCTGAAGAGTATCTTAAATAACTCTAATATATGCCATTTAGCAGACGCTTTTATCCAAAGCGACTTACATTAATGCGTGCATATACTTTTTTACGTATGGGTGGTCCCAGGAATTGAACCCACTATCCTGGCGTTACAAGCACCATGTACTACCAACTGAGCCACAGAGGACCACGACTGCATGTAATAAGAAATAGGAATGTGAAACTTTCATTCAGGTCAGTTTCTGAGGAACAACATCATATGATAACTTCTCCTCATGACAGTTTGTTCTGTATCACCAGACCAGATCTCTTAGTAATAAAACTACTTTCCTTCCTGGTGATGTAGTCTCTAAACAAACCATCCATAACATACTGAAGAGGAACTGGCATGCTGTATTGTACTGTATTAGCGTACCTCAGTAACATCACTAGATGCAGTTGTTGTCAACAAACTTCCCCTGTCGTCCTGGATTGCCTGGAGGCTCAGAACTTCAAGTCATGTCCCAAATGGCACCCTGTTCCCTACGAAGTGCACTACTTTTGACCAGGGCCCTATTGGAATACTGTGCCATTTGGGACGCAGTCTTAATCTCCTACCAAACTATGTCCATCATGTTGTTTAGTAAGAGACAGCCATGTTGTTTTCCTGCCTGTCAAGTCATCCTCCTCCTAATAGGATCAACTGCATCACGTGTCTGATGAAGATAACACATTTTACATTTTAGTCATTTAGCAGACGCTCTTATCCAGAGCGACTTACAGCTAGTGAGTGCATACAATACATACATTTTTTTTGTTTTTTTCATACTGGCCCCCCGTGGGAAACGAACCCACATCCCTGCCGGCCAAACCCTCCCCTACATTGGACGACGCTGGACCAATTGTGCGCCGCTCGTGGGTCTCCCAGTCGCGGCCGGCTGCGACAGAGCCTGGACTCGAACCAGGATCTCTAGTGGCACAGCTAGCACTGCGATGCAGTGCCTTAGACCACTGCGCCACTCGGGAGTCACTGCGCCACTCAGGACTAATGATGATAATGATAATGATGAAGACTCATATCACTATGTGGTCGAAGACTAACCTCCACCGTCAAAAACACTAACGTCAGCTAGCGCTCCTTACGTTAGCTCTTGTAAATACCTCAGATCTCAAACCTGGAATGCGGCAGCCGGCGAGAGATCATTTAATTTCAGAGGCATGAGGGAGACCAGAGAGAACAGACAGTGGTATTTCAGAGGCATGAGGGAGACCAGAGAGAACAGACGGTGGTATTTCAGAGGCATGAGGGAGACCAGAGAGAACAGACAGTGGTAAATAAGTTTATGAGGAAAAACCAACAACCCTTAAGTCTATTTCAATCAGTATAAAACTACGACTAGCTATGTGAAAGGGGAAGCCAGTCTTGGTCAGAACATTGCATCAGTTGTCAGTGAGCATAGGAGCCTGTATGAGGTGACCATTAAGCCATGGCCAGTTCAATAGAAAGCTTAACTCTCCTGTATCGTCCTCCATGTCCAGAGTCTACCTGTCCTACCTCTACCTGTCCAGAGTCTACCTGTCCCACCTCTACCTGTATGCTGTACCATTACACAGTTCCTACGTATCTTACTTCTCTGTTCCGTGTTCCTCTTCCTGCCAATAGACTTCTGCTGATATTCCTTTTCTCTGTTGTTATCCTGATAAGAGTTGGTGTTACAACACACAGGGTAGCAGGCGCTCTCTCCCACTGTCTCTTGACGGAAAGAGGATTTGGAAGATTTATATCCTCACACACACACACACACACACACACACACACACACACACACAAAGACACTGACACACACACACACAAACACACAAACACAGCGACACATGCACACTAATCCCCACCTCATCCTCTTCCTCCTGAGCAAAGCATGCTGGGATATGAAGAGGAAAGGGACCTTGTGTGTGTGTGGGTTGTATGGAGCTGGTTAGCCATTATCAGGTCAGTCACTTGGTTTATTAACATCCATTCTGTCCAACGACGACACTTCACAAGTTCACTAGTCCATAATGGACTAACTTTGTTCTGACCCAGTATTTTGACCCAAGATGACCCGACTGAAACCTCACAGATCTCTTTTCCACAGCCATTACAAAATGGGTACTGTGTCTCTATTATAGTAGTCTATATACTGTATATATACTGTGTCTCTATTATAGTAGTCTATATACTGTGTCTCTATTATAGTAGTCTATATACTGTATATATACTGTGTCTCTATTATAGTAGTCTATATACTGTATATATCCTGTGTCTCTATTATAGTAGTCTATATACTGTATATATCATGTGTCTCTATTATAGTAGTCTATATACTGTATATATACTGTGTCTCTATTATAGTAGTCTATATACTGTATATATCCTGTGTCTCTATTATAGTAGTCTATATACTGTATATATACTGTGTCTCTATTATAGTAGTCTATATACTGTATATATACTGTGTCTATATTATAGTAGTCTATATACTGTATATATACTGTGTCTCTATTATAGTAGTCTATATACTGTATATATCCTGTGTCTCTATTATAGTGGTCTATATACTGTGTCTCTATTATAGTAGTCTATATACTGTATATATCATGTGTCTCTATTATAGTAGTCTATATACTGTATATATACTGTGTCTCTATTATAGTGGTCTATATACTGTGTCTCTATTATAGTAGTCTATATACTGTATTATCCTGTGTCTCTATTATAGTAGTCTATAGACTGTGTCTCTATTATAGTAGTCTATATACTGTATATATACTGTGTCTCTATTATAGTGGTCTATATACTGTGTCTCTATTATAGTAGTCTATATACTGTATATATCCTGTGTCTCTATTATAGTAGTCTATAGACTGTGTCTCTATTATAGTAGTCTATATACTGTATATATCCTGTGTCTCTATTATAGTAGTCTATATACTGTGTCTCTATTATAGTAGTCTATATACTGTATATATACTGTGTCTCTATTATAGTAGTCTATATACTGTATATATACTGTGTCTCTATTATAGTAGTCTATATACTGTATATATCCTGTGTCTCTATTATAGTAGTCTATATACTGTATATATACTGTGTCTCTATTATAGTAGTCTATATACTGTGTCTCTATTATAGTAGTCTATATACTGTATATATCATGTGTCTCTATTATAGTAGTCTATATACTGTATATATCCTGTGTCTCTATTATAGTAGTCTATATACTGTGTCTCTATTATAGTAGTCTATATACTGTGTCTCTATTATAGTAGTCTATATACTGTATATATACTGTGTCTCTATTATAGTAGTCTATATACTGTGTCTCTATTATAGTAGTCTATATACTGTGTCTCTATTATAGTAGTCTATATACTGTATATATACTGTGTCTCTATTATAGTAGTATATATACTGTATATATACTGTGTCTCTATTATAGTAGTCTATATACTGTGTCTCTATTATAGTAGTCTATATACTGTATATATACTGTGTCTCTATTATAGTAGTCTATATACTGTATATATACTGTGTCTCTATTATAGTAGTCTATATACTGTATATATACTGTGTCTCTATTATAGTAGTCTATATACTGTATATATACTGTGTCTCTATTATAGTAGTCTATATACTGTGTCTCTATTATAGTAGTCTATATACTGTATATATACTGTGTCTCTATTATAGTGGTCTATATACTGTATATATACTGTGTCTCTATTATAGTAGTCTATAGACTGTATATATACTGTGTCTCTATTATAGTAGTCTATATACTGTGTCTCTATTATAGTAGTCTATATACTGTGTCTCTATTATAGTAGTCTATATACTGTATATATACTGTGTCTCTATTATAGTAGTATATATACTGTATATATACTGTGTCTCTATTATAGTAGTCTATATACTGTATATATACTGTGTCTCTATTATAGTAGTCTATATACTGTCTATATACTGTGTCTCTATTATAGTAGTCTATATACTGTGTCTCTATTATAGTAGTCTATATACTGTGTCTCTATTATAGTAGTCTATATACTGTATATATACTGTGTCTCTATTATAGTAGTCTATATACTGTCTATATACTGTGTCTCTATTATAGTAGTCTATATACTGTGTCTCTATTATAGTAGTCTATATACTGTGTCTCTATTATAGTAGTCTATATACTGTATATATACTGTGTCTCTATTATAGTAGTCTATATACTGTATATATACTGTGTCTCTATTATAGTAGTCTATATACTGTATATATACTGTGTCTCTATTATAGTAGTCTATATACTGTATATATCCTGTGTCTCTATTATAGTAGTCTATATACTGTGTCTCTATTATAGTAGTCTATATACTGTATATATCCTGTGTCTCTATTATAGTAGTCTATATACTGTATATATACTGTGTCTCTATTATAGTAGTCTATATACTGTGTCTCTATTATAGTAGTATATATACTGTATATATACTGTGTCTCTATTATAGTAGTCTATATACTGTATATATACTGTGTCTCTATTATAGTAGTCTATATACTGTGTCTCTATTATAGTAGTCTATATACTGTATATATCCTGTGTCTCTATTATAGTAGTCTATATACTGTATATATACTGTGTCTCTATTATAGTAGTCTATATACTGTGTCTCTATTATAGTAGTCTATATACTGTGTCTCTATTATAGTAGTCTATATACTGTGTCTCTATTATAGTGGTCTATATACTGTGTCTCTATTATAGTAGTCTATATACTGTATATATACTGTGTCTCTATTATAGTAGTCTATATACTGTATATATACACTGTGTCTCTATTATAGTAGTCTATATACTGTGTCTCTATTATAGTAGTCTATATACTGTCTATATACTGTGTCTCTATTATAGTAGTCTATATACTGTATATATCCTGTGTCTCTATTATAGTAGTCTATATACTGTGTCTCTATTATAGTGGTCTATATACTGTGTCTCTATTATAGTAGTCTATATACTGTATATATACTGTGTCTCTATTATAGTAGTCTATATACTGTATATATACTGTGTCTCTATTATAGTAGTCTATATACTGTATATATACACTGTGTCTCTATTATAGTAGTCTATATACTGTGTCTCTATTATAGTAGTCTATATACTGTATATATACTGTGTCTCTATTATAGTAGTCTATATACTGTGTCTCTATTATAGTAGTCTATATACTGTATATATACTGTGTCTCTATTATAGTAGTCTATATACTGTATATGTCTCTATGTGTCTATATACTGTGTCTATTATAGTAGTCTATATACTGTATATATACTGTGTCTCTATTATAGTAGTCTATATACTGTATATATACTGTGTCTCTATTATAGTAGTCTATATACTGTATATATACTGTGTCTCTATTATAGTAGTCTATATACTGTATATATACTGTGTCTCTATTATAGTAGTCTATATACTGTATATATACTGTGTCTCTATTATAGTAGTCTATATACTGTATATATACTGTGTCTCTATTAAGTAGTCTATATACTGTATATATACTGTGTCTCTATTATAGTAAGTCTATATACTGTATATATACTGTGTCTCTATTATAGTAGTCTATATACTGTATATATACTGTGTCTCTATTATAGTAGTCTATATACTGTATATATACTGTGTCTCTATTATAGTAGTCTATATACTGTGTCTCTATTATAGTAGTCTATATACTGTATATATACTGTGTCTCTATTATAGTAGTCTATATACTGTATATATCCTGTGTCTCTATTATAGTAGTCTATATACTAGTATATATACTGTGTCTCTATTAGATAGTTAAGTCAGTAATAGACTCGTTTCTCTATGATAGTAGTCTATATACTGTATATTTATCTGTGGTCTCTATTATAGTAGTCTATATACTGTATATATAGCCTGGTGTCTCTATTATAGTAGTCTATATACTGTATATATACTGTGTCTCTATTATAGTAGTCTATATACAGTATAGATTCTGTGACTCTATTATAGTAGTCTATATACTGTATATATACCTGTGTCTCTATTATAGTTAGTCTATATACCTGTGTCTCTATTATAGTATCTATATACTGTATATATACTGTGTCCCTATTAGTAGTTAATCAGTATAGACTGCTGTCTCTATTATAGTAGTCTATATAATGTCTATATACTGTGTCTCTATTATAGTAGTCTATACTACTCGTATATATCCTGTGTCTCTATTTATAGTAGTCTATATACTGTATATATACTGTCTCTATTATAGTAGTCTATATACTGTATATATCCTGTGTCTCTATTATAGTAGTCTATATACTGTATATATACTGTGTCTCTATTATAGTAGTCTATATACTGTGTCTCTATTATAGTAGTATATACTGTATATATATACTGTGTCTCTATTATAGTAGTCTATATACTGTATATATACTGTGTCTCTATTATAGTGTCTATAACTGTGTTCTCTATTATAGTAGTCTATATACTGTATATATCCTGTGTCTCTATTATAGTAGTCTATATACTGTATATATACTGTGTCTCTATTATAGTAGGTCTATATACTGTGTCTCTATTATAGTAGTCTATATATATGACTGTGTCTCTATTATAGTAGTCTATATACTGTGTCTCTATTATAGTGGTCTATATACTGTGTCTCTATTATAGTAGTCTATATACTGTATATATACTGTGTCTCTATTTTATAGTAGTCTATATACGTGTATATATACACTGTGTCCTCTATTATAGTAGCTATATTACTGTGTCTCTATTATAGTAGTCTAACTACTGTCTATATACTGTGTCTCTATTATAGTAGTCTATTATACTGTAAATATCCCTTCTCTAGTTAGTATCTAAACTTTCTCTATTATAGTAGTCTATATACTGTGTCTCTATTATAGTAGTCTTTATACTAGTATATATACTGTGTCTCTATTATAGTAGGTCTATATACAGTATATATACTGTGTCTCTATAATAGTAGTCTATTTACTGTATATATCACTGTGTCTCTATTATAGTAGATCTATATACTGTGTTCTCTAATATAGTCAGTCTATATACTTGTTAGACTGTCTCTCTTA
Organism: Coregonus ussuriensis; assembly: GCA_031479575.1. Taxonomy (NCBI): domain Eukaryota; kingdom Metazoa; phylum Chordata; class Actinopteri; order Salmoniformes; family Salmonidae; genus Coregonus; species Coregonus ussuriensis. Next base: position 3,948,874 of record CM062500.1, on the reverse strand, counting down.
TTAGTAGTCTATATACTGTGTCTCTATTATAGTAGTCTATATACTGTATATATACTGTGTCTCTATTATAGTAGTCCTATATACTGTATATATCCTGTGTCTCTATTATAGTAGGGTCTATATACTGTGTCTCTATTATAGTAGTCTATATACTGTATATATACTGTGTCTCTATTATAGTAGTCTATATACTGTCTATATACTGTGTCTCTATTATAGTAGTCTATATACTGTATATATACTGTGTCTCTATTATAGTAGTCTATATACTGTATATATACTGTGTCTCTATTATAGTAGTCTATATACTGTATATATACTGTGTCTCTATTATAGTAGTCTATATACTGTGTCTCTATTATAGTAGTCTATATACTGTATATATACTGTGTCTCTATTATAGTAGTCTATATACTGTATATATACTGTGTCTCTATTATAGTAGTCTATATACTGTATATATTACTGTGTCTCTATTATAGTAGTCTATATACTGTATATATACTGTGTCTCTATTATAGTAGTCTATATACTGTATATATCCTGTGTCTCTATTATAGTAGTCTATATACTGTGTCTCTATTATAGTAGTCTATATACTGTATATATACTGTGTCTCTATTATAGTAGTCTATATACTGTATATATACTGTGTCTCTATTATAGTAGTCTATATACTGTATATATACTGTGTCTCTATTATAGTGGTCTATATACTGTATATATACTGTGTCTCTAATATAGTAGTCTATATACTGTATATATCCTGTGTCTCTATTATAGTAGTCTATATACTGTATATATACTGTGTCTCTATTATAGTAGTCTATATACTGTATATATACTGTGTCTCTATTATAGTAGTCTATATACTGTATATATACTGTGTCTCTATTATAGTGGTCTATATACTGTATATATACTGTGTCTCTATTATAGTAGTCTATATACTGTGTCTCTATTATAGTAGTCTATATACTGTATATATACTGTGTCTCTATTATAGTAGTCTATATACTGTATATATCCTGTGTCTCTATTTAGGTAGTCTATATACTGTGTCTCTATTATAGTAGTCTATATACTGTATATATACGTGTCTCTATTATAGTGGGTCTATATACTGTATATATCCTGTGGTCTCTATTATAGTAGTCTGATTTACTGTAATATATACTGTGTCTCTATTATAGTAGTCTATATACTGTATATATACTGTGTCTCTATTATAGTGGTCTATATACTGTATATATACTGTGTCTCTATTATAGTAGTCCTATATACGTGGTTCCCTATTATAGTTGTCTATATAGCTGTATATATACTGTGTCTCTATTATAGTAGTCTATATACCTGTGGGGTCTCTATATAGTAGTCTATATACTGTATATATACTGTGTCTCTATTATAGTAGTCTATATACTGTCTATATACTGTGTCTCTATTATAGTAGTCTATTTACTGTATATATACTGTGTCCTTATTATAGTAGTCTATATACTGTATATATCCTGTGTCTCTATATAGTAGTCTATTTACTGTATATATACTGTGTCTCTATTATATGAGTCTATATACTGTGTCTCTATTATAGTAGTCTATATACTGTATATATACTGTGTCTCTATTATAGTAGTGCTATATACTGGTTGTCTCTATTATAGTAGTCTATATACTGTCTATATACTGTGTCTCTATTATAGTATCTATATACTGTATATATACTGTGTCTCCTATTATAGTATCTATATACTGTATATATACTGTGTCTCTATTATATGTAGTCTATATACTGTATAATACTGTGTCTCTATTATAGGTGGTCTATATACTGTATATATACTGTGTCTCTATTATAGTAGTCTATATACTGTATATATCCTGTGTCTCTATTATAGTAGTCGCTATATACTGTGTCTCTATTATAGTAGTCTATATACTGTATATATCATGTGTCCTCTATTATAGTAGTCTATATACTGTATATATACTGTGTCTCTATTATAGTAGTCTATATACTGTATAATACTTTGTCTCTATTATAGTAGTCTATATACTGTGTCTCTATTATAGTAGTCCTATATACTCGTGTCTCTAGTTAGTAGTCTATATAGCTGTATATATACCTGTGTCTCTATTATAGTAGTCTTTATACTGGTAAATATACTGTGTCTCGTATTATAGTAGTCTATATACTGTATATATCATGGTGGTCTCTATTATAGTAGTCTATATACTGTATATATACTGTGTCTCTATTATAGTAGTCTATATACTGTATATATACTGTGTCTCTATTATAGTTATCTATATACTGTATATAACTGTGTCTCTATTATAGTGGTCTATATACTGTAGTATATCCTGTGTCTCTATTATAGTAGCTATAGACTGTTTCTCGTATTATAGTAGTCTATAGTACTGTATAGTATCCTTTCTCAATTATAGTAGTCTATATACGAGTGTCTCTATTATAGTAGTCTATATACTGTATATATACCTGGGGTGTCTCTATTATAGTGGTCTAATACTGTATATATACTTGTGTCCTCTATTATAGTAGAGTCCCTATATACTGTTGTCTCTATTATAGTAGTCCTATATACTGTATATATACTGTGTCTCTATTATAGTAGTCTATATACTGTATATATACTGTGTCTCTATTATAGTAGTCTATATACTGTGTCTCTATTATAGTAGTCTATATACTGTATAATTACTGTGTCTCTATTATAGTGGTCTATATACTGTATATATCACTGTGTCTCTATTATAGTAGTCTATAATACTGTATTCATATACTGTTGTCTCTATATAGTAGTCTATATACTGTTGTCTCTATATATAGTAGTCATATTATCCCATGTGTCTCTATTATAGTAGTCTATATACTGTGTCTCTATTATAGTAGTCTATATTACTGTATATATCCTGTGTCTCTATATAGTAGTCTATATACTGTATATATACTGTGTCTCTATTATAGTAGTCTATATACTGTGTCTCTATTATAGTAGTCTATATACTGTATTATATAATCTGTGTCTCTATTATAGTAGTCTATATACTGTGTATATCCTGTGTTCTATTTATAGTAGTCTATATACTGTGTCTCTATTATAGTAGTCTATATACTGTATATATCATGTGTCTCTATTATAGTAGTCATATTATTGTTATATATACTGTGTCTCTATTATAGTAGTCTATATACTGTATATTATACTGTGTCCCTCTATTATAGTAGTCTATATACTGTATATATACTGTGTCTCTTGATATAGTAGTCTATATACTGTGTCTCTATTATAGTAGTCTATATAATGTATATTTCTGTGTTCTCTATTTAGTAGTTACCATACTGTAAATATATACTGTGGGTCTCTATGTATAGTAGTCTATATACTGTATATATTTCATGTGTCTTATTATAGTAGTCTATATACTGTATATATACTGTGTCTCTATTATAGTAGTCTATATACTGTATATATACTGTGTCTCTATTATAGTAGTCTATATACTGTATATATACTGTGTCTCTATTATAGTGGTCTATATACTGTGTCTCTATTCCTAGTAGTCTCTATTACTGTATCTATAACTGTGTCTCTATTATAGTAGTCTATATACTGTATATATCCTGTGTCTCTATTATAGTAGTCTATATACTGTGTCTCTATTATAGTAGTCTATATACTGTATATATACTGGTGTCTCTATTATAGTAGTCTATATACTGTATATATACTGTGTCTCTATTATAGTAGTCTATATACTGTATATATACTGTGGTCTCTATTATAGTAGTCGTATATACTGTATATATACTGTGTCTCTATTATAGTAGTCTATATACTGTATATATACTGTGTCTCTAATTATAGTAGTCTATATACTGTGGTCTCTATTATAGTAGTCTATATACTGTATATATATGTGTCTCTATTATAGTTGTCTATATACTGTATATATCCTGTGTCTCTATATAGTAGTCTATATACTGTATATATTTACTGTGTCTCTATTATAGTAGTCTATATACTGTGTCTCCCTATTATAGTAGTCTATATCCTTAGTGTGTCTCTATTATAGTACTCTCTATATACTGTGTCTCTATTATAGTAGTCTATATACTGGATATATCCTGTGTCTCTATTATAGTAGTCTATATACTGTATATATACTGTGTCTCTAATTATAGTTAGTCTATATACTGTATATTACTGTGTTCTCTATTATAGTGGTCTCTATACTGTACTGTGTATCTCTATTTATAGTAGTCTATATACTGTATTCATATCACTGTGTCATCTATTATAGTAGTCTATATACTGTATATGTATGTGTCTCACTATTATAGTGGTCTATATACAGTGTGTCTCTATTGGTATAGTAGTTCTATATACTGTATATATCTGTGTCTCTATTATAGTAGTCCATATTTACTGTGTCTCTATTTAGTAGTCTATAACTACTGTATATATACTGTGTCTCTATTATAGTAGTCTATATACTGTATAGTATCCTGTGTCTCTATTATAGTTAGTCTATATACTGTATATATACTGTGTCTCTATTATAGTAGTGGTATATTACTGTGTCTCTATGATATAGTCTAGGTCTATATACTGTATATATCGGTGTCTCTATTATAGGTAGTCTATATACTGTGTCTCCATTTTAGTAGTCTATAAACTGTATATAATTTCTGTGTCTATATTATAGTAGTCTATTTTACTGTATATATCCTGTGTCTCTATTATAGTAGTCTATATACTGTGTCTCTATTATAGTAGTCTATATACTGTATATATCCTGTGTCTCCTATTATAGTAGTCTATATACTGTATATATACTGTGTCTCTATTATAGTAGTCTATATACTGTATATATACTGTGTCTCTATTATAGTGGTCTATATCCTGTGTCTCTATTATAGTAGTCTATATACTGTGTCTCTATTATAGTGGTCTATATACTGTGTCTCTATTATAGTAGTCTATATAATGTATATATCCTGTGTCTCTATTATAGTAGTCTATATACTGTGTCTCTATTATAGTGGTCTATATACTGTGTCTCTATTATAGTGGTCTATATACTGTGTCTCTATTATAGTAGTCTATATACTGTGTCTCTATTATAGTGGTCTATCTATATACTGTGTCCCTATTAGTAGTCTATATATACTGTATATATACTGTGTCTCTATTATAGTAGTCTATATACTGTTCTCTATTATATATATACTGTGTCTCTATTATAGTAGTCTATATACTGTATATACTGTGTCTCTATTATAGTAGTCTATATACTGTATATAACCTGTGTCTCTATTATAGTGGTCTATATACACTGTATATATACTGTGTCTCTATTATAGTAGTCTATATACTGTATATATACTGTGTCTCTATTATAGTAGTCTATATACTGTATATAATCCTGTGTCTCTATTATAGTAGTCTATATACTGTGTCTCTATTATAGTTAGTCTATATACTGTATATATCCTGTGTCCTCTATTATAGTAGTCTTTATACTGTATATATACTGTGTCTCTATTATGTAGTCTATATACTGTATATATACTGTGTCTCTATTATAGTGTCCTATATCCTGTGTCTCTATTATAGTAGTCTATATACTGTGTCTCTATTATAGTGGGTCTATATACTGTGTCTCTATTATAGTAGTCTATATAATGTATATATCCTGTGTCTCTATTATAGTAGTCTATATACTGTTTCTCTATTATAGTGGTCTATATACGTGTGTCTCTATTATAGTGGTCTATTACTGTGTTCTCTATTATAGTAGTCTATATACTGTGTCTCTATTATAGTGGTCTATATACTGTGTCCCTATTATAGTAGTCTATATACTGTATATATACTGTGTCTCTATTATAGTAGTCTATATACTGTATATATACTGTGTCTCTATTATAGTAGTCTATATACTGTATATATACTGTGTCCCTCTATTATAGTAAGTCTATATACTGTATATATCCTGTGTCTCTATTATAGTGGTCTATATACTGTATATATACTGTGTCTCTATTATAGTAGTCTATATACTGTATATATCCTGTGTCTCTATTATAGTAGTCTAAATACTGTATATATCCTGTGTCTCTATTATAGTAGTCTATATCTATATACTCTGTGTCTCTATTATATATAGTAGTCTATATACTGTATATATACTGTGTCTCTATTATAGTAGTCTATATACTGTATATATATACTGTGTCTCTATTATAGTGGTCTATATACTGTGTCTCTATTATAGAAGTATATATATACTGTCCTCTATTATATATATATACTGTGTCTCTCTATTATAGTTAGTCTATATACTGTATATATACTGTGTCCTCTATTATAGTAGTCTATATACTGTATATATCCTGTGTCTCTATTATAGTGGTCTATATACACTGTATATATCTGTATATATACTGTGTCCTCTATTATAGTAGTCTATATACTGTATATATACTGTGTCTCTATTATAGTAGTCTATATACTGTATATATACCTGTGTCTCTATTATAGTAGTCTATATACTGTATATATCCTGTGTCTCTATTATAGTAGTCTATATACTGTGTCTCTATTATAGTAGTCTATATACTGTATATATACTGTGTCCTCTATTATAGTAGTCTATATACTGTATATATACTGTGTCTCTATTATAGTAGTCTATATACTGTGTCTCTATTATAGTAGTATATACTGTATATATACTGTGTCTCTATTATAGTAGTCTATATACTGTATATATACTGTGTCTCTATTATAGTAGTCTATATACTGTATATATCCTGTGTCTCTATTATAGTGGTCTATATACTGTATATATCCTGTGTCTCTATTATAGTAGTCTATATACTGTATATATACTGTGTCTCTATTATAGTAGTCTATATACTGTATATATCCTGTGTCTCTATTATAGTAGTCTATATACTGTGTTCTATTATATAGTAGTCTATATACTGTATATATACTGTGTCTCTATTATAGTAGTCTATATACTGTATATATACTGTGTCTCTATTATAGTAGTCTATAGTCCTGTGTCTCTATTATAGTAGTCTATATACTGTGTCTCTATTATAGTAGTCTATATACTGTATATATACTGTGTCTCTATTATAGTAGTCTATATACTGTGTCTCTATTATAGTAAGTCTATATACTGTATATATACTGTGTCTCTATATAGTAGTCTATATACTGTATATATACTGTGTCTCTATTATAGTAGTCTATATACTGTGTCTCTATTATAGTGTCTATATACTGTATATATACTGTGTCTCTATTATAGTAGTCTATATATACTGTGTCTCTATTATAGTAGTCTATATACTGTATATATACTGTGTCTCTATTATAGTAGTCTATATACAGTGTCTCTATTATAGTAGTCTATATACTGTATATATACTGTGTCTCTATTATAGTAGTCTATATACTGTATATATCATGTGTCTCTATTTATAGTAGTCTATATATACTGTATATATATACTGTGTCTCTATTATAGTATAGTCTATATACTGATATATACTGTGTCTCTATTATAGTAGTCCTATATACTGTATATATACTGTGTCTCTATTATTATAGTAGTCTATATATACTGTGTCTCTATTATAGTAGTCTATATACTGTATATATACTGTGTCTCTATCTATTATAGTAGTCTATATACTGTATATATACTGTGTCTCTATTTATAGTAGTCTATATACTGTATATATACTGTGTCTCTATTATAGTGGTCTATACTGTATATATCCTGTGTCTCTATTATAGTAGTCTATACTGTATATATACTGTGTCTCTATTATAGTAGTCTATATACTGTATATATACTGTGTCTCTATTATAGTAGTCTATTATACTGTATATATATACTGTGTCTCTATTATAGTAGTCTATATACTGTATGTATATATCCTGTGTCTCTATTATAGTAGTCTATATACTGTGTCTCTATTATAGTAGTCTATATACTGTATATATACTGTGTCTCTATTATAGTAGTCTATATACTGTATATATACTTGTGTCTCTATTATAGTAGTCTATATACTGTATATATACTGTGTCTCTATTATAGTGGTCTATATAACTGTATATATCCTGTGTCTCTATTATAGTAGTCCTATATACTGTATATATACTGTGTCTCTATTATAGTAGTCTATATACTGTATATATACTGTGTCTCTATTATAGTAGTCTATATACTTGTATATATCATGTGTCTCTATTATAGTAGTCTATATACTGTATATATCCTTGTGTCTCTTATTATAGTAGTCTATATACTGTATATATACTGTGTCTCTATTATAGTAGTCTATATAACTGTATATATACTGTGTCTCTATATTATAGTAGTCTATATACTGTATATATAACTGTGTCTCTATTATAGTAGTCTATATATACTGTGTCTCTATTATAGTAGTCTATATACTGTGTCTCTATTATAGTAGTCTATATACTGTATATATACTGTGTCTCTATTATAGTAGTCTATATACTGTATATATACTGTGTCTCTATTATAGTAGTCTATATACTGTATATATACTGTGTCTCTATTATAGTAGGTCTATATACTGTATATATACTGTGTCTCTATTATAGTGTCTATATACTGTATATATACTGTGTCTCTATTATAGTAGTCTATATACTGTATATATACTGTGTCTCTATTATAGTAGTCTATATACTGTATATATACTGTGTCTCTATTATAGTAGTCTATATACTGTATATATACTGTGTCTCTATTATAGTAGTCTATATACTGTATATATCCTGTGTCTCTATTATAGTAGTCTATATACTGTATATATACTGTGTCTCTATTATAGTAGTCTATATACTGTATATATACTGTGTCTCTATTATAGTAGTCTATATACTGTATATATACTGTGTCTCTATTATAGTAGTCTATATACTGTATATATCCTGTGTCTCTATTATAGTAGTCTATATACTGTGTCTCTATTATAGTAGTCTATATACTGTATATATACTGTGTCTCTATTATAGTAGTCTATATACTGTATATATACTGTGTCTCTATTATAGTAGTCTATATACTGTATATATACTGTGTCTCTATTATAGTAGTCTATATACTGTATATATACTGTGTCTCTATTATAGTGGTCTATATACTGTATATATCCTGTGTCTCTATTATAGTAGTCTATATACTGTATATATACTGTGTCTCTATTATAGTAGTCTATATACTGTATATATACTGTGTCTCTATTATAGTAGTCTATATACTGTATATATCCTGTGTCTCTATTATAGTAGTCTATATACTGTATATATACTGTGTCTCTATTATAGTTGTCTATATACTGTATATATACTGTGTCTCTATTATAGTAGTCTATATACTGTGTCTCTATTATAGTGGTCTATATACTGTATATATACTGTGTCTCTATTATAGTAGTCTATATACTGTATATATACTGTGTCTCTATTATAGTAGTCTATATACTGTATATATACTGTGTCTCTATTATAGTGGTCTATATACTGTATATATCCTGTGTCTCTATTATAGTAGTCTATATACTGTATATATACTGTGTCTCTATTATAGTAGTCTATATACTGTATATATACTGTGTCTCTATTATAGTAGTCTATATACTGTATATATCCTGTGTCTCTATTATAGTAGTCTATATACTGTGTCTCTATTATAGTAGTCTATATACTGTATATATACTGTGTCTCTATTATAGTAGTCTATATACTGTATATATACTGTGTCTCTATTATAGTAGTCTATATACTGTATATATCCTGTGTCTCTATTATAGTAGTCTATATACTGTGTCTCTATTATAGTGGTCTATATACTGTATATATACTGTGTCTCTATTATAGTCGTCTATATACTGTATATATACTGTGTCTCTATTATAGTAGTCTATATACTGTATATATACTGTGTCTCTATTATAGTAGTCTATATACTGTATATATACTGTGTCTCTATTATAGTAGTCTATATACTGTCTATATACTGTGTCTCTATTATAGTAGTCTATATACTGTGTCTCTATTATAGTAGTCTATATACTGTATATATACTGTGTCTCTATTAGAGAAGAGGAGGCCTTGCTTGGCTCCCCTGGAATGAGGACCTGTCATGGTATTGTGCTCCGTTCAGCAGACAACGTTAATCTGTGTGTGTGTGTGTGTGTGTGTGTGTGTGTGTGTGTGTGTGTGTGTGTGTGTGTGTGTGTGTGTGTGTGTGTGTGTGTGTGTGTGTGTGTGTGTGTGTGTGTGTGGGCCCAGTGCTGAAAGGGGAATTACTGTGTAACGTGTTGCTACCTGCTGATCTACAGCCCTGTCTTCCCTCCTCTATACAACGGAGTGGAATATCTCTGCAGTTGCAGTGGGCTATATGATGGATCTATATGACAGATCAATATGACAGATCTATATGACGGACAGCCAATAGTAGAGATCCCTCCCACAGCCAATAGTAGAGATCCCTCCCACAGCCAATAGTAGAGATCCCTCCCACAGCCAATAGTAGAGATCCCTCCCACAGCCAATAGTAGAGATCCCTCCCCCAGCCAATAGTAACTCCTGACCTCAGACTCCTTCAGACAGAGTTTTCTAGAGCAGCTTTGTACTGCAAAGATTCTGGAAAGATGCCACCCACACGCCTGTGTGTGGTGTGTGTGGTGTGTGGTGTGTGGTGTGGTGTGTGTGTGGTGTGTGTGTGTGTGTGGTGTGTGTGGTGTGCGTGTGGTGTGTGTGTGTGTGTGGTGTGTTTGTGTGTGGCGTGTGTGTGTGTGTGCGTGTGGTGTGTGTGTGTGTGTGGTGTGTGTGTGGTGTGTGTGTGGTGTGCGTGTGGTGTGTGTGTGTGTGTGTGTGTGTGTGTGTGTGTGTGTGGTGTGTGTGTGTGTGTGTGTGTGTGGTGTGTGTGTGTGTGTGTGGTGTGTTTGTGTGTGGCGTGTGTGTGTGTGTGTGTGTGTGGTGTGTGTGTGTGTGTGTGTGCGTGTGGTGTGTGTGTGTGTGTGGTGTGTGTGTGGGTGGGAGAGAGACAGAAGGAGTGTGTTAGGAACAGTTTAGCATTCTCCCACCGTCTCCCTGCTCCTGTTCTGCCCTCTTCTCTCCATCAGTTACTGAGGAGTGGGAAGTTCCTCTGAAAAGACTCACTCAGTAACCAGATCACAGAACCAGGACAGGGGCAGAGGAGCGATGAGGGGACCACTCCATGACTGAAGGGGAAACATGAAGGAATGAAGGAAGGAGAAGCAGGATCAGGAGCAGAGGAGCGATGAGGGGACCACTCCATGACTGAAGGGGAAACATGAAGGAATGAAGGAAGGAGAAGCAGGATCATTACTCTCTGTTCCCGGAGTCGCCTCTTCACTGTTGACGTTGAGACTGGTGTTTTGCGGGTACTATTGAATGAAGCTGCCAGTTGAGGACCTGTGAGGCGTCTGTTTCTCAAACTAGACACTCTAATGTATTTGTCCTCTTGCTCAGTTGTGCACCGAGGCCTCCCACTCCTCTTTCTATTCTGGTTAGAGCCAGTTTGCGCTGTTCTGTGAAGGGAGTAGTACACAGCGTTGTACGAGATCTTCAGTTTCTTGGCAATTTCTCACATAGAATAGCCTTCATTTCTCAGAACAAGAATAGACTGATGAGTTTAGAAGAAAGTTCTTGGTTTCTGGCCATTTTGATCCTGTAAACGAACCCACAATTGCTGATGCTCCAGATACTCAACTAGTCTCAAGAAGGCCAGTTTTATTGCTTCTTTAATAAGCACAACAGTTTTCAGCTGTGCTAACATAATTTCAAAAGGGTTTTCTAATGATCAATTAGCCTTTTAAAATGATAAACTTGGATTAGCAAACACAACGGGATGGGCTACAGGACAATAGGCAAGCAGCTTGGTGAGAAGGCAACAACTGTTGGCGCAATTATTACAAAATGGAAGAAGTTCAAGATGACGGTCAATCACCCTCGGTCTGGGGCTCCATGCAAGATCTCACCTCGTGGGGCATCAATGATCATGAGGAAGGTGAGGAATCAGCCCAGAACTACACGGCAGGACCTGGTCAATGACCTGAAGAGAGCTGGGACCACAGTCTCAAAGAAAACCATTAGTAACACACTACGCCGTCATGGATTAAAATCCTGCAGCGCACGCAAGGTCCCCCTGCTCAAGCCAGCGCAAGTCCAGGCCCATCTGAAGTTTGCCAATGACCATCTGGATGATGCAGAGGAGGAATGGGAGAAGGTAATGTGGTCTGATGAGACAAAAATATAGCTTTTTGGTCTAAACTCCACTCGCCGTGTTTGGAGGAAGAAGAAGGATGAGTACAACCCCAAGAACACCATCCCAACCGTGAAGCATGGAGGTGGAAACATCATTCTTTGGGGATGCTTTTCTGCAAAGGGACAGGACGACTGCACCGTATTGAGGGGAGGATGGATGGGGCCATGTATCGCGAGATCTTGGCCAACAACCTCCTTCCCTCAGTAAGAACATTGAAGATGGGTCGTGGCTGGGTCTTCCAGCATGACAACGACCCGAAACACACAGCCAGGGCAACTAAGGAGTGGCTCCGTAAGAAGCATCTCAAGGTCCTGGAGTGGCCTAGCCAGTCTCCAGAGCTGAACCCAATAGAAAATCTTTGGAGGGAGCTGAAAGTCTGTATTGCCCAGCGACAGCCCCGAAACCTGAAGGATCTGGAGAAGGTCTGTATGGAGGAGTGGGCCAAAATCCCTGCTGCAGTGTGTGCAAACCTGGTCAAGACCTACAGGAAACGTATGATCTCTGTAATTGCAAACAATGTATATTTTATCTCTCTCTCTCACTCTCTCGCCTTCTTTCTCCCCTCCCCCTGTCAGTGATTGACAGCTCTGGCTCCTCCCACCTGGCCCAGCAGGAGGTTACCTCTGGATGTTCTTCTGTTGCTGGTAGCAACCTGCTCTGCTGTTGCTGGTAGCAACCTGCTCTGCTGTTGCTGGTAGCAAACTGCTCTGCTGTTGCTGATAGCGACCTGCTCTTAAGCCCCTAATTAATGTCTCTTTACAGCAGGGGAGGGGAGGAGGGAGGGACTGAGCCTTGGCTGTTGGCCCAAGTGTGTGTGTGTGTGTGTGTGTGCGTGTGAGTGAGTGAGTGAGTGAGTGAGTGAGTGAGTGAGTGAGTGAGTGAGTGAGTGAGTGAGTGAGTGAGTGAGTGAGTGAGTGAGTGAGTGAGTGAGAGAGAGAGAGAGAGAGAGAGAGAGAGAGAGAGAGAGAGAGAGAGAGAGAGAGAGAGAGAGAGAGAGAGAGAGAGAGACAGAGAGAGAGAGAGAGAGACAGAGAGAGAGAGAGAGAGAAACTACCGCCTTAAAACTACTTCTACTCCCGTGCACTTCCCCTACCTTCTTAAGCTCCTCACCATGGTAACTGACCACAACAGAAATGGCCATAGCCCTGCACTCCTCCATAATCCTCCCTAATCACCCTCTGTTGAATAGAGAGACCAGAGGAGAGGAGAGGAGAGGAGAGGAGAGGAGAGGAGAGGAGAGGAGAGGAGAGGAGAGGAGAGGAGAGGAGAGGAGAGGAGAGGAGAGAGGCCTGCGATGGGTGTTCCAGGAACTACTCAAAGGGTTGGCTGGGGATAGGCTGACAGGGGAGAGGAGAAGGGATGTGGGGAGAGAGAGGAGAGGAGGGAGGAGAAGGGAGTGGTGGAGGAAGGAGGAGAGGCGAGGGAGAGAGGGACAAAAGTGTGTTCCAGAGAGAAGGGTGACACTCTACTGTGAGACTGAATCCTCTGATGAAGCTAGCCACATTCCAGCCTGAGGAATGTCAGAGTCTGACCTCTAAAATACCTGATTACTGCTAGAGTCACTCTTCTCCTGGCAGGACCTCTAAAATATCTGATTACTGCTAGAGTCACTCTTCTCCTGGCAGGACCTCTAAAATACCTGATTACTGCTAGAGTCACTCTTCTCCTGGCAGGACCTCTAAAATACCTGATTACTGCTAGAGTCACTCTTCTCCTGGCAGGACCTCTAAAATACCTGATTACTGCTAGAGTCACTCTTCTCCTGGCAGGACCTCTAAAATACCTGATTACTGCTAGAGTCACTCTTCTCCTGGCAGGACCTCTAAAATACCTGATTACTGCTAGTCACTCTTCTCCTGGCAGGACCTCTAAAATACCTGATTACTGCTAGAGTCACTCTTCTCCTGGCAGGACCTCTAAAATACCTGATTACTGCTAGAGTCACTCTTCTCCTGGCAGGACCTCTAAAATACCTGATTACTGCTAGAGTCACTCTTCTCCTGGCAGGACCTCTAAAATACCTGATTACTGCTAGAGTCACTCTTCTCCTGGCAGGACCTCTAAAATACCTGATTACTGCTAGAGTCACTCTTCTCCTGGCAGGACCTCTAAAATACCTGATTACTGCTAGAGTCACTCTTCTCCTGGCAGGACCTCTAAAATACCTGATTACTGCTAGAGTAACTCTTCTCATGGCAGGACCTCTAAAATACCTGATTACTGCTAGAGTGGAGAGGAGAGGGAGGTGAGAGGGAGAGGGAGATGGGGGAGAGAGAGTGGAGAGGAGAGGGAGGTGAGAGGGAGAGGGGAGTAAGGTGCAGTAAGCTGTTACTGTAGCTACTGAGAGAGAGGGGGCAGAGAAGGAGGGGGGGAGAGGGAGAGAGGGAGAGAGGGAGATGGGGGAGAGAGAGAGGGTGGGCCGGGTGAGAGAGAGAGGGGGTGAGAGGGATGGGGAAGAGGGAGAGGAGGGAGAGGGGGGAGAGAGGGAGAGGGGATGAAAGGGAGAGGGGGAGAGAGTGAGGAAAAGGGAGGTAAGCTGTTATGGTAGCTACAGAGATGGAGGGAGGTGAGAGGGAGAGGGGGTGAGAGGGAGGTAAGCTGTAGGGCCACAGTGAGAGGTTAAGGGGGGTAAACTGTAAGGCCACAGTGAGAGGTAAAGGGGGGTAAGCTGTAGGGGCACAGTGAGAGGTAAAGGGGGGTAAACTGTAAGGCCACAGTGAGAGGTAAAGGGGGGTAAACTGTAAGGCCACAGTGAGAGGTAAAGGGGGGTAAACTGTAAGGCCACAGTGAGAGGTAAAGGGGGGTAAACTGTAAGGCCACAGTGAGAGGTAAAGGGGGGTAAACTGTAAGGCCACAGTGAGAGGTAAAGGGGGGGTAAACTGTAAGGCCACAGTGAGAGGTAAAGGGGGGTAAACTGTAAGGCCACAGTGAGAGGTAAAGGGGGGTAAACTGTAAGGCCACAGTGAGAGGTAAAGGGAGGTAAACTGTAAGGCCACAGTGAGAGGTAAAGGGGGGTAAACTGTAAGGCCACAGTGAGAGGTAAAGGGGGGTAAACTGTAAGGCCACAGTGAGAGGTAAAGGGGGGTAAACTGTAGGGCCACAGTGAGAGGTTAAGGGGGGTAAACTGTAAGGCCACAGTGAGAGGTAAAGGGGGGTAAACTGTAGGGCCACAGTGAGAGGTTAAGGGGGGTAAACTGTAAGGCCACAGTGAGAGGTAAAGGGGGGTAAACTGGAGGGGCACAGTGAGAGGTAAAGGGGGGTAAACTGTAAGGCCACAGTGAGAGGTAAAGGGGGGTAAACTGTAGGGGCACAGTGAGAGGTAAAGGGGGGGTAAACTGTAAGGCCACAGTGAGAGGTAAAGGGGGGTAAACTGTAAGGCCACAGTGAGAGGTAAAGGGGGGTAAACTGTAAGGCCACAGTGAGAGGTAAAGGGGGGTAAACTGTAAGGCCACAGTGAGAGGTAAAGGGGGGTAAACTGTAAGGCCACAGTGAGAGGTAAAGGGGGGTAAACTGTAAGGCCACAGTGAGAGGTAAAGGGGGGTAAACTGTAAGGCCACAGTGAGAGGTAAAGGGGGGTAAACTGTAAGGCCACAGTGAGAGGTTAAGGGGGGTAAACTGTAGTGCCACAGTGAGAGATAAAGGGGGGTAAACTGTAGGGCCACAGTGATAGGTAAAGGGGGGTAAACTGTAAGGCCACAGTGAGAGGTAAAGGGAGGTAAACTGTAAGGCCACAGTGAGAGGTAAAGGGGGGTAAACTGTAAGGCCACAGTGAGAGGTAAAGGGAGGTAAACTGTAAGGCCACAGTGAGAGGTAAAGGGGGGTAAACTGTAAGGCCACAGTGAGAGGTTAAGGGGGGTAAACTGTAGTGCCACAGTGAGAGGTAAAGGGGGGTAAACTGTAGGGCCACAGTGATAGGTAAAGGGGGGTAAACTGTAAGGCCACAGTGAGAGGTAAAGGGGGGTAAACTGTAAGGCCACAGTGAGAGGTAAAGGGAGGTAAACTGTAAGGCCACAGTGAGAGGTAAAGGGGGGTAAACTGTAGGGGCACAGTGAGAGGTAAAGGGGGGTAAACTGTAAGGCCACAGTGAGAGGTTAAGGGGGGTAAACTGTAAGGCCACATTGAGAGGTAAAGGGAGGTAAACTGTAAGGCCACAGTGAGAGGTAAAGGGAGGTAAACTGTAAGGCCACAGTGAGAGGTCAAGGGGGGTAAACTGTAAGGCCACAGTGAGAGGTTAAGGGGGGTAAACTGTAAGGCCACAGTGAGAGGTAAAGGGAGGTAAACTGTAAGGCCACAGTGAGAGGTAAAGGGGGGTAAACTGTAGGGCCACAGTGAGAGGTAAAGGGGGGTAAACTGTAAGGCCACAGTGAGAGGTAAAGGGGGGTAAACTGTAGGGCCACAGTGAGAGGTAAAGGGGGGTAAACTGTAAGGCCACAGTGAGAGGTAAAGGGGGGTAAACTGTAAGGCCACAGTGAGAGGTAAAGTGGGGTAAACTGGAGGGGCACAGTGAGAGGTAAAGGGAGGTAAACTGTAAGGCCACAGTGAGAGGTAAAGGGGGGTAAACTGTAGTGGCACAGTGAAAGGTAAAGGGAGGTAAACTGTAAGGCCACAGTGAGAGGTAAAGGGGGGTAAACTGGAGGGGCACAGTGAGAGGTAAAGGGAGGTAAACTGTAAGGCCACAGTGAGAGGTAAAGGGGGGTAAACTGGAGGGGCACAGTGAGAGGTAAAGGGAGGTAAACTGTAAGGCCACAGTGAGAGGTAAAGGGAGGTAAACTGTAAGGCCACAGTGAGAGGTAAAGGGGGGTAAACTGTAAGGCCACAGTGAGAGGTAAAGGGAGGTAAACTGTAAGGCCACAGTGAGAGGTAAAGGGGGGTAAACTGTAAGGCCACAGTGAGAGGTAAAGGGGGGTAAACTGGAGGGCCACAGTGAGAGGTAAAGGGGGGTAAACTGGAGGGCCACAGTGAGAGGTTAAGGGGGGTAAACTGTAAGGCCACAGTGAGAGGTAAAGGGGGGTAAACTGGAGGGGCACAATGAGAGGTAAAGGGAGGTAAACTGTAAGGCCACAGTGAGAGGTAAAGGGAGGTAAACTGTAAGGCCACAGTGAGAGGTAAAGGGGGGTAAACTGTAAGGCCACAGTGAGAGGTTAAGGGGGGTAAACTGTAAGGCCACAGTGAGAGGTAAAGGGAGGTAAACTGTAAGGCCACAGTGAGAGGTAAAGGGGGGTAAACTGTAAGGCCACAGTGAGAGGTAAAGGGGGGTAAACTGTAAGGCCACAGTGAGAGGTAAAGGGGGGTAAACTGTAAGGCCACAGTGAGAGGTAAAGGGGGGTAAACTGTAGGGGCACAGTGAGAGGTAAAGGGGGGTAAACTGTAAGGCCACAGTGATAGGTTAAGGGGGGTAAACTGTAAGGCCACAGTGAGAGGTTAAGGGGGGTAAACTGTAAGGCCACAGTGATAGGTAAAGGGGGGTAAACTGTAAGGCCACAGTGAGAGGTAAAGGGGGGTAAACTGTAAGGCCACAGTGAGAGGTAAAGGGGGGTAAACTGTAAGGCCACAGTGAGAGGTAAAAGGGGGGTAAACTGTAAGGCCACAGTGATAGGTAAAGGGGGGTAAACTGTAAGGCCACAGTGATAGGTAAAGGGAGGTAAACTGTAAGGCCACAGTGAGAGGTAAAGGGGGGTAAACTGTAAGGCCACAGTGAGAGGTAAAGGGGGGTAAACTGTAAGGCCACAGTGATAGGTAAAGGGGGGTAAACTGTAAGGCCACAGTGAGAGGTAAAGGGGGGTAAACTGTAAGGCCACAGTGAGAGGTAAAGGGGGGTAAACTGTAAGGCCACAGTGAGAGGTAAAGGGGGGTAAACTGTAAGGCCACAGTGAGAGGTAAAGGGGGGTAAACTGTAAGGCCACAGTGAGAGGTAAAGGGGGGTAAACTGTAAGGCCACAGTGAGAGGTAAAGGGGGGTAAACTGTAAGGCCACAGTGAGAGGTAAAGGGGGGTAAACTGTAAGGCCACAGTGAGAGGTAAAGGGGGGTAAACTGTAAGGCCACAGTGAGAGGTAAAGGGGGGTAAACTGTAGGGCCACAGTGAGAGGTTAAGGGGGGTAAACTGTAAGGCCACAGTGAGAGGTAAAGGGGGGTAAACTGTAGTGGCAGGTCATTAGTAAAGATTGAAAAAAGTAAGGGGCCTAGACAGCTGCCCTGGGGAACTCCTGATTCTACCTGGATTATGTTGGAGAGGCTTCCATTAGAGAACACCCTCTGTGTTCTATTAGACAGGTAACTATTTATCCACATTATAGCAGGGGGTGTAAAGCCATAACACATACGTTTTTCCAGCAGCAGACTATGATCTATAATGTCAAAAGCCGCACTGAAGTCTAACAAAACAGCTTCCACAATCTTTTTATCATCAATTTCTCTCAGCCAATCATCAGTCATTTGTGTAAGTGCTGTGCTTGTTGAATGTCCTTCCCAATAAGCGTGCTGAAAGTCTGTTGTCAATTTGTTTACTGTGAAATAGCATTGTATCTGGTCAAACACTATTTTTTCCAATAGTTTACTAAGGGTTGGTAACAGGCTGATTGGTCTGCTATTTAAGCCAGTAAAAGGGGCTTTACTATTCTTGGGTAGCGGAATGACTTTTGCTTCCCTCCAGGCCTGAGGGGGCACACTTTCTAGTAGGCTTAAATTGAAGATATGGCAAATAGGAGTGGCAACATCGTCCGCTATTATCCTCAGCAATTTTCCATCCAAGCTGTCAGACCCCGGTGGCTTGTCATTGTTGATAGACAACAGTCATTTTTTCACCTCTTCCACACTCACTTTACGGAATTCAAAATTACAATGCTTGTCTTTCATAATGTGGTCAGATATACTTGGATGTGTAGTGTCAGCGTTTGTTGCTGGCATGTCATGCCTAAATTAGGTAATCTTGCCAAAGAAAACATATTTGAAGTAGTTGGCAATATTAGTGGGTTTTGTGATGAATGAGCCATCGGATTCAATGAATGACTGTAGAGTAGAGTTGAGTACAGTACAGTCAAGAAAAGTAAAGTAGAGTATATTTCAGTACAGTAGAGAAGAGTACAGTTCAGTAGAGAAGAGTAGAGTAGAGTATATTTCAGTTCAGTATAGTACACAGTAGAGTACACTAGAGTTGAGTACACTATAATATACAGTACTGACCTGAACTATCCTCTACTCTACTGTGCTGCCCTATCAAGCAAAAAGGCAGTAACTGCTCATTTGGTAGAACATGAGTTAATGTCATTTTTGCTACATTAAATACATGCTTAATCACGTGGACAAGTATCCTGCTTCTATTGTATTGTGTTTTGGAGAAAATGGGGGGGGGGGTCATATTAGCAGTAACTGTAAAGAAGTTACTGTGAAACCAAGGTAAATGTAATTAACTGAACTTACTGCCTTTTAGCCTTGGGTTGAACCTGCCCTTGGCTGCAGTTACTGCCTTTTACCTTGGGTTGAACCTGCCCTTGGCTGCAGTTACTGCCTTTTACCTTGGGTTGAACCTGCCCTTGGCAGCAGTTACTGCCTTTCACCTTGGGTTGAACCTGCCCTTGGCTGCAGTTACTGCCTTTTACCTTGGGTTGAACCTGCCCTTGGCTGCAGTTACTGCCTTTTACCTTGGGTTGAACCTGCCCTTGGCTGCAGTTACTGCCTTTTACCTTGGGTTGAACCTGCCCTTGGCTGCAGTTACTGCCTTTTACCTTGGGTTGAACCTGCCCTTGGCTGCAGTTACTGCCTTTTACCTTGGGTTGAACCTGCCCTTGGCTGCAGTTACTGCCTTTTACCTTGGGTTGAACCTGCCCTTGGCTGCAGTTACTGCCTTTTACCTTGGGTTGAACCTGCCCTTGGCTGCAGTTACTGCCTTTTACCTTGGGTTGAACCTGCCCTTGGCTGCAGTTACTGCCTTTTACCTTGGGTTGAACCTGCCCTTGGCTGCAGTTACTGCCTTTTACCTTGGGTTGAACCTGCCCTTGGCTGCAGTTACTGCCTTTTACCTTGGGTTGAACCTGCCCTTGGCTGCAGTTACTGCCTTTTACCTTGGGTTGAACCTTCCCTTGGCTGCAGTTACTGCCTTTTACCTTGGGTTGAACCTGCCCTTGGCTGCAGTTACTGCCTTTTACCTTGGGTTGAACCTGCCCTTGGCTGCAGTTACTGCCTTTTACCTTGGGTTGAACCTGCCCTTGGCTGCAGTTACTGCCTTTTACCTTGGGTTGAACCTGCCCTTGGCAGCAGTTACTGCCTTTCACCTTGGGTTGAACCTGCCCTTGGCTGCAGTTACTGCCTTTTACCTTGGGTTGAACCTGCCCTTGGCTGCAGTTACTGCCTTTTACCTTGGGTTGAACCTGCCCTTGGCTGCAGTTACTGCCTTTTACCTTGGGTTGAACCTGCCCTTGGCTGCAGTTACTGCCTTTTACCTTGGGTTGAACCTGCCCTTGGCTGCAGTTACTGCCTTTTACCTTGGGTTGAACCTGCCCTTGGCTGCAGTTACTGCCTTTTACCTTGGGTTGAACCTGCCCTTGGCTGCAGTTACTGCCTTTTACCTTGGGTTGAACCTGCCCTTGGCTGCAGTTACTGCCTTTTACCTTGGGTTGAACCTGCCCTTGGCTGCAGTTACTGCCTTTTACCTTGGGTTGAACCTTCCCTTGGCTGCAGTTACTGCCTTTTACCTTGGGTTGAACCTTCCCTTGGCTGCAGTTACTGCCTTTTACCTTGGGTTGAACCTG
Organism: Coregonus ussuriensis; assembly: GCA_031479575.1. Classification (NCBI taxonomy): domain Eukaryota; kingdom Metazoa; phylum Chordata; class Actinopteri; order Salmoniformes; family Salmonidae; genus Coregonus; species Coregonus ussuriensis. The sequence goes on along the minus strand of CM062500.1, from coordinate 3,927,748 downwards.
CCCTTGGCTGCAGTTACTGCCTTTTACCTTGGGTTGAACCTGCCCTTGGCTGCAGTTACTGCCTTTTACCTTGGGTTGAACCTGCCCTTGGCTGCAGTTACTGCCTTTTACCTTGGGTTGAACCTGCCCTTGGCTGCAGTTACTGCCTTTTACCTTGGGTTGAACCTGCCCTTGGCTGCAGTTACTGCCTTTTACCTTGGGTTGAACCTTCCCTTGGCTGCAGTTACTGCCTTTTACCTTGGGTTGAACCTGCCCTTGGCTGCAGTTACTGCCTTTTACCTTGGGTTGAACCTGCCCTTGGCTGCAGTTACTGCCTTTTACCTTGGGTTGAACCTGCCCTTGGCTGCAGTTACTGCCTTTTACCTTGGGTTGAACCTGCCCTTGGCTGCAGTTACTGCCTTTTACCTTTGGGTTGAACCTGCCCTTGGCTGCAGTTACTGCCTTTTACCTTGGGTTGAACCTGCCCTTGGCTGCAGTTACTGCCTTTTACCTTGGGTTGAACCTGCCCTTGGCTGCAGTTACTGCCTTTTACCTTGGGTTGAACCTGCCCTTGGCTGCAGTTACTGCCTTTTACCTTGGGTTGAACCTGCCCTTGGCTGCAGTTACTGCCTTTTACCTTGGGTTGAACCTGCCCTTGGCTGCAGTTACTGCCTTTTACCTTGGGTTGAACCTGCCCTTGGCTGCAGTTACTGCCTTTTACCTTGGGTTGAACCTGCCCTTGGCTGCAGTTACTGCCTTTTACCTTGGGTTGAACCTGCCCTTGGCAGCAGTTACTGCCTTTTACCTTGGGTTGAACCTGCCCTTGGCTCCAGTTACTGCCTTTTACCTTGGGTTGAACCTGCCCTTGGCTGCAGTTACTGCCTTTTACCTTGGGTTGAACCTGCCCTTGGCTGCAGTTACTGCCTTTTACCTTGGGTTGAACCTGCCCTTGGCTGCAGTTACTGCCTTTTACCTTGGGTTGAACCTGCCCTTGGCTGCAGTTACTGCCTTTTACCTTAGGTTGAACCTGCCCTTGGCTGCAGTTACTGCCTTTTACCTTGGGTTGAACCTGCCCTTGGCTGCAGTTACTGCCTTTTACCTTGGGTTGAACCTGCCCTTGGCTGCAGTTACTGCCTTTTACCTTAGGTTGAACCTGCCCTTGGCTGCAGTTACTGCCTTTTACCTTGGGTTGAACCTGCCCTTGGCTGCAGTTACTGCCTTTTACCTTAGGTTGAACCTGCCCTTGGCTGCAGTTACTGCCTTTTACCTTGGGTTGAACCTGCCCTTGGCTGCAGTTACTGCCTTTTACCTTAGGTTGAACCTGCCCTTGGCTGCAGTTACTGCCTTTTACCTTAGGTTGAACCTGCCCTTGGTATCGTATCATTTCATTCTGATAGTGATACAATCGAAACCTGTACGACACTGACTGACAGTTACACACACATACATTGCTAATCTAGGGACACAACGTCATCGCACAGCATTCCCCGGGGGGGAAATTATGGTTGAACTCGCTCTGAAACGCCGACATGCAGACACTGGTAAGAACTAGCTAGCTAGCTAACTAGCTAACTAGCTAGCGAGCAAAGACTAGCAATGCTACCGGCTCCCATAAGAGGAGATCTGCAATCAATACCAACTTCAATCTATTAACCCTATAATGAATTATATTCTGCTACCTCATTAATAATATATCTACTCACATGTCCAGGGTTTCTGGTTTTCCTTTATATTCCAGTAGTGAGTGACTGTCCCGGTCAGGAAAGTTAAAATCCAAAATTGTATCCATCACCTTTGTTGGTGGCGTATGTAATTAGCACAACTAGCTTTGGCATGCCAAATGTGTGCTCAATGTGTCCTGCTTTCGGTGCCATCATTACATGAATGCGGGAAGAAACTGTTTTGCCAAAATGCCTTCCACCAATCCCTGTGGTCTAGATGATTATAGTATCTGTGGGGATCAAAGTCGCCATGTGAGGGTGCATTAGGACTGTACAACCACGTCAATACTAGGTTTTATTCCTGTCAATGTCCGTCCATGCAATCTAAATAAGCAATAGGGCTATAAGAGTCCAAGAAGACGGACATCATCACCAAGCTGTGTCCTCTGATGCCTGCAAATCGAAGGCAGTTCTGGAATGCCTTGGCTGTGAACAGCATTACATTTTACATTTTAGTCACTAATTACACTGCTCTTTTACTAATAGCATAAAGGAGAAGTATATATAGTAATCTAACACATGAAAATGGACCAACCAAATGTGGTCTTGTTTGGGGGCATTAAAACAATAGCCAGTGTGTAGAATACTACCCAAATAAGCAGAGGCGGATGTGGCATATATCTACCTTTATGTACCTATTTAGGATACGTCACCGTGAAGAGAATGATATTTATATCCAGAATTAGGCATTTCTGTGTAGTATAGATCAGGGACCCATGATGTTATTCCGTTACTGGATATAAATGCACTTCACCTACTGTGGTTCAATAACCAAAATAACTCAAGGCATCATGTCATAGCTGACACCCCATTCTTTCTGCAGACATCTTTACATTTTATTTCGGAGCAGATATTTAACAGATTTCTGGGTAAACGTGGTCATATAAAAAAAACGGAGGGAGATTTTGCCCTAATTCTGTTGCATCTGCACAGTTCTTCCAGCAAATGTGTTTTTGGGAAATGTTCAGTGTAAATTGTTCAAAGTAGTCCTTGTGCATAGAGCTGTATTGTTTGTTAATCTTTTAAATCAATGGTTTTTGTTTGGCATACATTTGAAAGTGGAAAATCTGAGTCAAAGCGTAATTCCGTTACTGTGGAAATGCCCTCTAGCTACACAGAGAGAGAGAAGGAGAGAAGAGAGGGGGAGGTGAGGTGAGAGAGGGGGAGAGGGAGGTGAGAGAGAAAGAGAGGGAGTGGAGAAAGGGGGAGAGTGAGGTGAGAGAGGGGGAGAGAGGGAGGAGAAAGAGGGAGGGAGGGAGGTGAGAGAGAAAGAGAGGGAGGAGAGAGAGAAAGAGGGAGGTGAGAGAGAAAGAGAGGGAGGAGAGAGGGAGGGAGGTGAGAGAGGGGGGAGAGAGAGAAAGAGGGAGGTGAGAGAGAAAGAGAGGGAGGTGAGAGAGAAAGAGGTGAGAGAGAAAGAGAGGGAGGTGAGAGAGAAAGAGGTGAGAGAGAAAGAGAGGGAGGAGAGAGAGAAAGAGGGAGGTGAGAGAGAAAGAGAGGGAGGAGAGAGAGGGAGGGAGGTGAGAGAGAAAGAGAGGGAGGAGAGAGAGGGAGGGAGGAGAGAGAGAAAGAGAGGGAGGTGAGAGAGAAAGAGGTGAGAGAGAAAGAGAGGGAGGAGAGAGAGAAAGAGGGAGGAGAGAGAGAGAGGGAGGAGAGAGAGGGAGGGAGGTGAGAGAGAAAGAGAGGGAGGTGAGAGAGAGAGAGGGAGGTGAGAGAGAAAGAGAGGGAGGAGAGAGAGAAAGAGAGGGAGGAGAGAGAGAGAGGGAGGTGAGAGAGAGAGAGAGAGAGAGAGAGAGAGAGAGAGAGGGAGAGAGAGAGAGAGAGAGAGAGTGAGGGGGAGAGGGAGGAGAGAGAGAGAGGGAGGAGAGAGAGAGAGGGAGGAGAGAGAGAGAGAAAGAGAGGGAGGAGAGAGAGGGAGGGAGGTGAGAGAGAAAGAGAGGGAGGTGAGAGAGAGAGAGAGGGAGGTGAGAGAGAAAGAGAGGGAGGCGAGAGAGGGGGAGAGGGAGGTGAGAGAGAGTAAGAAGGAGGTAAGCTCCTGACTGATCTGAAGCCAGGCCAGCATATGGCCCACAGCTCTACCAGCCAGGCCAGCATATGGCCCACAGCTCTACCAGCCAGGCCAGCATATGGCCCACAGCTCTACCAGCCAGGCCAGCATATGGCCCACAGCTCTACCAGCCAGGCCAGCATATGGCCCACAGCTCTACCAGCCAGGCCAGCATATGGCCCACAGCCCTACCAGCCAGGCCAGCATATGGCCCACAGCTCTACCAGCTTGCTATTAAAGTCAATTGATAAATAAGTCTATTAATACACAGATGCAGGCAGGGAGATCAGGCAGGGAGATGGGAATTCATGACCATGCAGAACACAACTCAGTCCACTAGAGACAGTCCACTAGAGACAGTCCACTAGAGGCAGTCCACTAGAGGCAGTCCACTAGAGGCAGTCCACTAGAGGCAGTCCACTAGAGACAGTCCACTAGAGACAGTCCACTAGAGGCAGTCCACTAGAGGCAGTCCACTAGAGACAGTCCACTAGAGACAGTCCACTAGAGACAGTCCACTAGAGGCAGTCCACTAGAGACAGTCCACTAGAGACAGTCCACTAGAGACAGTCCACTAGAGACAGTCCACTAGAGACAGTCCACTAGAAACAGTCCACTAGAGACAGTCCACTAGAGGCAGGTGAGATAGTCCTTTACTTTGTGAAAGGAAAGTCCAGATCTCTTTCTCTTGCTCCTTGCAGCCATGCACTTAGAGAACAGTAAAGGGGGCCTTTGAGGTTGAAAGTTAATTTTCTCGTCCTTCTACAGACAGGACAGGCAAACCTTGTATTTCACAACATTCCTTATCCTGGGGCGTGGATGACTAAAACCCAGCAACCGCCTGACCTGCCAGAAAGCACTGTTCTCATCACAACATTTACCTATGTTCCAAAAGTCAAACCTGTGTATTTCATTCCACCTGCATTACTGACTGTCCAGGTTACCTTTCTCAGGGAGGTAAAAAGGTGCTTGAAGAAAGAACATTGAGAATTCCTGATCAGTGTTGAATGAATCCATCTCTAATTAAAGATATGATCAGCTCTAATCCTGCAACCTTTCATCGCTGTGATTAACAAACAGAAAGAAACAGCAGGTTGGATCTAAACCAACCGTGTTTAATACCTGCAGGATTATCAGGATCTAAACCAATCAGGTTTAATACCTTCAGAAACACAAGGGCTGCAGAACAGTAGGCCTAGAACCCTTCTGTATTAACACTATGTTAAGTAGTGGTGACACTGTGTTAAGTAGTGGTGACACTGTGTGTTAAGTAGTGGTGACACTGTGTGTAGTAGTGGTGACACTGTGTGTTAAGTAGTGGTGACACTGTGTTAAGTAGTGGTGACACTGTGTGTTAAGTAGTGGTGACACTGTGTTAAGTAGTGGTGACACTGTGTGTTAAGTAGTGGTGACACTGTGTTAAGTAGTGGTGACACTGTGTTAAGTAGTGGTGACACTGTGTGTTAAGTAGTGGTGACACTGTGTTAAGTAGTGGTGACACTGTGTGTTAAGTAGTGGTGACACTGTGTGTTAAGTAGTGGTGACACTGTGTGTTAAGTAGTGGTGACACTGTGTGTTAAGTAGTGGTGACACTGTGTTAAGTAGTGGTGACACTGTGTTAAGTAGTGGTGACACTGTGTTAAGTAGTGGTGACACTGTGTGTTAAGTAGTGGTGACACTGTGTGTAGTAGTGGTGACACTGTGTGTTAAGTAGTGGTGACACTGTGTTAAGTAGTGGTGACACTGTGTGTTAAGTAGTGGTGACACTGTGTTAAGTAGTGGTGACACTGTGTGTTAAGTAGTGGTGACACTGTGTTAAGTAGTGGTGACACTGTGTTAAGTAGTGGTGACACTGTGTTAAGTAGTGGTGACACTGTGTGTTAAGTAGTGGTGACACTGTGTTAAGTAGTGGTGACACTGTGTGTTAAGTAGTGGTGACACTGTGTGTTAAGTAGTGGTGACACTGTGTGTTAAGTAGTGGTGACACTGTGTGTTAAGTAGTGGTGACACTGTGTGTTAAGTAGTGGTGACACTGTGTTAAGTAGTGGTGACACTGTGTGTTAAGTAGTGGTGACACTGTGTTAAGTAGTGGTGACACTGTGTTAAGTAGTGGTGACACTGTTAAGTAGTGGTGACACTGTGTTAAGTAGTGGTGACACTGTGTGTTAAGTAGTGGTGACACTGTGTTAAGTAGTGGTGACACTGTGTGTTAAGTAGTGGTGACACTGTGTGTTAAGTAGTGGTGACACTGTGTGTTAAGTAGTGGTGACACTGTGTGTTAAGTAGTGGTGACACTGTGTTAAGTAGTGGTGACACTGTGTGTTAAGTAGTGGTGACACTGTGTGTTAAGTAGTGGTGACACTGTGTGTTAAGTAGTTGCGACACTATGTTAAGTAGTGGTGACACTGTGTGTTAAGTAGTGGTGACACTGTGTGTTAAGTAGTGGTGACACTGTGTGTTAAGTAGTGGTGACACTGTGTGTTAAGTAGTGGTGACACTGTGTGTTAAGTAGTGGTGACACTGTGTTAAGTAGTGGTGACACTGTGTGTTAAGTAGTGGTGACACTGTGTGTTAAGTAGTGGTGACACTGTGTGTTAAGTAGTGGTGACACTATGTTAAGTAGTGGTGACACTGTGTTAAGTAGTGGTGACACTGTGTGTTAAGTAGTGGTGACACTGTGTGTTAAGTAGTGGTGACACTGTGTGTTAAGTAGTGGTGACACTGTGTTAAGTAGTGGTGACACTGTGTTAAGTAGTGGTGACACTGTGTGTTAAGTAGTGGTGACACTGTGTGTTAAGTAGTGGTGACACTGTGTGTTAAGTAGTGGTGACACTGTGTGTTAAGTAGTGGTGACACTGTGTTAAGTAGTGGTGACACTGTGTTAAGTAGTGGTGACACTGTGTTAAGTAGTGGTGACACTGTGTTAAGTAGTGGTGACACTGTGTGTTAAGTAGTGGTGACACTGTGTGTTAAGTAGTGGTGACACTGTGTGTTAAGTAGTGGTGACACTGTGTGTTAAGTAGTGGTGACACTGTGTGTTAAGTAGTGGTGACACTGTGTGTTAAGTAGTGGTGACACTGTGTTAAGTAGTGGTGACACTGTGTTAAGTAGTGGTGACACTGTGTTAAGTAGTGGTGACACTGTGTGTTAAGTAGTGGTGACACTGTGTTAAGTAGTGGTGACACTGTGTGTTAAGTAGTGGTGACACTGTGTTAAGTAGTGGTGACACTGTGTGTTAAGTAGTGGTGACACTGTGTTAAGTAGTGGTGACACTGTGTTAAGTAGTGGTGACACTGTGTTAAGTAGTGGTGACACTGTGTTGTCAAACAGCATGTCACAATACTGACAGACAACTGAAGGACAGTGACAGGTACTGAAGCCAAACAAGTTAGATTGATGAGAGATATCTGATACTGAATGAAAGGGGAATTACTGTGATACCTGGAGCCAGAAACAGAGAAGCAGTTAACCATTTAAAACGCTGTTCTGCAACGCAGCACCAGCATGGGGGAGTCAGTTGATGCTAAAAGAGAGAGATTGTCCATTTTTTTCACTTTCAGTTTCACTTACTTAGTGAAATGCAGCTAGCTAGTTTAGCCTACTGAAACACCCGGCTCAAACAGAGGGATGCTATGTTAGCTATGTCGCCTGGTCACACACAGCTGATGTGTTGTTCATTGAAGTCCACAAGCGAAGGGAAAAGGTGAGAGGAGGAGAGTGTGTAGATGAGAGAAGGAATTATCCAACGTGGCTGCTATGAAAGTGAACTGTGTTCACGCATGATAAGGGGTGTATTCATTCCGCCAATTCTGTTGAAAAACGTTCCTTAAACGGAAGCAAACGGAACAAAACGGGGATAAAACATACCTGAATTTGTCCAATAGAAATTGTCGTTTGCAACTGTTGGACTAATGATTACATCCTGTATCAGCTAGATGCAGGCAACAGTGTGCAAGGCGGTATTGAATGTCACTGTCTGTCCATATGTCACCGTCTGTCGCCACAAATCTGTCTCTCGACCTGTGTGCACCTACGTTGTAATCTTTCATTCGTAGGCTAGGTTGTAGCAACCTCATGATGAGTATAGGGGAAATGTCAGTTTCATGTAGTAGCCTAAACCTATCGATGTTACATTGGACTGGGTGAATGGAATATGAATGACAGTCATCCAACATGCTGTAATAGAAATAAGGCCCTGCTCATAAAAACAAAATTGTCCTCCCTCATCATAAACAGCACTGACCACCACTGATAAACACACACACTACACCACACCATACTAAAACACCACAGGGCCAACACACACCACACCATAATAAAACACCACAGGGCCAACACACACCACACCATACTAAAACACCACAGAGCCAACACACACCACTGATAAACACACACCACAGGGCCAACACACACCACACCATACTAAAACACCCCAGGGCCAACACACACCACACCATACTAAAACACCACAGGGCCAACACACACCACACCATACTAAAACACCACAGGGCCAACACACACCACACCATAATAAAACACCACAGGGCCAACACACACCACACCATAATAAAACACCACAGGGCCAACACACACCACACCATACTAAAACACCACAGGGCCAACACACACCACACCATAATAAATCACCACAGGGCCAACACACACCACACCATAATAAATCACCACAGGGCCAACACACACCACACCATACTAAAACACCACAGGGCCAACACACACCACACCATAATAAATCACCACAGGGCCAACACACACCACACCATACTAAAACACCACAGGGCCAACACACACCACACCATACTAAAACACCCCAGGGCCAACACACACCACACCATACTAAAACACCACAGGGCCAACACACACCACACCATACTAAAACACCACAGGGCCAACACACACCACACCATAATAAAACACCACAGGGCCAACACACACCACACCATAATAAAACACCACAGGGCCAACACACACCACACCATACTAAAACACCACAGGGCCAACACACACCACACCATAATAAAACACCACAGGGCCAACACACACCACACCATAATAAAACACCACAGGGCCAACACACACCACACCATACTAAAACACCACAGGGCCAACACACACCACACCATAATAAATCACCACAGGGCCAACACACACCACACCATACTAAAACACCACAGGGCCAACACACACCACACCATAATAAATCACCACAGGGCCAACACACACCACACCATACTAAAACACCACAGGGCCAACACACACCACACCATACTAAAACACCCCAGGGCCAACACACACCACACCATACTAAAACACCACAGGGCCAACACACACCACACCATACTAAAACACCAATCAATCAATCAATCAATTTTATTTTATATAGCCCTTCTTACATCAGCTAATATCTCGAAGTGCTGTACAGAAACCCAGCCTAAAACCCCAAACAGCTAGTAATGCAGGTGTAGAAGCACGGTGGCTAGGAAAAACTCCCTAGAAAGGCAAAACCTAGGAAGAAACCTAGAGAGGAACCAGGCTATGAGGGGTGGCCAGTCCTCTTCTGGCTGTGCCGGGTGGAGATTATAACAGAACCATGCCAAGATGTTCAAAAATGTTCATAAGTGACAAGCATGGTCAAATAATAATCAGGAATAAATCTCAGTTGGCTTTTCATAGCCGATCATTAAGAGTTGAAAACAGCAGGTCTGGGACAGGTAGGGGTTCCATAACCGCAGGCAGAACAGTTGAAACTGGAATAGCAGCAAGGCCAGGCGGACTGGGGACAGCAAGGAGTCACCACGGCCGGTAGTCCCGGCGTATGGTCCTAGGGCTCAGGTCTCTCAGTTGGCTTTTCATAGCCGATCATTAAGAGTTGAAAACAGCAGGTCTGGGACAGGTAGGGGTTTCGTAGCCGCAGGCAGAACAGTTGAAACTGGAATAGCAGCAAGGCCAGGCGGACTGGGGACAGCAAGGTGTCATCATGCCCGGTAGTCCTGACGTATGGTCCTAGGGCTCAGGTTCTCAGAGAGAAAGAGAGAACGAGAGAATTAGAGAGAGCATACTTAAATTCACACAGGACACTGGATAAGACAGGAGAAGTACTCCAGGTATAACCAACTAACCCCAGCCCCCCGACACATACACTACTGCAGCATAAATACTGGAGGCTGAGACAGGAGCGGTCCGGAGACACTGTGGCCCCATCCGAAGAAACCCCCGGACAGGGCCAAACAGGAAGGATATAACCCCACCCACTCCGCCAAAGCACAGCCCCCGCACCACTAGAGGGATATCCCCAACCACCAACTTACAATCCTGAGACAAGGCCGAGTATAGCCCACAGAGGTCTCCACCACAGCACAAACCAAGGGGGGGGCGCCAACCCAGACAGGAAGATCACGTCACAGGGCCAACACACACCACACCATACTAAAACACCACAGGGCCAACACACACCACACCATACTAAAACACCCCAGGGCCAACACACACCACACCATAATAAAACATGATTACAACTGGCTAGCCAGCCTGCCTGGACGGTGAGCTAGCTAGCAGGACTACATGATTACAACTGGCTAGCCAGCCTGCCTGGACGGTGAGCTAGCTAACAGGACTACATGATTACAACTGGCTAGCCAGCCTGCCTGGACGGTGAGCTAGCTAGCAGGACTACATGATTACAACTGGTTAGCCAGCCTGCCTGGACGGTGAGCTAGCTAGCAGGACTACATGATTACAACTGGCTAGCCAGCCTGCCTGGACGGTGAGCTAGCTAACAGGACTACATGATTACAACTGGCTAGCCAGCCTGCCTGGACGGTGAGCTAGCTAGCAGGACTACATGATTACAACTGGCTAGCCAGCCTGCCTGGACGGTGAGCTAGCTAGCAGGATTTCAGAGAGGGGTCAAGCACAAACTAAAGAGCTATATCATTACACAGCTATGAGACTGTGTTCCATCTAACCTGTTGTGTACTATATCACAGTGGAATCTGACGACAAGAAGGGGACGTCTAGATGGGATTAGTGGAAAGCGGAAGGCTATGGTTAGGGATGGACAGATGTCATTTCATTAACCCTTTAGAGGACGGTGTTTCTCATGGTGTAACAGGACTCCAGTCAATGTCCTGATAGATACTCTGGTCGTCTTAAAGATCCCGTAATTCCAGACCAGCCGATCCCCACGAGTACGACTGGACATACGAAGCAGCAGTGGCACGGGTCTGACATGACAGGTAGCATTACATCACAACCCCATGGTTTATGACCCTGGGACATATGGTCTGTTGAGACATAGTAGAGAAATAGGCGTTGACTCTCACTCACAATCAAAAGCTGATAAAAGCTGTTTGGACAGAGAGAAATGCTTTGGGAAGGTTGTGAAAGCCTGAGGAAGAGAAGAGAAGGCAAACACTGGATGAAGATAAACTTGGAAGAAAGGAATTCACAAGGCTATCCAAGTTTGTTTTCAAGGAAGATTGATGTATGAATTTGAAGAATTCAGACAGTACCAAGTCAATAACAACAGACGTGACTTACCAGCAGCCATGTCGTGTTGAGTCATGGTCTAGACGGAGAGAGAGAGAGGAAGTCTTCCTGACACCATCTGTTCTCAGTGTAAACTCAGCTAAGCTCCATCGCTCCCCAGATAATACCCACAGTCCTCTACTGCTCCCTCCCTAAATAATACCCAGGATCATCTCTGCTCTGTTAATTGTTCCCAGAGCGTTCAGCGCTTTAATTGATTCCTCAAAAATAAACCAGCCAGCGTCACCCTGGGGGGGGGGGGGGGGGGTGGGGTGGGGCTTCTCTACCGGGCCTAACAGTTCATACTGTAGGAGGGAGTGGGGCTTCTCTACCGGGCCTGACAGTTCATACTGTAGGAGGGAGTGGGGCTTCTCTACCGGGCCTGACACTTCATACTGTAGGAGGGAGTGGGGCTTCTCTACCGGGCCTGACAGTTCATACTGTAGGAGGGAGTGGGGCTTCTCTACCGGGCCTGACACTTCATACTGTAGGAGGGAGTGGGGCTTCTCTACCGGGCCTGACAGTTCATACTGTAGGAGGGAGTGGGGCTTCTCTACCGGGCCTGACAGTTCATACTGTAGGAGGGAGTGGGGCTTCTCTACCAGGCCTGACAGTTCATACTGTAGGAGGGAGTGGGGCTTCTCTACCAGGCCTGACAGTTCATACTGTAGGAGGGAGTGGGGCTTCTCTACCGGGCCTGACAGTTCATACTGTAGGAGGGAGTGGGGCTTCTCTACCGGGCCTGACAGTTCATACTGTAGGAGGGAGTGGGGCTTCTCTACCGGCCTGACACTTCATACTGTAGGAGGGAGTGGGGCTTCTCTACCGGGCCTGACAGTTCATACTGTAGGAGGGAGTGGGGCTTCTCTACCGGGCCTGACAGTTCATACTGTAGGAGGGAGTGGGGCTTCTCTACCGGGCCTGACAGTTCATACTGTAGGAGGGAGTGGGGCTTCTCTACCGGGCCTGACAGTTCATACTGTAGGAGGGAGTGGGGCTTCTCTACCAGGCCTGACAGTTCATACTGTAGGAGGGAGTGGGGCTTCTCTACCGGGCCTGACACTTCATACTGTAGGAGGGAGTGGGGCTTCTCTACCGGGCCTGACAGTTCATACTGTAGGAGGGAGTGGGGCTTCTCTACCGGGCCTGACACTTCATACTGTAGGAGGGAGTGGGGCTTCTCTACCGGGCCTGACAGTTCATACTGTAGGAGGGAGTGGGGCTTCTCTACCGGGCCTGACACTTCATACTGTAGGAGGGAGTGGGGCTTCTCTACCGGGCCTGACAGTTCATACTGTAGGAGGGAGTGGGGCTTCTCTACCGGGTCTGACACTTCATACTGTAGGAGGGAGTGGGGCTTCTCTACCGGGCCTGACAGTTCATACTGTAGGAGGGAGTGGGGCTTCTCTACCGGGCCTGACACTTCATACTGTAGGAGGGAGTGGGGCTTCTCTACCGGGCCAGACAGTTCATACTGTAGAAGGGAGTGGGGCTTCTCTACCAGGCCTGACAGTTCATACTGTAGGAGGGAGTGGGGCTTCTCTACCGGGCCTGACAGTTCACACTGTAGGAGGGAGTGGGGCTTCTCTACCGGGCCTGACAGTTCATACTGTAGGAGGGAGTGGGGCTTCTCTACCGGGCCTGACACTTCATACAGTAGGAGGGAGTGGGGCTTCTCTACCGGGTCTGACAGTTCATACTGTAGGAGGGAGTGGGGCTTCTCTACCGGGCCTGACAGTTCATACTGTAGGAGGGAGTGGGGCTTCTCTAC
>CM062500.1:3879688-3912188 GCA_031479575.1 Coregonus ussuriensis | reverse complement strand
AGAGAGTATTGAACTACAGAGGACCATGTTCTACCAACTGAACTACAGAGGACCATGGTATTGAAGGCCGAGCTGTAGTCCATGAACAGCATCCTCACATGCAATGGTGATTACGTCATCCGTAGCTCTGTCAGGGCGGTAGGTGAATTGGAGAGGGTTGAGTGTGTCTGGGAGGGAGGAGGTGATATGGACTTTGACTAGCCTCTCAAAGCACTTCATGATGACGGAAGTGAGAGCTACGGGTCGGTAGTCATTCAGTTCAGTTACTTTCCCTTCCTTGGGCAGGGGGATGACAGTGGACATCTTGAAGCAGGCGGAGATAACGGCCTGAGCTAGAGAGAGACTGAAAATGTCAGAGAACACAACAGCTAGCTGGTCTGTACATGCTCTGAGGGCACGGCTAGAGATGCCATCTGGGCTGGCAGCCTTGCTAGGCTTAACACGTTTTAATGACTTCCACCGTCAGTGGAGACTGTGAGCGTGTAGCCCACGTTGTCATCGGCTCTCCTCGGCAGCTCAGGGTCGTTGTGCTCCAATCTTCAGAAAAAGGTGTTTGGCTCGTCTGGTAGGGTGGTGTTGGTGACCCTGATGTGGCGGGCTTTCTTTTTGCAATCCGTGATCGTTAAGAGCCCCTGCCACATCCGACCCGCTGAGTTGCTCCTCCACTTTGTCTCTATACTCGTGTTTCACCATCTTGATCCATCTGTGTAAGTCCTATTTGTGCTGTTTAACCAAACTATTGTCCCCGGTCACCTTGCCCTGTCTATAAGCAGCATCTCTCTCCTTCAGTTTCCCTACAGGGCTGCTATCAATCCACGGTTTTTGATTCGGGTACGTTTTGAAAGAGACTATCGGTATCACGTCATCTATGCATTTTTTGATGAATCCGGTGACTGAGTGGGCGTATTCATTGACGTTACCTCCAGAGGCGACCCGGAACATATTCCAGTCCACGTGATCAAAACAGTCTTGGAGCGTGAATTCTGATTGGTCGGACCAAAGCTGTACAGACCTGATCACCGGAAACTTCCCTCTTGAGTCTTTGTTTGCAGGCAGGGAGAAGCAAGATGGAGTCATGGTCGGATTTTCTGAAAGGAGGACGGGAGAGGGCCTTATACCCATGTCGAAATGGCGTGTAGCCGTGGTCAAGAGTAGAATTTCCGTGAGTTAGACAGTCGATGTGTTGGTAATAATTTGGGAGCACGGTTTCTCAAATTACTTTTGTTAAAGTCCCCAGCAACAATGAACGCTGCCTCCGGGAATGCAGTCTCCAGTTTGTTCAGGGTCCAATGAAGATCTTTGAGAGTCTTTTTGGTGTCACAGCCATGGCGATAATCACAGTGAACTCTCTCAGATTTTTTTGGACCAAGTATTCCAAGTAGGCGGAGCAGAAACTTGCAGGTCCCTGTACTGTGTTTGTTGTTGGTCATAAAGCAGAGCCCACTACCCAAAGAGCGCCTGTGGCACCATGTGTTTGTTGTTGGTCATAAAGCAGAGCCCACTACCCTCTTGCCAAAGAGAGCCTGCTTCCTATCCGCTCAAAGAAACGGTAAAAACGCGCTGATTGTATATAATCTCACTAAAACCCTGCCTCTCCGTCTCCGTCGGTGTCTTCGCTTCCTACTCTCCGGTAGAACTCCCAAGCAGCTCGGCTCCTCGCCAAAGAAAGCTAGTTTATTGTTCTGCTCTCAGGGAATTCATGGAGGTCGGGTGGACGGTGATTCCAGCGATTCGTATTTCCAAAAGTTCTACACGTGTGTGTGTAGTAATACACGAAACAAACTGATTACAAACATTTGAGAAAAACAAACCCAAAAAAGTAGAAACCTACAATGTTTTATCGGAGCTCGAGGCGAGGCGCCCTCTGTCGGCGCCATCTTAGCATGTTTACTGTTTGCTGATGATCTGGTGCTTCTGTCCCCAACCAAGGAGGGCCTACAGCAGCACCTAGATCTTCTGCACAGATTCTGTCAGACCTGGGCCCTGACAGTAAATCTCAGTAAGACAAAAATAATGGTGTTTCAAAAAAGATCTGGTTGCCAGGACCACAAATACATATTCCACCTAAACACTGTTGCCCTAGAGCACACCAAAAACTATACCTACATCAGCCTAAACATCAGCACCACAGGTAACTTCCACAAAGCTGTAAACGATCTGAGAGACAATGCAAGAAGGGCCTTCTATGTCATCAAAAGGAACATAAAATGTTATATCCCAATTAGGACCTAGCTAAAAATACTTGAATCAGTTATAGAACCCATTGCCCTTTATGGTTGTGAGGTCTGGGGTCCGCTCACCAACCAAGAATTCACAAAATGGGACAAACACCAAATTCTGCATGCAGAATTCTGCATAAACATCCTCAGTGTAAAACATAAAACACCAAATAATGCATGCAGAGCAGAATTAGGATGATTCCCGCTAATTATCAAAATCCAGAAAAGAGCAATTCAATTCTACAACCACCTAAAAGGAAGTGATTCGCAAACCTTCCATAACAAAGCCATCACCTACAGAGAGATGAACTTGGAGAAGAGTCCCCTAAGTAAGCTTGTCCTGGGGCTCTGTTCACAAACACAAACAGACCCCACACAGCCCCAGGACAATAACAACAACAACACAATTAGACCCAACCAAATCATGAGAAAACAAAAAGAGAATTACTTGACACATTGGAAAGAACAAACAAAAAAACAGAGCAAACTAGAATGCTATTTGGCCCTAAACAGAGAGTACACAGTGGCAGAATACCTGACCACTGTGACTGACCCAAACTTAAGGAAAGCTTTGACTATGTACAGACTCAGTGAGCATAGCCTTGCTATTGAGAAAGGCCGCCGTAGGCAGACCTGGCTCTCAAGAGAAGACAGGCTATGTGCACCCTGCCCACAAAATGAGGTGGAAACTGAGCTGCACTTCCTAACCTCCTGCCAAATGTATGACCATATTAGAGACACATATTTCCCTCAGATTACACAGATCCACAAAGAATTCAAAAACAAATCCAATTTGGATAAACTCCCTTATCTACTGGGTGAAATACCACAGTGTGCCATCACAGCAGCAAGATGTGTGACCTGTTGCCACAAGAAAAGGGCAACCAGTGAAGAACAAACCCATATTTATGTTGATTTATTTTACTTTAACTATTTGCACATTGTTACAACACTGTATATAGACATAATATGACACCTGAAATGTCTTTATTCTTTTGGAACTTTTGTGAGTGTAATGTTTACTGTTAATATTTATTGTTTATTTCACTTTTGTTTATGATCTATTTCACTTGATTTGGCAATGTTAACACACGTTTCCCATGCCAATAAAGCCCCCTGAATTGAGTTGAACTGAGAGAGTGACAGAGACAGACAGACAGAGAGACAGAGAGAGAGTAATAGATAGACAGATAGTGGTTTTAGGTGGCATGGCTCCTGGGTAACCAGTTGTACATGCGGGAGCTGAATGGTAATGGGGAGCATAACTCCAATTAGCAGGCAGGTCACTGGAGAGGTGCTTTAATCAACTGGTGACCTCTTCCTGATCCTGGTGACCATGATGAGGAGACAACCGGAGACAAACCATGACAGAAAAGACTAAGGGGCTCTAAGAGAACAACTCAGTTGATCTAGAAAGAATGATGGGTAATGAAGGTCAAGGTTACCTCAAACTAACAACACAAGTGATCACTCTTGACCTTTATTAAAAAAGGTGCAATGTGCAGAAAAAGCTCCGCCATTTCCTAGTTGCTCAAATTCTAATAGTTCGCCTAATTTCAGTTTATGCGACAAAACAAGCAATGTAGTGTAGAACATCCTTGTACCATCTAAACTGCTGTGAAATATATTTTCCGTAACCAAAAATATAGTATTTTCAGCTGTTGGAAGCTGGTGTACAAAACCGAAAGGAAAAGACGCAGAAATGAAACTTAAGAACGGGAAGCATAGAAATAGTGCACATAGAACAGATCTACCGCTTCTTAGACTTGCTTTCAATGAGAATGACAGATCTATAACTCACATTTCTATGTGAATTTGGTCGGGTCGCCCCCAAAAAGTTACATATTGCAGCTTTAAAAAACAGATTCCCATCTGAAGAAAGTGGAGCCTTTCTACCATTATAAAGGGCTGGGTTATAGTTATAGAGTGGTGGGCTGATACAACAATAACCCAGGGGTCATAGACCTCGAGTGGTGGGCTGGTACAACAATAACACAGGGGTCATAGACCTCGAGTGGTGGGCTGGTACAACAATAACACAGGGGTCATAGACCTCGAGTGGTGGGCTGGTACAACAATAACACAGGGGTCATAGACCTCGAGTGGTGGGCTGCTACAACAATAACACAGGGGTCATAGACCTCAAGTGGTGGGCTGGTACAACAATAACACAGGGGTCATAGACCTCAAGTGGTGGGCTGGTACAACAATAACACAGGGGTCATAGACCTCAAGTGGTGGGCTGGTACAACAATAACACAGGGGTCATAGACCTCGAGTGGTGGGCTGCTACAACAATAACACAGGGGTCATAGACCTCGAGTGGTGGGCTGGTACAACAATAACACAGGGGTCATAGAATTCTTCATCATAGGGCAAGCCCTTCCATTAACGAGACCTCCGGTCCACCCCGCTATTAAAACAGAGAACACCCTTCCACTATCCAGGGAACACCGGAACACAGTCCCCAAACCATAACAAAGGACGTCAGCAGCCGGCCTCATCTGGTTGTCTTCACACAAACACCACTAACCTATGATTATAGCCTGTTGGAATATTTCCATCACCATCATCATCTGCAGTAAGGATCAATGATTATCATTCCCGATGCTTCATTGATTGATTATCAATAAAGGGGGATTTTATTGCATTAAGCTGTTTGATTCGGATATAATCAACGCATTGCATCTCATAGAGAACAGGCCTTTGGATTAGATTCCTATTATTCATTACTGTCAATATTCCATTTTCTTCCCGATATTACATGTATTGATTCTGTAGGCTATTTTGAAATAGTATCCTAGTCACCTATAGCTATGTGCTTAATGAGCAAGAGTTCCCCAGCCCTAGGTACATACAGCATAGCAACCCTTTAGTAATGTCTACAGTAACAGCATAGCAACCCTTTAGTAATGTCTACAGTAACAGCATAGCAACCCTTTAGTAACGGCTACAGTAACAGCATAGCAACCCTTTAGTAACGTCTACAGTAACAGCATAGCAACCCTTTAGTAATGTCTACAGTAACAGCATAGCAACCCTTTAGTAACGTCTACAGTAACAGCATAGCAACCCTTTAGTAATGTCTACAGTAACAGCATAGCAACCCTTTAGTAACGGCTACAGTAACAGCATAGCAACCCTTTAGTAACGGCTACAGTAACAGCATAGCAACCCTTTAGTAATGTCTACAGTAACAGCATAGCAACCCTTTAGTAACGGCTACAGTAACAGCATAGCAACCCTTTAGTAACGTCTACAGTAACAGCATAGCAACCCTTTAGTAATGTCTACAGTAACAGCATAGCAACCCTTTAGTAATGTCTACAGTAACAGCATAGCAACCCTTTAGTAATGTCTACAGTAACAGCATAGCAACCCTTTAGTAATGTCTACAGTAACAGCATAGCAACCCTTTAGTAACGGCTACAGTAACAGCATAGCAACCCTTTAGTAATGTCTACAGTAACAGCATAGCAACCCTTTAGTAATGTCTACAGTAACAGCATAGCAACCCTTTAGTAATGTCTACAGTAACAGCATAGCAACTGTAGTGTAGGTTATTCGTAGGTGTTATCATCAATCAAGGAGTCTGCTTAGGCTGGATCGTGTTCAAAGGCCTTTATTCAAACCACGAGGTTCCAGCGTAAGTACGGACACAATATCCGGAGAACCAGATCCCAAATAAATCTTGCTGCATTCTAACTCTTCGTCACCGCTCCCCCCTTTATATAGCCTTCCAAGAGTTGAATAGCTCCCTCTACTGTTCAATCCCCGTATCTTCCCACCCACTTCCTGTTTGTCATATGTGACGTCAAACTAAAACCCTCCCTCTTAATAGCAATAATCAACCTTCCATTTCTTCATGAAAAACCGTTAACAAAGACATAATTTTAATATACTACACAACCCTTTAGTAATGTCTACAGTAACAGCATAGCAACCCTTTAGTAACGTCTACAGTAACAGCATAGCAACCCTTTAGTAATGTCTACAGTAACAGCATAGCAACCCTTTAGTAACGTCTACAGTAACAGCATAGCAACCCTTTAGTAACGTCTACAGTAACAGCATAGCAACCCTTTAGTAATGTCTACAGTAACAGCATAGCAACCCTTTAGTAATGTCTACAGTAACAGCATAGCAACCCTTTAGTAACGTCTACAGTAACAGCATAGCAACCCTTTAGTAATGTCTACAGTAACAGCATAGCAACCAATGCGTGTAGGTGTGGCGCTTCTTTACCTTCAGAAGCGGATCAGGGCCCGGTTTCCCATAGCGATGGAACTTACATTTACGAGTGTTTTAATGATGCATCTTTCCTACAACGGCCGAAGACGTAACATGCGTTTCCCAAAACACCACGCAGAGAGAACAGTCGCTAAGTGCATCGTTGGATTATTTTAAGGCTGGTTATGACACCTACATAAGAGGGTCAAAACCCACAAAACCTACCACACAAGGCAAAACATTCCATTCCACCATAGCCTACGTGTCAACAGTATGTTTATGTTATATAAAACATTTTAAATTGACCATGTTAAATTATCATTGTAATTGCGCACAAAATTATGTCAGATATGCAGCTACCCCAACGCTCTGTTGCTGATGACTGGGATGTAGCTCAGTTGGTAGAGCATGGTGTTTGCAATGCCAGGGTTGTGGGTTCGATTCCCACGGGGGGGCCAGTATGAAAAAAATAAAATAATGTATGCACTAACTGTAAGTCGCTCTGGATAAGAGCGTCTGCTAAATGACTAAAATGTAAATGTAAAATGTAATGAATGCAGGAGCAGATTTCAGGAGCAGGACAAGGCACCCTCTATTTGACTGATGACTGATATCAGGGCCTGTAGGTGATAGGCCTATCTGGGTAATATGATTATGATGGTCATAATGCTTCATGACAGTGTCATAAAGTGTATTTTACAGTCCAAGTAATTTATGATGAAGAAATAAAACATGACTGTAAAGAATTCATTACAACAACAACAAAGGACTTAAGAAACACATTTTCAAACAAAAGGAAACTTCTTGGCAGAAAAAAAAAACACATTAGAATAAATGTGGGTTCTGACTCTCCTATGTAGGTTTCATACCCAGCAGTAAAACAACACAATACACATGTCACAACAGGTGTAAATAAATGGGCCATGGCAGTGTTATGACCATGTTATGACAGGTCATGACAACTTATGTCAGCTGTTATGACATGTTTATGACCGTGTCATAACGACGCTGGGTGTCAAGTAGTGTTAGCACTTATTCTAAGGCTTACCCTGTAATAACGCACCACATCATCGATTTGGCACGTCATGGCGCGCACGCGGTTACACATCATGAAATGTATTGAGACCAATCCCAGACAAGTAGCCTACAAGTAGCATATAGAACTCAACTGAACATGACATGTATTTAAACATGATTTAAAAATAGGCCTATAGCCTACTGTTTATATTTTTAATACAGTCATCTCGGTTTTAAGTTGAAGCATCTTTTTATACTTTGCTTGTTCGTGTTATTGGCAAAAACATTGTCAACTTCGTTCTGAATGTATCGGCGGTCACAGAGCGACGGATAAATCATGTGATTCTATGTTTAGCAGAGATCTTCTGTGTTTAAAGTGATGCAGGAGGGCAAAAAAAAAAGCATCTAACGACGCACTTACTGCAGCTTTTCAAGTGCAACGTTAATAACGATGGTTCTGGGAAACAGCTCAGAGATTTAACGACGGTCCCTACGAAGATTCTAACGATGAACTTTAGCCTTCAGATGCTTTTTTGGGAAACCGGGTGAAGGTGGCTCCGGTGCAACGGTCCAGGCTATGGTCCAATACGCTCCGGTGATCGAGTTCAATACAGCGCTTCGAATAACAATAGAGTCAATACGTTCAAATGAATATCTTGTCAGCGATGCATGCACTATTATAGAGGCTGATAGGATTCATATTACCTGGGTTTGTAAATAAGCAAAGGTGAATTCACCAATCGAGAGTCAATAGGTTATTGTTTCATACACAGGTAGGCATATGAGGTGTTTATTTTGTGGAGAGAAAAAAAAAAAAGCGAGAGAAGTCTGCACTTACCTGCTGAAAATGGCTTCACGAACCCTCTGTATTAGCGCATGGCACAAGCAGACTCCTGTTGTTTCTCGGAAGGATACCAAGGCACCGAAGCAGAGCAGTGGTTGAGTTCTATCCCCTTGGACGTCCGGGCGGCTGGTCGCCGTATCCAGGCAACCTCGTCCTCTGCGAAGCACCTGGCGGAAAAGGATCGCGCACAGGCTGGCAAAGGTAGGAAGTTGCAGGGCGGTGGAAAACAGCGTTTTAAGTAAACGGTACGGTACTTCTCTTGCAAATGTGTGTGGTCTGTTTCATCCAACTAAGGTCCTCCTTACCTCCCTCCTCCCCCTCTCTCCCTCCCCCATCCCTCTCTCCCCTCCTCCCCCTGGTCTGCAGGCACCGACGCCGACATGGCACCGACGCCCTCTACCGCAATCAGGCCGTTTGCGCACGAGCCGTACCGTATTCTTGATAAATTGTGTGCAGCCCCAGCACCTTGCTACAGATCCTGAACCGGGGAGGCGGGACCGTGGACCCACCGGGTGTGCAGGTTTTCCAGTGGTGGATGCTTAGGCATCAAATCATGTGTTTGATGTATTTGATACCGTTCCATATACTCCGCTCCAGCCATTACCAGGAGCCCGTCCTTCCCAATGAAGGTGCCTCCAACCTGTGGTTCCAACCCCAACAACAAACATGTCGCAGCCAATGAAGGGCTGACTGACTGAATCAGGTGTATCTCACTGGCCTGGGAACCTGGGGGGGGTGTTCAGAAGGATGGAAGGTTTTGGTTGAATCAACGTTGTTTCCACATCATTTCAATTGAAATTACGTTGAACCAACGATCTCTATGGCTGCATTTACACAGGCAACTTCCCAATGAACAGTCTGGGCCCAATTGTCTGTTTTGTATTGTCTGGAAACTCACTTGTAGAATTGGTTTGCTGTAGGTCTCTTAAAAACGAGAAGCCCTGCAAGGTTATTAAAAAAGAGTCTCCAAACCCCCTCTGATTTTAAATCTAGATCTTGTCTTGGTATTTTTCATTTAAATGTATGCCGCCTGTTGTCTAAAATTGATGGGGTTAGGATTTGGGCTAAATCAACTGATGTAATTGTGTTTTCTGAAACCTGGCTCAGCAAGTCTGTTCTTGATAAGGATATTTGTATAAATGGTTATAATGTGTATCGCACCGATTGAGTTAAGAAAGGTGGGGGTGTGGCTATATATGTAAAGACTAAATTCCTTGTAAGTGTGGCGAAGTCTGAAACTATTTGTAAACAGTTGGAATTTCTTGCTTTGAATCTGGAGGTTTCAAAGGGTCTCTCTATAACTGTGATTGGCTGTTATAGACCTCTGCTCTCGGTGATGCATGTTCTTCTCTGATGCACCTTATGTCTGAACTTCTTTACAGTGAAATGATCTTGATTGGTGATCTCAACAGGTGTTGGTTAAAGCCTGTGTCTGATGATTTTAAAATGTATTTTAATTCTATGAATCTTACACAGTTGATTAATTCACCCACCCTGACCAAATCTCAAACGTCCAGAGAAATCTACCCTGATTGATTTGATATTGACAAAATGTTCCACATGAATATTCTGCGGTTGGTGTTTTCTGAAATGATTTAACTGACCATTGTGCTGCTGTTAGAAATACTAAGGTAGCTAAAACAAACCCACGCTTTATTCGTAAGAGAAATGTTAAGAGTTTTAATGAGCAGGCTTTCTTTCATGTTTTGTTTTATTTTGACCGTAGCAAGATTGAGCTTATTCCTGATGTGGAAACTGCCTTGAAGTTCTTTCATGATGTTTTTTTTTCCAAATAGTAAACAAACATGCCCCATTCCGCAGGTTCAGAGTTAAAGGGCGGGATAATCCATGGTTTTCTTCTGAGCTGTCCTGTATTATTCACAAACGTAATCTAGCCTGGGCTAAACCAAGGAAATCATGTTCTGATTGGCTTCTTTTTAGACAGCTACGAAACAAGTGTTCTTCTCTTCTCAGGAAGGCCAAGTCTGAATATTTTATGTCTGTTACCACTGATAACCTGAATGACCCTAGAAAGCTTTGGAAGGCTTATTAAGTCTATGTCTGGTAACAGTAATGTTAATGAATTACCGTCACGTGTATTGAAGGACTCTGTTGCTGTAGATGAGAACTGAAATGCTGAACTGTTTCAATGAACACTTTGTATAATCTGGTAGGCTGTTTGATTCAGTATCTTCTGTCTCTGTAGAACCCTGTGTGGATGAACCGGTCAGAGCTGGTCAAACTTTGAGCTTTTCCCCATTCTCAGTGCAGGAGGTGCGTAAAACCATGAAATCCTTAGATCAGAGAAAAGCTGCAGGTCCTGATCTTCTTAAAACTGGCAGCTGACTTCATAGCTGAACCACTTACATATCTGTTCAATCTAACCCTGGAATGTAATGAAATTCCAAGGATCTGGAAATCAGCATTTGTCCTACCACTTTTAAAAAGGTCGGAGATCCAACTCTTTTAAATAATTATAGGCCAATCTCAAAGCTGTCACCTCTGGCAGAAATACTTGAAACCCTTGTTAGTGAACAGCTAAAGTCGTTTTTATATACTAACTCTATTTTTTTAAATGTACCAATCGGGCTTCAGGAAGAAGCATACCACAATTACAGCAGCCATGAAGGTTTTAAATGATATCACTGAAGCCCTTGACAAAAAAAAAAAACAGCGCTGTGTCTCACGTTTTATTGATCTCTCTAAGGCTTTTGATACAGTTGATCATGCTATCCTGAGGCAGAGATTGTCAAGCGTAGGTCTTTCGGAGCAGTAGCATGGTTTGGTAACTATCCGTCTGATAGAACTCAGTGTGATGGGCTCAGCTCTGTTAAATGGTCTGTCTGTAATGGTCTGTCTGTAATGGTCTGTCTGTAATGGTCTGTCTGTAATGGTCTGTCTGTTAAATGGTCTGTCTGTAATGGTCTGTCTGTAATGGTCTGTCTGTTAATGGTCTGTCTGTAATGGTCTGTCTGTAATGGTCTGTCTGTAATGGTCTGTCTGTAATGGTCTGTCTGTTAAATGGTCTGTCTGTAATGGTCTGTCTGTAATGGTCTGTCTGTAATGGTCTGTCTGTAATGGTCTGTCTGTAATGGTCTGTCTGTTAAATGGTCTGTCTGTTAAATGGTCTGTCTGTAATGGTCTGTCTGTAATGGTCTGTCTGTTAAATGGTCTGTCTGTTAAATGGTCTGTCTGTAATGGTCTGTCTGTTAATGGTCTGTCTGTTAAATGGTCTGTCTGTAATGGTCTGTCTGTAATGGTCTGTCTGTAATGGTCTGTCTGTAATGGTCTGTCTGTAATGGTCTGTCTGTAATGGTCTGTCTGTAATGGTCTGTCTGTAATGGTCTGTCTGTAATGGTCTGTCTGTAATGGTCTGTCTGTAATGGTCTGTCTGTAATGGTCTGTCTGTAATGGTCTGTCTGTAATGGTCTGTCTGTAATGGTCTGTCTGTAATGGTCTGTCTGTAATGGTCTGTCTGTAATGGTCTGTCTGTAATGGTCTGTCTGTAATGGTCTGTCTGTAATGGTCTGTCTGTAATGGTCTGTCTGTAATGGTCTGTCTGTAATGGTCTGTCTGTAATGGTCTGTCTGTAATGGTCTGTCTGTAATGGTCTGTCTGTAATGGTCTGTCTGTAATGGTCTGTCTGTTAAATGGTCTGTCTGTAATGGTCTGTCTGTAATGGTCTGTCTGTAATGGTCTGTCTCTAATGGTCTGTCTCTAATGGTCTGTCTGTAATGTCTGTAATGGTCTGTCTGTAATGGTCTGTCTGTTAAATGGTCTGTCTGTAATGGTCTGTCTGTAATGGTCTGTCTGTAATGGTCTGCCTGTAATGGTCTGCCTGTAATGGTCTGCCTGTAATGGTCTGTCTGTAATGGTCTGTCTGTAATGGTCTGTCTGTAATGGTCTGTCTGTAATGGTCTGTCTGTAATGGTCTGTCTGTAATGGTCTGTAATGGTCTGTCTGTAATGGTCTGTCTGTAATGGTCTGTCTGTAATGGTCTGTAATGGTCTGTCTGTAATGGTCTGTCTGTAATGGTCTGTCTGTAATGGTCTGTCTGTAATGGTCTGTCTGTAATGGTCTGTAATGGTCTGTCTGTAATGGTCTGTCTGTAATGGTCTGTCTGTAATGGTCTGTAATGGTCTGTCTGTAATGGTCTGTCTGTAATGGTCTGTCTGTAATGGTCTGTCTATAATGGTCTGTCTGTAATGGTCTGTCTGTAATGGTCTGTCTGTAATGGTATGTCTGTAATGGTCTGTCTGTAATGGTCTGTAATGGTCTGTCTGTAATGGTCTGTCTGTAATGGTCTGTCTGTAATGGTCTGTCTATAATGGTCTGTCTGTAATGGTCTGTCTGTAATGGTCTGTCTGTAATGGTCTGTCTGTAATGGTCTGTCTGTAATGGCCTGTCTGTAATGGTCTGTCTGTAATGGTCTGTCTGTAATGGTCTGTCTGTAATGGTCTGTCTGTAATGGTGTGCCCCAGGGCGCTGTACATGGTCCCCTCTTATTCACTATTTATATAAATAATTTAGACAAAACAATGCGCAACTTCCCTTTTTACACTGATGATACTGCTATTTATTGTTGTACCTTGTCTCTCACAAAAGCTTTTCCAGAACTTGCAAACTGCTTTTTATACCGCTGGACATACCTTGTGTCAATAGAAGCTTATCCCCAACAGCTGACACAACTAAACGAATGGTGTTTTCTAAAGCAAGAAACAGACCTCTGAACCGTTCACCTATTACTACCTGGCAGGGCAGTGAGATTGAGGCTGAAACCTCATAGAAATATCTTGGGAATTTTAAAATCTATGACGGCCTCGCTTTTAAATTGCATATTTCAACAACTTACGAAAAAAATGTTTGAAGCTGAAGTAGGGATTTTATTTTAGGAATAAGGCCCTGTTTTTCTTTAGAAACCAGAAGGAGGCTAGTATCAGCTACATGTATGCCTATATATCAGTATCAGCCTATACTAGACTAGGGAGATATTTTATACATGAACGCTTCCGCTCAGTGTTTGAGATCAATTGACACCCTTTACCATGGAGCATTGAGATTTATTTTAAACTGCAAAACCCGTTACGCACCACTGTCCTTTATATACCAGGGTTGGCTGGCCTTCTCTAGCCACTCGTAGGCTCAGTCACTGGTATACTTTTATTTACGAAGCCATTTTGGGTTTACTACCATTTTATCATGGGTATTTTTATTCTTCAGAAATGTGGTGGGTGCTCCCTTCGTTGGCAGGACTTTATCCTGCTAACTGTTCCAAATGTCCGAAACTGAATTTGGTAAAAGGGCTTTTTATGTACTCTGCGCCATTGGCTTGGAACGCCTAACAAAATAGTTTTCAACTGGAAGAACTTGTCCCGATTGGTGTTTTTAAATCGTTGATGAAGGATTTGGAGGCTGATTCCCTTGACCTGTCAATGTTTTTAAATTGCTGTTTTATGATTTCGTTATCCTCCTGTGATTTCTATGGTTTTTACTAGATTACTTGTAGTTGTGGCGGCAGGTAGCTTAGTGGTTAAGAGCGTTGTGCCAGTAACCGAAAGGTCGCTGGTTCTAATCCCCGAGCCGACTAGGTGAAAAATCTGTCGATGTGCCCCTGAGCAAGGCACTTAACCCTAATTGCTCCTGTAAGTCGCTCTGGATAAGAGCGTCTGCTAAATGACAAAAAATGTAGTTGTTCATGTTGTCTGTCTGTAATTGTGTAATGACTTGATGCTGCCTATCTTGGCCAGGACTCTCTTGAAAAAGAGATTTCAAATCTCAATGAGCCCTTCCTCGTTAAATAAAAATGTCCCAAAACATTTTAAGGCTAAATTCATCGTTCGAACCTTTATAGGAGCATCCTTTAATCTCTGCGCTGTTTCCCCAAAACCATCGGTATTAATGTTGCACTTGAAAACGCTCGTAGGCCTAATCTACCGCCTGCCTCTCAGAACATCTAAGTGCGTCATTAGATACTTTATACACAAAAGATCTCAGATAAACATAGAATCACATGGTTTATCTCTGTGACCGCCGATAACCTCAGAACAAAGTTGACTACAAATACAAAGTTGCAATTCATAAAAACAAGTTACATAAAACAAATGCTTCAAATGAAAACCGAGATGACTGCATAAAAATATAAATACAGTAGACTATAAGCCTATTTCAATCCTATTTACAGTTGAAGTCGGAAGTTTACATACATTTAGGTTGGAGTCATTAAAACTCGTTTTTCAACCACTCCACACATTTCTTGTTAACAAACTATAGTTTTGGCAAGTCGGTTAGGACATCTACTTTGTGCATGACACAAGTAATATTTCCAACAATTGTTTACAGACAGATTATTTCACTTATAATTCACTGTATCACAATTCCAGTGGGTCAGAAGTTTACATACACTAAGTTGACTGTGCCTTTAAACAGATTGGAAAATTCCAGAAAATGATGTCATGGCTTTAGATGCTTCTGATAGGCTAATTGACATAATTTGAGTCAATTGGAGGCGTACCTGTGGATGTATTTCAAGGCCTACCTTCAAACTCAGTGCCTCTTTGCTTGACATCATGGGAAAATCTAAAGAAATAAGCCAAGACCTCAGAAAAAAAATTGAAGACATCCACAAGTCTGGTTCATCCTTGGGAGCAATTTCCAAACGCCTGAAGGTACCACGTTCATCTATACAAACAATAGTACGTAAGTATAAACACCATGGGACCACGCAGCCGTCATACCGCTCAGGAAGGAGACGCGTTCTGTCTCCTAGAGATGAATGTACTTTGGTGCGAAAAGTGCAAATCAATCCCAGAACAACAGCAAAGGACCTTGTGAAGATGCTGGAGGAAACAGGTACAAAGGTATCTATATCCACAGTAAAACGAGTCCTATATCAACATAACCTGAAATGCCGCTCAGCAAGGAAGAAGCCACTGTTCCAAAACTGCCATAAAAAAGCCAGACTACGGTTTGAAACTGCACATGGGGACAAAGATCTTACTTTTTGGAGAAATGTCCTCTGGTCTGATGAAACAAAAATAGAACTGTTAGGCCATAATGACCATCGTTATGTTTGGAGGAAAAAGGAGGTTGCTTGCAACCCAAGAACACCATCCCAACCGTGAAGCACTGGGGTGGCAGCATCATGCTGTGGGGGTGCTTTGCTGCAGGAGGGACTGGTGCACTTCACAAAATAGATGGCATCATGGGGAAGGACAATTATGTGGATATATTGAAGCAACATCTCAAGACATCAGTCAGGAAGTTAAAGCTTGGTCGCAAATGGGTCTTCCAAATGGACAACGACCCCAAGCATACTTCCAAAGTTGTGGCAAAATGGCTTAAGGACAACAAAGTCAAGGTATTGGAGTGGCCATCACAAGCCCTGACCTCAATCCTATAGAAAATGTGTGGGCAGAATTGAAAAAGCGTGTGCAAGCAAGGAGGCCTACAAACCTGACTCAGTTACACCAGCACTGTCAGGAGGAATGGGCCAAAATTCACCCAACTTATTGTGGGAAGCTTGTGGAAGGCTACCCAAAACGTTTGACCCAAGTTAAACAATTTTAAAGGCAATGCTACCAAATACTAATTGAGTGTATGTAAACTTCTGACCCACTGGGAATGTGACGAAATAGATAAAAGCTTAAATAAATCTCTCTCTACTATTATTCTGACATTTCACATTCTTAAAATAAAGTGGTGATCCTAACTGACCTAAGACAGGGAATTTTTACTAGAATTAAATGTCAGGAATTGTGAAAAACTGAGTTTAAATGTATTTGGCTAAGGTGTATGTAAACTTCCGACTTCAACTGTAAATACATTTCATGTTCAATCAATTGTTATATATTTCTACTTGTAGGCTACTCTGTAATTTGTTGCAATGTATTTCGTGTGTAGCCTAATGTGCGCAATGATGTCTGAAAAATATTTAGTACATTTTTATTGGTTAGCCTAAGCATTAGAATAAGCCATCTCAATATTTGCAAACGTAGGCGGTAATATCTCTCTAGGAGCAGATCCGTCTTCAGTATTGTTAAATAATTATATTAAGGAACGATTTGAATGGAGAAGGCTGATCCGAGAGCAGCGCTGCCTTTCTTTCAATCCTGCCAGTATGGACACATGATTCAACGAAGCGCTTAGCGACGGGTAGTTACGTCTGCGTGGTCTTTTGGGAAATGCATGTTACATCTTCGGCCGTTGTGGGAGGAAAGATGCATCATTAAAACATTCGTAAGCCTAAATTCCTTCGCTATGGGAAACCGGCCCTGGACACACACACACGTTCCATCTTTTTTAGTAACAACATAATACCACTAGAGGTCCTCATCACATCACAGTAAGTAGAGGTCCTCATCACATCACAGTAAGGTAGAGGTACCCTGCTTCTAGCCCTCTAAGTAGAGGTCATCATTACATCACAGTAAGTAGAGGTCCTCATTACATCACAGTAAGTAGAGGTCCTCATCACATCACAGTAAGTAGAGGTCCTCATCACATCACAGTAAGTAGAGGTCCTCATCACATCACAGTAAGTAGAGGTCCTCATTACATCACAGTAAGTAGAGGTCCTCATTACATCACAGTAAGTAGAGGTCCTCATCACATCACAGTAAGTAGAGGCCATCACATCACAGTAAGTAGAGGTCATTACATCACAGTAAGTAGAGGTCCTCATTACATCACAGTAAGTAGAGGTCCTCATCACATCACAGTAAGTAGAGGTCCTCATTACATCACAGTAAGTAGAGGTCCTCATTACATCACAGTAAGTAGAGGTCCTCATCACATCACAGTAAGTAGAGGTCCTCATCACATCACAGTAAGTAGAGGTCCTCATTACATCACAGTAAGTAGAGGTCCTCATTACATCACAGTAAGTAGAGGTCCTCATCACATCACAGTAAGTAGAGGTCCTCATCACATCACAGTAAGTAGAGGTCCTCATTACATCACAGTAAGTAGAGGTCCTCATCACATCACAGTAAGTAGAGGTCCTCATCACATCACAGTAAGTAGAGGTCCTCATCACATCACAGTAAGTAGAGGTCCTCATCACATCACAGTAAGTAGAGGTCCTCATTACATCACAGTAAGTAGAGGTCCTCATTACATCACAGTAAGTAGAGGTCCTCATCACATCACAGTAAGTAGAGGCCATCACATCACAGTAAGTAGAGGTCATTACATCACAGTAAGTAGAGGTCCTCATTACATCACAGTAAGTAGAGGTCCTCATTACATCACAGTAAGTAGAGGTCCTCATTACATCACAGTAAGTAGAGGTCCTCATTACATCACAGTAAGTAGAGGTCCTCATCACATCACAGTAAGTAGAGGTCCTCATCACATCACAGTAAGTAGAGGTCCTCATTACATCACAGTAAGTAGAGGTCCTCATCACATCACAGTAAGTAGAGGTCCACATCACATCACAGTTGACATGGTCTATGGTTGAACCCTGCTTCTAGCCCTCTAAGTAGAGGTCATCATTACATCACAGTAAGTAGAGGTCCTCATCACATCACAGTAAGTAGAGGTCCTCATCACATCACAGTAAGTAGAGGTCCTCATCACATCACAGTAAGTAGAGGCCATCACATCACAGTAAGTAGAGGTCCTCATCACATCACAGTAAGTAGAGGTCCTCATCACATCACAGTAAGTAGAGGTCCTCATCACATCACAGTAAGTAGAGGTCCTCATCACATCACAGTAAGTAGAGGTCCTCATTACATCACAGTAAGTAGAGGTCCTCATTACATCACAGTAAGTAGAGGTCCTCATCACATCACAGTAAGTAGAGGCCATCACATCACAGTAAGTAGAGGTCATTACATCACAGTAAGTAGAGGTCCTCATTACATCACAGTAAGTAGAGGTCATCATTACATCACAGTAAGTAGAGGTCCTCATCACATCACAGTAAGTAGAGGTCCTCATCACATCACAGTAAGTAGAGGTCCTCATCACATCACAGTAAGTAGAGGCCATCACATCACAGTAAGTAGAGGTCCTCATCATTACATCACAGTAAGTAGAGGTCCTCATTACATCACAGTAAGTAGAGGTCCTCATCACATCACAGTAAGTAGAGGCCATCACATCACAGTAAGTAGAGGTCCTCATTACATCACAGTAAGTAGAGGTCCTCATCACATCACAGTAAGTAGAGGTCCTCATTACATCACAGTAAGTAGAGGTCCTCATTACATCACAGTAAGTAGAGGTCCTCATCACATCACAGTAAGTAGAGGTCCTCATCACATCACAGTAAGTAGAGGTCCTCATTACATCACAGTAAGTAGAGACCATCACATCACAGTAAGTAGAGGTCCTCACATCACAGTAAGTAGTGGTCCTCTATGGAGCAGTGAGGGGAACGGCACCTCCGTACCTTCAGGCTCTGATCAGTCCCTACACCCAAACGAGGGCATTGCGTTCATCCACCTCTGGCCTGCTGGCTCCCCTTCCTCTGCGGAAGCATAGTTCCCGCTCAGCCCAGTCAAAACTGTTCGCTGCTCTGGCACCCCAATGGTGGAACAAGCTCCCTCACGACGCCAGGACAGCGGAGTCACTCACCACCTTCCGGAGACATTTGAAACCCCACCTCTTTAAGGAACACCTGGGATAGGATAAAGTAATCCTTCTACCCCCCCCCCCCCCAAAAAAAAAAAAATAAAATAAAATAAAATAATAATAATAATAATAATTGTAAAGTGGTTATCCCACTGGCTATAGGGTGAATGCACCAATTTGTAGTCGCTCTGGATAAGAGCGTCTGCTAAATGACGTAAATGTGCCCTTGAGCAAGGCACTTAACCCTAATTGCTCCTGTAAGTCGCTCTGGATAAGAGCGTCTGCTAAATGACTAAAATGTAAATGTAAAATGTAATGTAAAATGTCCTCATTACATCACAGTAAGTAGAGGTCCTCATTACATCACAGTAAGTAAAGGTCCTCATTACATCACAGTAAGTAGAGATCCTCATTACATCACAGTAAGTAGAGGTCCTCATTACATCACAGTAAGTAGAGGTCCTCATTACATCACAGTAAGTAGAGGTCCTCATTACATCACAGTAAGTAGAGGTCCTCATTACATCACAGTAAGTAGAGGTCCTCATTACATCACAGTAAGTAGAGACCATCACATCACAGTAAGTAGAGGTCCTCATTACATCACAGTCAGTAGAGGTCCTCATTACATCACAGTAAGTAGAGGTCCTCATTACATCACAGTAAGTAGAGGTCCTCATTACATCACAGTAAGTAGAGGTCCTCATCACATCACAGTAAGTAGAGGTCCTCATCACATCACAGTAAGTAGAGGTCCTCATTACATCACAGTAAGTAGAGACCATCACATCACAGTAAGTAGAGGTCCTCATTACATCACAGTAAGTAGAGGTCCTCATTACATCACAGTAATTAGAGGTCTTCATTACACCACAGTAAGTAGAGGTTCTCAACACATCACAGTAAGTAGAGGTCCTCATTACACCACAGTAAGTAGAGGTCCTCAACACATCACAGTAAGTAGAGATCGTCATCACATCACAGGAAGTAGAGACCATTACATCACAGTAAGTAGAGGTCCTCATTACATCACAGTAATTAGAGGTCTTCATTACATCACAGTAAGTAGAGGTTCTCAACACATCACAGTAAGTAGAGGTTCTCAACACATCACAGTAAGTAGAGGTCCTCATCACATCACAGGAAGTAGAGATCGTCATCACATCACAGGAAGTAGAGACCATTACATCACAGTAAGTAGAGACCATAGACCTAATATAACTTTAGAGAGCTAGAGGCAGGGTTCAACCATAGACCTAATATAACTTTAGAGAGCTAGAAGCAGGGTTCAACCATAGACCTAATATAACTTTATAGGGCTAGAGGCAGGGTTCAACCATAGACCTAATATAACTTTAGAGAGCTAGAAGCAGGGTTCAACCATAGACCTAATATAACTTTAGAGAGCTAGAAGCAGGGTTCAACCATAGACCTAATATAACTTTAGAGGGCTAGAAGCAGGGTTCAACCATAGACCTAATATAACTTTAGAGAGCTAGAAGCAGGGTTCAACCATAGACCTAATATAACTTTAGAGAGCTAGAAGCAGGGTTCAACCATAGACCTAATATAACTTTAGAGAGCTAGAGGCAGGGTTCAACCATAGACCTAATATAACTTTAGAGAGCTAGAAGCAGGGTTCAACCATAGACCTAATATAACTTTAGAGAGCTAGAAGCAGGGTTCAACCATAGACCTAATATAACTTTAGAGAGCTAGAAGCAGGGTTCAACCATAGACCTAATATAACTTTAGAGGGCTAGAAGCAGGGTTCAACCATAGACCTAATATAACTTTAGAGAGCTAGAGGCAGGGTTCAACCATAGACCTAATATAACTTTAGAGAGCTAGAGGCAGGGTTCAACCATAGACCTAATATAACTTTAGAGAGCTAGAAGCAGGGTTCAACCATAGACCATGTCAACTGTAGAGACTCAAGTGGTGATGAATGATTCATACTGTAAAGGGTTCTTCATAGCTGTGTTCTGTATGCCGGTGAATAAAACACATCTTCCTGGACATTGATAACGCAAAGGATTGTATTACAGCGGTTAAAGTACAGTGTGTCAAAGTAAAACGTTAGAAAATAAACCACGCGCGTAGCGTTTCGGATTTTAATTTCAACAGTCAACATACATCTTACTGCTTATTAACTTCATCCAAATGTCCACATTGTCCAAAAGTAAAGCTAACTATATTCTGACACAGCAACAACAACCCCATAACAGACCTACCATCTCTCACCCACGTCCACACACTGTGGGAGCTGAACAGAAGCATGTCTCAGGACAGGGTTCAGCTTTGGGTCAGGGATGGGACCACTGATCTCAGGACAGCTGAAGTGGTAGAACTTACTCAAAGGCCTTCAGCACAGGTATCAAATCATTACATCATTCCTTCAGCACAGGTATCAAATCATTACATCATGCCTTTACCACAGGTATCAAATCATTACATCATTCCTTTACCACAGGTATCAAATCATTACATCATTCCTTTACCAAACCATATCAGACAAAACCCACAACCACACCGTTCGGTAATAATATTTAGCGCTTTTATCCAAAGTGACTTACAGTCATGCGTGCATACATTATACGTATGGGTGGGCCCCGGGAATCGAACCCACTCCCCTGGGGTGCAAGCGCCATGCTCTACCAACTGAGCCATTCAGGAACTGTTCAGGACCTGTTCAGTCGTTCAGGCATCTTTTCCTGCTGCTCAAATAAGACCTGAGATTTGAATTGTCAATGAGCTCCAACATCAGAGGACGAAGACAGAGGGGCAGGAGAACCCTCTCATTTGGATGTGTGAGGTACTGGATGATTTGACAGAGGGATATCAGGGAGACAGAGGGGCAGGAGAACCCTCTCATTTGGATGTGTGAGGTACTGGATGATTTGACAGAGGGATATCAGGGAGACAGAGGGGCAGGAGAACCCTCTCATTTGGATGTGTGAGGTACTGGATGATTTGACAGAGGGATATCAGGGAGACAGAGGGGCAGGAGAACCCTCTCATTTGGATGTGTGAGGTACTGGATGATTTGACAGAGGGATATCAGGGAGACAGAGGGGCAGGAGAACCCTCTCATTTGGATGTGTGAGGTACTGGATGATTTGACAGAGGGATATCAGGGAGACAGAGGGGCAGGAGAACCCTCTCATTTGGATGTGAGAGGTACTGGATGATTTGACAGAGGGATATCAGGGAGACAGAGGGGCAGGAGAACCCTCTCATTTGGATGTGTGAGGTACTGGATGATTTGACAGAGGGATATCAGGGAGACAGAGGGGCAGGAGAACCCTCTCATTTGGATGTGTGAGGTACTGGATGATTTGACAGAGGGATATCAGGGAGACAGAGGGGCAGGAGAACCCTCTCATTTGGATGTGTGAGGTACTGGATGATTTGACAGAGGGATATCAGGGAGACAGAGGGGCAGGAGAAACCCTCTCATTTGGATGTGTGAGGTACTGGATGATTTGACAGAGGGATATCAGGGAGACAGAGGGGCAGGAGAACCCTCTCATTTGGATGTGTGAGGTACTGGATGATTTGACAGAGGGATATCAGGGATCCGTCTCTGATCCCGTTCTTCATAAAGACTTCAGAAAAGCTCCATGTATCCAACGTCAGGCAGACATCTACTGCTGTTGATGACGATCAGCAACATTCAGAAATTAAATGAAAATGATGAACACTCAAGTTTGTCTCAGTCCTCTTCATCACATTCGTCATCATCATCATCATCACACAGCTGCTTTCTGCTTCCAGGTCAAAGTTCAACTACATTAATGCCAACTGTCGGGACGCGTAGTGCCGCTAGATCAGTTCAAGGTTCAATTCCCTAGTGGGATCACAAGATGGGTCCATAACAAGTCTTTCCCCTCAACATGGGACTGGTCTGATCTGAGGATGTTGGGTCGTGCTGGGAGCAGTGGAGACCAGAGAATATACTCAAATCAATGACGCCGTAATGGGTGGACTGGGGTCCATATTGAATGTCCCTTGGAGTCTCAGGACACCTCTATGACCTCCATGCTTCCCGAGAAGCTGCTCTGACTCCCCATCTCCTCTCTGGATCGACTCTCCCCTCCTCCTCTCATCCTGTCTCCAATCTCCATCTGACAGCTTCGCCTCTTCAGCTGCTTCTCCAAGGTGCTCTCCTCGTGCCAGCTCCTCCGTGAGTCCCCGTGGTCGCCGTTCCTCTGCCGCCCGCGTCGCCTCACCTCCTCCAACCCCTGGCTCACGCTGTACGCCGCCACGCTGCCGCCCCCAAGAATGTTGGCCCCGCCTCCTAAAATGGCGGAGGTGGAGTAGAAGCGGTGTGACTCGGAGAGGTACCACCCCCCCGACGACACGGCGACGGGACCCAATAGGATGTCAGAGTGCCAGCCCTTCAAGGCGGAGCCTAGGTTAGGGGCGGGCTTGGACAGGTGCTGCTGGGAACGTGATAGGCCGAACAGGAAGCCAGTGTGGTTAGGGCTCTCCTCCATACTGCCACTACGGTGGAGCTGCTGGGAACAGGAGAGGGGAGGTGGAGGAGGCTTAGCCTGGCTGGGCTGG
Organism: Coregonus ussuriensis; assembly: GCA_031479575.1. Classification (NCBI taxonomy): domain Eukaryota; kingdom Metazoa; phylum Chordata; class Actinopteri; order Salmoniformes; family Salmonidae; genus Coregonus; species Coregonus ussuriensis. Next base: position 3,888,728 of record CM062500.1, on the reverse strand, counting down.
TTGGAGGTGGTAGTACCGGTAGTGGTGGAGGAGGTGGAGGAGGAGGAGGAGGAGGAGGAGGTGGAGGAGGAGGAGGTGGAGGTGGAGGAGGAGGAGGAGGAGGAGGTGGAGGAGGAGGAGCAGGAGGAGGAGGAGGTGATGGTTGTGGTGGAGACTACAGGAGGAGCAGAGGTAGCAGCATGGTCTGCGGGGCCGTCGGCCAGCTCCTTGTCAGGGCTCTGTTCTGGTGTCGACTGCTCCGACACCTCCTCCACAGGAGAGAACTGACACGGTTTACTAGCAGGCTCCTTGAAGCCCCCGGATGGTTTATAATACTCTTGGTCTCCGGGGTGGGGTGCGGGGTGGGGGTAAGGCCTCATGGGGGCGCTGCTGCAGCCTCCTGGCTCCCCGTACGACTTGATGTCCAGAGAGAAGGACCTTTTCAGCCGGGCGGCGCCGTCTTCCGTCCCCTGGTCCAGCTGGAGGCCTTGGAGCCCCTGCAGAGCCTGGACCAGGAGCCTCTCCTCTGGGGGCCAGGGGGCCAGGACACATGGCAGGGTCAGGGGCTCCAGCAGGGCCAGGGCAAGGTCTGGGGGGCTGGGGGTAGGGGTAGGGTTAGGGGGGTCCTGCTCCAGTGGGGGGTGGAGGAGGGGAGAGGGTTTGACCCCAATGGTCTCTCTGACCTCCGACCTTCCAGGAGTCTTGATCTTCTTCTCAAAGTCCAGCAGCTGACCCAGGAAGTTGAAGTTAGGAGAGATGGTGGGCCTCTTCTCCTTCACGAACCTGGAGAGGAAAGACAGAAACACACAGGACATCAGTACTGAAGCTGTAACACACTGAGATGTTACAGAGTTGGAAAACCTAGAGGGTCAAGATATCATTCAGGAGGATAGAGCCCCTCACAGTGCACTGTGTTCATTCAGGAGGACAGAGCCCCTCACAGTGCACTGTGTTCATTCAGGAAGACAGAGCCCCTCACAGTGCACTGTGTTCATTCAGGAGGACAGAGCCCCTCACAGTGCACTGTGTTCATTCAGGAGGACAGAGCCCCTCACAGTGCACTGTGTTCATTCAGGAGGATAGAGCCCCTCAGAGTGCACTGTGTTCATTCAGGAGGACAGAGCACCTCACAGTGCACTGTGTTCATTCAGGAGGACAGAGCCCCTCACAGTGCACTGTGTTCATTCAGGAGGACAGAGCCCCTCACAGTGCACTGTGTTCATTCAGGAGGACAGAGCCCCTCACAGTGCACTGTGTTCATTCAGGAGGACAGAGCACCTCACAGTGCACTGTGTTCATTCAGGAGGACAGAGCCCCTCACAGTGCACTGTGTTCATTCAGGAGGACAGAGCCCCTCACAGTGCACTGTGTTCATTCAGGAGGACAGAGCCCCTCACAGTGCACTGTGTTCATTCAGGAGGACAGAGCCCCTCACAGTGCACTGTGTTCATTCAGGAGGACAGAGCCCCTCACAGTGCACTGTGTTCATTCAGGAGGACAGAGCCCCTCACAGTGCACTGTGTTCATTCAGGAGGACAGAGCCCCTCACAGTGCACTGTGTTCATTCAGGAGGACAGAGCCCCTCACAGTGCACTGTGTTCATTCAGGAGGACAGAGCCCCTCACAGTGCACTGTGTTCATTCAGGAGGACAGAGCCCCTCACAGTGCACTGTGTTCATTCAGGAGGACAGAGCCCCTCACAGTGCACTGTGTTCATTCAGGAGGACAGAGCCCCTCACAGTGCACTGTGTTCATTCAGGAGGACAGAGCCCCTCACAGTGCACTGTGTTCATTCAGGAAGACAGAGCCCCTCACAGTGCACTGTGTTCATTCAGGAAGACAGAGCCCCTCACAGTGCACTGTGTTCATTCAGGAGGACAGAGCCCCTCACAGTGCACTGTGTTCATTCAGGAGGACAGAGCCCCTCACAGTGCACTGTGTTCATTCAGGAGGACAGAGCCCCTCACAGTGCACTGTGTTCATTCAGGAGGACAGAGCCCCTCACAGTGCACTGTGTTCATTCAGGATGACAGAGCCTCTCACAGTGCACTGTGTTCATTCAGGAAGACAGAGCACCTCACAGTGCACTGTGTTCATTCAGGAGGACAGAGCCCCTCACAGTGCACTGTGTTCATTCAGGAGGACAGAGCCCCTCACAGTGCACTGTGTTCATTCAGGAGGACAGAGCCCCTCACAGTGCACTGTGTTCATTCAGGAGGACAGAGCACCTCACAGTGCACTGTGTTCATTCAGGAGGATAGAGCCCCTCACAGTGCACTGTGTTCATTCAGGAGGACAGAGCCCCTCACAGTGCACTGTGTTCATTCAGGAGGACAGAGCACCTCACAGTGCACTGTGTTCATTCAGGAGGACAGAGCCCCTCACAGTGCACTGTGTTCATTCAGGAGGACAGAGCCCCTCACAGTGCACTGTGTTCATTCAGGAGGACAGAGCCTCTCACAGTGCACTGTGTTCATTCAGGAGGACAGAGCCCCTCACAGTGCACTGTGTTCATTCAGGAGGACAGAGCCCCTCACAGTGCACTGTGTTCATTCAGGAGGACAGAGCCCCTCACAGTGCACTGTGTTCATTCAGGAGGACAGAGCCCCTCACAGTGCACTGTGTTCATTCAGGAAGACAGAGCCCCTCACAGTGCACTGTGTTCATTCAGGAGGACAGAGCCCCTCACAGTGCACTGTGTTCATTCAGGAAGACAGAGCCTCTCACAGTGCACTGTGTTCATTCAGGAGGACAGAGACCCTCACAGTGCACTGTGTTCATTCAGGAGGACAGAGCCCCTCACAGTGCACTGTGTTCATTCAGGAGGACAGAGCCCCTCACAGTGCACTGTGTTCATTCAGGAGGACAGAGCCCCTCACAGTGCACTGTGTTCATTCAGGAAGACAGAGCCCCTCACAGTGCACTGTGTTCATTCAGGAGGACAGAGCCCCTCACAGTGCACTGTGTTCATTCAGGAGGACAGAGCCCCTCACAGTGCACTGTGTTCATTCAGGAGGACAGAGCCCCTCACAGTGCACTGTGTTCATTCAGGAGGACAGAGCCCCTCACAGTGCACTGTGTTCATTCAGGAGGACAAGCTGTGCCTTTCATGGGGTCATGTGACACACAGGGTTGTTTAATCAGGGGTCATGTGAGGCCGGGGTTCATTAAGACAGACAGGAAGACTGGGCATCAGGACCTATAGAGGGGGTATCCTCTTAGTTACGGAGAAACTGGAGGGGGTGGTTGCTTAGTGGTCAAGTCCATAAACAGGAAGATGACTTGTACATGCAGTGGGGTACATAACAGAAGGTTTGCCTTATTGTAGTCCTACTGGGTTGATTCATCTCACCTGTAAGTCCTTATTGTAGTCCTACTGGGTTGATTCATCTCACCTGTAAGTCCTTATTGTAGTCCTACTGGGTTGATTCATCTCACCTGTAAGTCCTTATTGTAGTCCTACTGGGTTGATTCATCTCACCTGTAAGTCCTTATTGTAGTCCTACTGGGTTGATTCATCTCACCTGTAAGTCCTTATTGTAGTCCTACTGGGTTGATTCATCTCACCTGTAAGTCCTTATTGTAGTCCTACTGGGTTGATTCATCTCACCTGTAAGTCCTTATTGTAGTCCTACTGGGTTGATTCATCTCACCTGTAAGCTTCGTCTAGTGACATGTCCATCCTCTTCATGATGTAAGCGACAGCGATGGTTGCTGAGCGGGAGATGCCAGCCAGACAGTGGACCAGTACACAGGAGTTGGACGCTTTGGCCTTCTCTATGAACTCCACAGATCTGTCCAACCAGGGGAGGATCTTCTCACAGAAGCTGTCATTGACAGGAACTCGCAGGAAGTGAGACTCAGGGATGTAGTCTGGTTTGGGACAAGTGTTACTGGCATTCAGGACGTACGCAATATCATTCTGTTGCATCATATCCTGTAGAGGAGGGAGGAATACAGCTGGTTAGAATGCTATTACATATACTAATATATAAACTAGTTATACTATAATCTACCTCATACCTTGTTGAGTACGTCTCTCTGACAGCCCAGGTAGAGGTGGGGCAGGATGCGTGTTGGGCCAGAGGTGTTGAGGGGCAGGCAGGGCTGAGAGAGGCAGGAGGGGACCAGGCAGGAAGTACCAAGAAGTGCCTTACCTTCACACAGACCTGGAAACTGCTGGGAAAACTCTGAGAAACCACCTGAAGACACACACACAGAAACATCTGAATCAAATAAAGGAATAAAAGAGGTTACTGTATTAGAGATCATACTAGAGGTTACTGTATTAGAGATCACACTAGAGGTTACTGTATTAGAGATCATACTAGAGTTTACTGTATTAGAGATCACACTAGAGGTTACTGTATTAGAGATCATACTAGCGGTTACTGTATTAGAGATCACACTAGAGGTTACTGTATTAGAGATCACACTAGAGGTTACTGTATTAGAGATCATACTAGAGGTTACTGTATTAGAGATCATACTAGAGGTTACTGTATTAGAGATCATACTAGAGGTTACTGTATTAGAGATCATACTAGAGGTTACTGTATTAGAGATCATACTAGAGGTTACTGTATTAGAGATCATACTAGAGGTTACTGTATTAGAGATCACACTAGAGGTTACTGTATTAGAGATCACACTAGAGGTTACTGTATTAGAGATCATTCTAGAGGTTACTGTATTAGAGATCACACTAGAGGTTACTGTATTAGAGATCATTCTAGAGGTTACTGTATTAGAGATCACACTAGAGGTTACTGTATTAGAGATCATACTAGAGGTTACTGTATTAGAGATCATACTAGAAGTTACTGTATTAGAGATCATACTAGAGGTTACTGTATTAGAGATCATACTAGAGTTTACTGTATTAGAGATCACACTAGAGGTTACTGTATTAGAGATCACACTAGAGGTTACTGTATTAGAGATCATTCTAGAGGTTACTGTATTAGAGATCACACTAGAGGTTACTGTATTAGAGATCATACTAGAGGTTACTGTATTAGAGATCATACTAGAGGTTACTGTATTAGAGATCATACTAGAGGTTACTGTATTAGAGATCACACTAGAGGTTACTGTATTAGAGATCATACTAGAGGTTACTGTATTAGAGATCATACTAGAGGTTACTGTATTAGAGATCACACTAGAGGTTACTGTATTAGAGATCATACTAGAGGTTACTGTATTAGAGATCACACTAGAGGTTACTGTATTAGAGATCACACTAGAGGTTACTGTATTAGAGATCATTCTAGAGGTTACTGTATTAGAGATCACACTAGAGGTTCCTGTATTAGAGATCATACTAGAGGTTACTGTATTAGAGATCATACTAGAGGTTACTGTATTAGAGATCATACTAGAGGTTACTGTATTAGAGATCATACTAGAGGTTACTGTATTAGAGATCATACTAGAGGTTACTGTTTTAGAGACAGTTGGTGTGAATGTTAAATGCATCAAAATCATAATCTGTATTTTTTCGGAATTCGGACGAAAAGACCGCAACATAGTTGGTGAATAAAAGGCCTTTAGTAACAAACTATTTTCTAAGACAGAAGACTTGCACCATCATAAGGAAATACAAGCAGGCTCTGATATTGTACAATAAACCTGCCTAGCAACAGCAGCCAAACTGAATGGTTGGGTGTTCTACATTATTATCTAGTAGTGTTCATAGAGGACCAACCTGCTGAGTTCATTACACAATACTAATACACTGCCTTCTGCACCCACCGGCACACACACACACACACACACACACACACACACACACACTCCAGCCACCTGCACCGGCCGACCCTCAGACAAGCTCAGTCCTAGTTGCTTGGCAACCCGTGTACCCGTGGCTCTCCAGCCTCTCCAGATCTGTTCGTCCATGGCTATGTCCCAAATGGCAGCCCATTCCCTGCATAGTAAGTGCACTACTTTTGATCAGAGCCCCATGGGCTATATAGGGAATAGGGAGCCCCATGGGCTATATAGGGAATAGGCTGCCATTTAGGACTCAGACCAGGAGGACTTCATGAGGAAATGTTCTTAAAGCTCAGAGAAAATGATACAGCATTATACAACCACATGATGCATCTGTCCTCATATCTCTCCTCCTCTCTCCTCCTCCCACCGCTCTCCTCCTCTCATCTCCTCTCCCCACCGTTCTCCTCCTCTCTCCTCCTCTCTCTACCGCTCTCCTCCTCTCTCCTCCTGATCTCCTCCTCCTCTCCCCACCGCTCTCCTCCACTCTCCTCCTCTCTCCTCCTGATCTCCTCCTCTCTCCTCCTCTCCCCACCGCTCTGCTCCTCTCTCCTCCTCCTCTCTCCTCCTCTCTCCTCGTGATCTCCTCCGCTCTCCTCCTCTCATTCCTCCTCTCTACTCTCTCCTCCTCTCTCCTCCTGATTCCTCCTCTCTCTCCTCCTCTCCCCACCGCTCTCCTCCTCTCTCCTCCTGATCTCCTCCTCTCTCCTCCTCTCCCCACCCGCTCTCCTCCTCTCTCCTCCTGATCTCCTCCTCTCTCCTCCTCTCCCCTCCTCTCTCCTCCTCTCCCCACCGCTCTCCTCCTCTCTTCCTCCTCTCCTCTTCTCTCCTCCTCTCTCTCCTCTCTCCTCCTCTCCCCACCGCTCCCCTCCTCTCCCCACCGCTCTCCTCCTCTCTCCTCCTCCTCTCCCCACCGCTCTCCTCCTCTCTTCCTCCTCTCCTCCTCCTCCTCCTCTCTCCTCCTCTCTCCTCCTCTCTCCTCCTCTCCCCACCGCTCCCCTCCTCTCCCCACCGCTCTCCTCCTCTCTCCTCCTCTCTCCTCCTCCTCTCCCCACCACTCTCCTCCTCTCTCCTCCTCTCTCCTCCTCTCTCCTCCTCTCTCCTCCTCCTCTCCCCACCGCTCTCCTCCTCTCTTCCTCCTCTCCTCCTCTCTTCTCCTCTTCCTCCTCTCTTCCTCCTCTCCTCCTCTCCCCTCCTCTCCCCACCACTCTCCTCCTCTCTTCCTCCTCTCTTCTCCTCTCTTCCTCCTCTCCTCCTCTCTCCTCCCCTCTTCCTCCTCTCTTCTCCTCTTCCTCCTCTCTTCCTCCTCTCCTCCTCTCTTCTCCTCTTCCTCCTCTCCTCCTCTCTCCTCCTCTCTCCTCCTAACTCACATTACAACAATACTGATGGAACACATCTGATTGATAACATACAGGATGGACGTCCAGCTGTGTATTGTATCCAGGCTTAGGAACCTTCCTCTGTGGGAAATTAACAGAAACTCTACTGGATGTGGAAGCTTAGTGGTTTGAGTGACACAGTGGAAGTTTGATCAGTCTCATATCAACACAGTCACTTCCCCATATGAACCGTCAAGCTGTTGGACAATGTCCACACTGCACTGTATGAACCGTCAAGCTGCTGGACAATGTCCACACTGCACTGTATGAACCGTCAAGCTGCTGGACAATGTCCACACTGCACTGTATGAACCGTCAAGCTGCTGGACAATGTCCACACTGCACTGTATGAACCGTCAAGCTGCTGGACAATGTCCACACTGCACTGTATGAACCGTCAAGCTGCTGGACAATGTCCACACTGCACTGTATGAACCGTCAAGCTGCTGGACAATGTCCACACTGCACTGTATGAACCGTCAAGCTGCTGGACAATGTCCACACTGCACTGTATGAACCGTCAAGCTGCTGGACAATGTCCACACTGCACTGTAGTTAGATTCAGTGCCATTTGACTGTATTGTTTGTCAGGTCAGAGAGCCAACAGCAGAAGAATCCACTTCCTCTCCAGGGAGAGTTATAATGTCTGATGTGATGTCATAACCTGATGTCTGATAAAGTCTAATGTTACAAGTGCTCTTAATTTGAAGGGAAGTTCCATCCTGATGACATCATCATAGAAACAGGAACCGTATCAGAAACAAAAACTGCCTCCTAACTGACGTTTGAGACAATGAGACTGGAACCACAGAAAGAGGATCTCTTTTACTTTAGGTTTAGTTTACTAAAGGTCATCTGGGACTCTCTTTGGGTCTGACAGCAGTCCAGAATAAAGCTGAGAGCCTTGGACAACTTATCTGGTGTATACACGTTCATTTAACCCATTCACGTCCTCATTTAAACCATCTAGTAGCTGAATGACTGAAGGGGTTTGGCAGTCATTTTCAGTTAGCTGTCCTACCACCAGCAGCTAGCTCTCAGTGACCTCACTGTTGAACCCTATGTGGAGAAGGTTGATGAAGAGGAGCGGTACATGAGTGAATGACTAAGTGTCAGAGACATTGTGAAAGGATGGAAAAAGGGTACGTCACCAGCCTGGTTCTGCTAGTTGATGAGAGAGGAGGGATGGAGGGAGGGGAGAGAGAGGCGGTGAGGGAGGGAGGGAGGGAGGGAGGGAGGGAGGGAGAGAGAGAGGGAGGGAGGGAGGGAGGGAGGGAGGGAGGGAGGGAGAGGGAGAGAGAGAGGGAGAGAGAGGGAGGGAGGGAAGAGAGAGAGAGAGAGAGAGAGAGAGAGAGAGAGAGGGAGGGGAGAGAGGGGTGGGGAGGGAGGGAGGGAGGGAGGAAGGGGAGAGAGAGGGGTGGGGAGGGAGGGAGGGAGGGAGGGAGGGAGGGGAGAGAGGCGGTGAGGGAGGGAGGGGAGAGAGGGAGGGAGGGGAGAGAGAGGGGTGGGGAGGGAGGTAGGGAGGGAGGGGGGTGAGGGAGGGAGGGAGGGGAGGGAGGGAGGGAGGGAGGGAGGGAGGGAGGGAGGGAGGGAGGGAGGGAGGGAGGGAGGGAGGGAGATTGGCAGCCATTTTCAGCTAGCTGTCCTATCACCACCTCTCTGGCCAGTGATGAATGAGTGAATGAGTAAGTGTGAGTGATGCTGTGAAAGGATGAAGGAAAGCAGCTGAATGTTCAGTATGTCATCAGCCTAGTTCTAACAGGGAGAGGGAGAGGGAGGGAGGAGGGGAGAGAGAGAGGGGAGAGAGAGAGAGAGAGGGGGGGAGGAGAGAGGGGAGAGAGAGAGGGGGGGAGAGAGAGAGAGAGAGAGAGAGAGAGAGAGAGAGAGAGAGAGAGAGAGAGAGAGAG
>CM062500.1:3729772-3879188 GCA_031479575.1 Coregonus ussuriensis | reverse complement strand
TCCCACCAGGTTTACTGTTCCCACCAGGGTACTGTTCCCACCAGGTTACTGGTTCCCACCAGGGTACTGTTCCCACCAGGGTTACTGTTCCCTACCAGGGTACTGTTTCCCACAGGGTTACTGTTCCCACCAGGTTACTGTTCCCACCAGGTTACTGTTCCCACCAGGGTACTGTTCCCACCAGGGTACTGTTCCCACCAGGCTACTGTTTCCCACCAGGCTACTGTTTCCCACCAGGTACTGTTCCCACCCGGTACGGTTCCACCAGGTTACTGTTCCCACCAGGGTACTGTTCCCACCAGGGTACTGTTCCCACCAGGTTACTGTTCCCACCAGGGTACTGTTCCCACCAGGTTACTGTTCCCACCAGGGTACTGTTCCCACCAGGTTACTGTTCCCACCAGGTTACTGTTCCCACCAGGTTACTGTTCCCACCAGGGTACTGTTCCCACCAGGTTACTGTTCCCACCAGGCTACTGTTCCCACCAGGTTACTGTTCCCACCAGGGTACGGTTCCCACCAGGTTACTGTTCCCACCAGGTTACTGTTCCCACCAGGGTACTGTTCCCAACAGGTTACTGTTCCCACCAGGTTACTGTTCCCACCAGGTTACTGTTCCCACCAGGGTACTGTTCCCACCAGTTTACTGTTCCCACCAGGTTACTGTTCCCACCAGGGTACTGTTCCCACCAGGTTACTGTTCCCACCAGGGTACTGTTCCCACCAGGTTACTGTTCCCACCAGGTTACTGTTCCCACCAGGGTACTGTTCCCACCAGGTTACTGGTGACTGAACTAGTTAATCATCTTGATCAGTGAACATAATCTCTGATCAATCTCAGCTATGGTTCCACCATGGCCTCCACTAATATTGACTTCCACTAACAGAAGCTATGGTGTGTGTGTGTGTGTGTGTGTGTGTGTGAGAGAGAGAGAGAGAGAGACTGTGGGAGGTGTTCATGTGTGGTTACCAGGTTACTGTTCCCACCAGGTTACTGTTCCCACCAGGTTACTGTTCCCACCAGGTTACTGTTCCCACCAGGGTACTGTTCCCACCAGGTTACTGGTGACTGAACTAGTTTAATCATCTTGATCAGTGAACATAATCTCTGTTCAATCTCAGCTATGGTTCCACCATGGCCTCCACTAATATTGACTTCCACTAACAGAAGCTATGGTGTGTGTGTGTGTGTGAGAGAGAGAGAGACTGTGGAACGCCAACTTCCCTGAGTCTCAGACCAATACCATGAGGAGAGGAAATTCCCCCCCGCCAACCACACACACGTCAAACCAGCAGTTAGGCCGACAGCAGGCCAGCAACACCGGGCAGAAATTCCCCCAAACATTTTCCTCCTCGACGCGACCACCCAGAACGTACAATAAAATAGATTGTTTGGCAGGCATATCAACGTCACCTGCCAAAACTAATAAAAGCGTTTCAGTCTAACCCCCCCCCCCCGCCCCCCTCCTCCATCTTAAACATGTCACCCTTCAACCACACCAGGGTCTCCAGACACCTCACCTCACCTCAGACACACCAGCTCTGCCTCAGTCTCAGGGTCTCCAGACACCTCACCTCACACACCAGCTCTGCCTCAGTCTCAGGGTCTCCAGACACCTCACCTCACCTCAGACACACCAGCTCTGCCTCAGTCTCAGGGTCTCCAGACACCTCACCTCACCTCAGACACACCAGCTCTGCCTCAGTCTCAGGGTCTCCAGACACCTCACCTCAGACACACCAGCTCTGCCTCAGTCTCAGGGTCTCCAGACACCTCACCTCACCTCAGACACACCAGCTCTGCCTCAGTCTCAGGGTCTCCAGACACCTCACCTCAGACACACCAGCTCTGCCTCAGTCTCAGGGTCTCCAGACACCTCACCTCACCTCAGACACACCAGCTCTGCCTCAGTCTCAGGGTCTCCAGACACCTCACCTCACCTCAGACACACCAGCTCTGCCTCAGTCTCAGGGTCTCCAGACACCTCACCTCAGACACACCAGCTCTGCCTCAGTCTCAGGGTCTCCAGACACCTCACCTCACCTCAGACACACCAGCTCTGCCTCAGTCTCAGGGTCTCCAGACACCTCACCTCAGACACACCAGCTCTGCCTCAGTCTCAGGGTCTCCAGACACCTCACCTCACCTCAGACACACCAGCTCTGCCTCAGTCTCAGGGTCTCCAGACACCTCACCTCACCTCAGACACACCAGCTCTGCCTCAGTCTCAGGGTCTCCAGACACCTCACCTCACCTCAGACACACCAGCTCTACCTCAGTCTCAGGGTCTCCAGACACCTCACCTCACCTCAGACACACCAGCTCTGCCTCAGTCTCAGGGTCTCCAGACACCTCACCTCACCTCAGACACACCAGCTCTGCCTCAGTCTCAGGGTCTCCAGACACCTCTCACCTCAGACACACCAGCTCTGCCTCAGTCTCAGGGTCTCCAGACACCTCACCTCACCTCAGACACACCAGCTCTGCCTCAGTCTCAGGTCTCCAGACACCTCACCACCTCAGACACACCAGCTCTGCCTCAGTCTCAGGGTCTCCAGACACCTCACCTCACCTCTAGACACACCAGCTCTGCCTCAGTCTCAGGGTCTCCAGACACCTCACCTCACCTCAGACACACCAGCTCTGCCTCAGTCTCAGGGTCTCCAGACACCTCACCTCACCTCAGACACACCAGCTCTGCCTCAGTCTCAGGGTCCCAGACACCTCACCTCAGACACACCAGCTCTGCCTCAGTCTCAGGGTCTCCAGACACCTCACCTCCTCAGACACACCAGCTCTGCCTCAGTCTCAGGGTCTCCAGACACCTCACCTCACCTCAGACACACCAGCTCTGCCTCAGTCTCAGGGTCTCCAGACACCTCACCTCACCTCAGACACACCAGCTCTGCCTCAGTCTCAGGGTCTCCAGACACCTCACCTCAGACACACCAGCTCTGCCTCAGTCTCAGGGTCTCCAGACACCTCACCTCACCTCAGACACACCAGCTCTGCCTCAGTCTCAGGGTCTCCAGACACCTCACCTCACCTCAGACACACCAGCTCTGCCTCAGTCTCAGGGTCTCCAGACACCTCACCTCCCCTCAGACACACCAGCTCTGCCTCAGTCTCAGGGTCTCCAGACACCTCACCTCACCTCAGACACACCAGCTCTGCCTCAGTCTCAGGGTCTCCAGACACCTCACCTCACCTCAGACACACCAGCTCTGCCTCAGTCTCAGGGTCTCCAGACACCTCACCTCACCTCAGACACACCAGCTCTGCCTCAGTCTCAGGGTCTCCAGACACCTCACCTCACCTCAGACACACCAGCTCTGCCTCAGTCTCAGGGTCTCCAGACACCTCACCTCACCTCAGACACACCAGCTCTGCCTCAGTCTCAGGGTCTCCAGACACTCACCTCACCTCAGACACACCAGCTCTGCCTCAGTCTCAGGGTCTCCAGACACCTCACCTCACCTCAGACACACCAGCTCTGCCTCAGTCTCAGGGTCTCCAGACACCTCACCTCACCTCAGACACACCAGCTCTGCCTCAGTCTCAGGGTCTCCAGACACCCACCTCACCTCAGACACACCAGCTCTGCCTCAGTCTCAGGGTCTCCAGACACCTCACCTCACCTCAGACACACCAGCTCTGCCTCAGTCTCAGGGTCTCCAGACACCTCACCTCACCTCAGACACACCAGCTCTGCCTCAGTCTCAGGGTCTCCAGACACCTCACCTCACCTCAGACACACCAGCTCTGCCTCAGTCTCAGGGTCTCCAGACACCTCACCTCACCTCAGACACACCAGCTCTGCCTCAGTCTCAGGGTCTCCAGACACCTCACCTCACCTCAGACACACCAGCTCTGCCTCAGTCTCAGGGTCTCCAGACACCTCACCTCACCTCAGACACACCAGCTCTGCCTCAGTCTCAGGGTCTCCAGACACTCACCTCACCTCAGACACACCAGCTCTGCCTCAGTCTCAGGGTCTCCAGACACCTCACCTCACCTCAGACACACCAGCTCTGCCTCAGTCTCAGGGTCTCCAGACACCTCACCTCACCTCAGACACACCAGCTCTGCCTCAGTCTCAGGGTCTCCAGACACCTCACCTCACCTCAGACACACCAGCTCTGCCTCAGTCTCAGGGTCTCCAGACACCTCACCTCACCTCAGACACACCAGCTCTGCCTCAGTCTCAGGGTCTCCAGACACCTCACCTCACCTCAGACACACCAGCTCTGCCTCAGTCTCAGGGTCTCCAGACACCTCACCTCAGACACACCAGCTCTGCCTCAGTCTCAGGGTCTCCAGACACCTCACCTCACCTCAGACACACCAGCTCTGCCTCAGTCTCAGGGTCTCCAGACACCTCACCTCACCTCAGACACACCAGCTCTGCCTCAGTCTCAGGGTCTCCAGACACACTCACCTCACCTCAGACACACCAGCTCTGCCTCAGTCCTCAGGGTCTCCAGACACCTCTCCTCACCTCAGACACACCAGCTCTGCCTCAGTCTCAGGGTCTCCAGACACCTCACTCACCTCAGACACACCCAGCTCTGCCTCAGTCTCAGGGTCTCCAGACACCTCACCTCAGACACACCAGCTCTGCCCTCAGGTCTCAGGGTCTCCAGACACCTCACCCTTCACCTCAGGACACACCCAGCTCTGCCTCAGTCTCAGGGTCTCCCAGACACCTCACCCTCAGGACACACCAGCTCTGCCTCAGTCCTCAGGGTCTCCAGACACCTCACCTCACCTCAGACACACCAGCTCTGCCTCAGTCTCAGGGTCTCCAGACACCTCACCTCACCTCAGACACACCAGCTCTGCCTCAGTCTCAGGGTCTCCAGACACCTCACCTCACCTCAGACACACCAGCTCTGCCTCAGTCTCAGGGTCTCCAGACACCTCCTCACCTCAGACACACCAGCTCTGCCTCAGTCTCAGGGTCTCCAGACACCTCACCTCACCTCAGACACACCAGCTCTGCCTCAGTCTCAGGGTCTCCAGACACCTCACCTCACCTCAGACACACCAGCTCTGCCTCAGTCTCAGGGTCTCCAGACACCTCACCTCACCTCAGACACACCAGCTCTGCCTCAGTCTCAGGGTCTCCAGACACCTCACCTCACCTCAGACACACCAGCTCTGCCTCAGTCTCAGGGTCTCCAGACACCTCACCTCACCTCAGACACACCAGCTCTGCCTCAGTCTCAGGGTCTCCAGACACCTCACCTCACCTCAGACACACCAGCTCTGCCTCAGTCTCAGGGTCTCCAGACACCTCACCTCACCTCAGACACACCAGCTCTGCCTCAGTCTCAGGGTCTCCAGACACCTCACCTCACCTCAGACACACCAGCTCTGCCTCAGTCTCAGGGTCTCCAGACACCTCACCTCACCACCTCAGACACACCAGCTCTGCCTCAGTCTCAGGGTCTCCAGACACCTCACACCTCAGACACACCAGCTCTGCCTCAGTCCTCAGGGTCTCCAGACACCTCACCCCTCACCTCAGACACACCAGCTCTGCCTCAGTCTCAGGGGTCTCCCAGACACCTCACCTCACCTCAGACACACCAGCTCTGCCTCAGTCTCAGGGTCTCCAGACACCTCACCTCACCTCAGACACACCAGCTCTGCCTCAGTCTCAGGGTCTCCAGACCCTCACCTCACCTCAGACACACCAGCTCTGCCTCAGTCTCAGGGTCTCCAGACACCTCACCTCACCTCAGACACACCAGCTCTGCCTCAGTCTCAGGGTCTCCAGACACCTCCCCTCACCTCAGACACCACCAGCCTCTGCCTCAGTCTCAGGGTCTCCAGACACCTCACTCACCTCAGACACACCAGCTCTGCCTCAGTCTCAGGGTCTCCAGACACCTCACCTCACCTCAGACACACCAGCTCTGCCTCATTCTCAGGGTCTCCAGACACCCACTCACCTCAGACACCCCAGCTCTGCCTCAGTCTCAGGGTCTCCAGACACCTACACCTCTACTCAGACACACCAGCTCTGCCTCAGTCTCAGGTTCTCCAGACACCTCACCTCAGACACACCAGCTCTCCGCCTCAGTCTCAGGGTCTCCAGACACCTCACCTCACCTCAGACACACCAGCTCTGCCTCAGTCCTCAGGGTCACCAGACACCTCACCATCCTCAGACACACCCAGCTACTGCCTCAGATCTCAGGGTCTCCAGACACCTCACCTCACACCTCAGACACACCAGCTCTGCCTCAGTCTCAGGGTTCTCCAGACACCTCACCTCTACCTCAGACACACCAGCTCTGCCTCAGTCCTCAAGGGTCTCCAGACACCTCAAACTCCTCAGACACACCCAGCTTCTGCCTCAGTCTCAGGGTCCTCCAGACCCCCACCTCACCTCAGACTACACCAGCTCTGCCTCAGTCTCATGGGTCCTCCCAGACACCTCACCTCACCTCAGACACACCAGCTCTGCCTCAGTCTCAGGGTCTCCAGACACCTCACCCTCACCTCAGACACACCAGCTCTGCCTCAGTCCCAGGGTCTCCAGACACCTCACCTCACCTCAGACACACCAGCTCTGCCTCAGTCTCAGGTCTCCAGACACCTCACCTCACATCAGACACACCAGCTCTGCCTCAGTCTCAGGGGTCCTCCAGACACCTCACCTCAGACACACCAGCTCGTGCCTCAGTCTCAGGGTCTCCAGACACCCACCTCAACCTCAGCAACCCACTCACCAGCTCTGCCTCAAGTCTCAGGGGTCTCCAGACACTCCACCTCACAGCGACACCAGCTCTGCCTCAGTCTCAGGGTTCGCCAGACACCTCACACCTCACCTCAGACACACCGAAGCTCTCTGCCTCAGTCTCAGGGGTCTCCAGGACCACCTCACCTCACACTCAGCACACACCAGCTCTGCCATCAGTCTCAAGGGTCTCCAGACACCTCACCTCACCATCAAGACACCACCAGCTCTGCCTCAGTCTCAGGGTCTCCAGACACCTCACCTCACCTCAGACACACCAGCTCTGCCTCAGTCTCAGGGTCTCAGACACCTCCCTCACCTCAGACAACACCAGCTCTGCCTCAGTCTCAGGGTCTCCAGACACTCACCCATCCCCTCAGACACACCAGCTCTGCCTCAGTCTCCAGGGTCTCCAGACACCTCACCTCACCTCAGACACACCAGCATCTGCCTCAGTCTCAGGGGTCTCCAGACAACCTCACCCTCACCTCAAGACACCACCAGCTCTGCCTCAGTCTCAGGGTCTCCAGACACCTCACACTCACCTCAGACCACCAGCTCTGCCTCAGTCTCAGGGTCTCCAGACACCTCACCTCAGACACACCAGCTCTGCCCTCAGTCTCAGGGTCTCCAGACACCTCACCTCACCTCAGACACACCAGCTCTGCCTCAGTCTCAGGGTCTCCAGACCCTCACCTCACCTCAGACACACCAGCTCTGCCTCAGTCTCAGGGTCTCCAGACACCTCACCTCACCTCAGACACACCAGCTCTGCCTCAGTCTCAGGGTCTCCAGACACCTCACCTCACCTCAGACACACCAGCTCTGCCTCAGTCTCAGGGTCTCCAGACACCTCACCTCACCTCAGACACACCAGCTCTGCCTCAGTCTCAGGGTCTCCAGCACACCTCACCTCACCTCAGACACACCAGCTCTGCCTCAGTCTCAGGGTCTCCAGACACCTCACCTCAGACACACCAGCTCTGCCTCAGTCCTCAGGGTCTCCAGGACACCTCACCTCACCTCAGACACACCAGCTCTGCCTCAGTCTCAGGGTCTCCAGACACCTCACCTCAAGGACACACCAGCTCTACCTCAGTCTCAGGGTCTCCAGACACCTCACCACTCAGACACACCAGCTCTGCCATCAGTCTCAGGGGTCTCCAGACACCTCACCTCAGACACACCAGCTCTGCCTCATCTCAGGGTTCTCCAGACACCTCACCTCACCTCAGACACACCAGCTCTGACTCAGTCTCAGGGTCTCCAGACACCTCACCTCAGACACACCAGCTCTGCCTCAGTCTCAGGGTCTCCAGACACCTCACCTCACCTCAGACACACCAGCTCTGCCTCAGTCTCAGGGTCTCCAGACACCTCACCTCACCTCACCTCAGACACACCAGCTCTGCCTCAGTCTCAGGGTCTCCAGACACCTCACCTCAGACACACCAGCTCTGCCTCCAGTCTCAGGGTCCTCCAGACACCTCACCTCACCTCAGACACACCAGCCTCTGCCTCAGTCTCAGAGGTCTCCAGACACCTCACCTCACCTCAGACACACCAGCTCTGCCTCAGTCTCAGGGTCGTCCAGACACCTCACCTCACCTCAGACACACCAGCTCTGCCTCAGTCTCAGGGTCTCCCAGACACCTCACCTCACCTCAGACACACCAGCTCTGCCTCAGTCTCAGGGTCTCCAGACACCTCACCTCAACCTCAGACACACCAGCTCTGCCTCAGTCTCAGGGTCTCCAGACACCTCACCTCAACCTCAGACACACCAGCTCTGCCTCAGTCTCAGGGTCTCCAGACACCCCTCACCCTCAGACACACCAGCTCTGCCTCAGTCTCAGGGTCTCCAGACACCTCACCTCACCTCAGACACACCAGCTCTGCCTCAGTCTCAGGGTCTCCAGACCCTCACCTCACCGCACCCTCATGACACACCAGCTCTGCCTCAGTCATCAGGGTCCCTCCAGACACCTCACCTCACCTCACACACCAGCTCTGCCTCAGTCTCAGGGTCTCCAGACACCTCACCCCACCTCACTCACCTCAGACACACCAGCTCCTGCCTCAGTCTCAGGGTCTCCAGACACACCTCACCTCACCTCCTGACCCACACCAGCTCTGCCTCAGTCTCAGGGTCTCCAGACACCTCCTCACTCCTCAGACACACCAGCTCTGCCCTCAGTCTCAGGGTCTCCAGACACCTCACCCTCACCCCTCAGACACACAGCTCTGCCCTCAGTCCCTCAGGGTCTCCAACACCTCACCTTCCTCACCTCAGACACACCATCTCTGCCTCAGTCTCAGGGTCTCCAAGACACCTCACCTCACCTCAGGGACACACACCAAGCTCTGCTCTCAGTCTCAGGGTCTCCAGACACCTCACCTCACCTCAGACACACCAGCTCTGCCTCAAGTCTCAGGGTCTCCAGACACCTCACCTCACCTCAGGACTCACCAGCTCATGCCTCAGTCCTCAGGGTCTCCAGACACCTCACCTCACCTCAGAACACACCAGCTCTGCCTCAGTCTCAGGGTCTCCAGACACCTCACCTCACCTCACCTCATCAGACACAACAGCTCTGCCTCAGTCTCAGGGGTCACCAGACACCTCACCTCAGACTACACCAGCTCTGCCTCAGTCTCAGGGTCTCCAGACACCTCACCTCACGACCTCAGACACACCAGCTCTGCCTCAGTCCTCAGGGTCTCCAGACACCTCACCATCCACCTCAGACACACCAGCTCTGCCTCAGTCTCAGGGTCTCCAGACACCTCACCTCACCTCAGACACACCAGCTCTGCCTCACAGCCTGACAGCTCCCAGACATCCCATAGTCCGCCTCATAGCTCTACACAGTCACTGTCCTCAGAGACTTGGCCACACTGGCGGTCTCACTGATTAATACAGCTATGAAGTATCCCAGAAATGCCAATGATCAATGGACAGGGTTCCACACTGGTCCTGGAACAGTTTAGATGTCTACTAGTCTGTTTGTCTGCATGTATGTCCTGTATGTCAGTCAGTCAGTCAGTCAGTCCTCTGCTATGTGGTGTTTCATGATGTAGCCTGTCATTCTGAAGTGATACACTGGAAATAGGCCTACAGCATTTGCTACTTGTAATGGGATTTCTTCAGATGGTCATTATATAACTTTATGAGAGAGTCAAGGGGAATTCTACTGGATATTTATGAGAGAGAGAGTGAGAGAGGGAGGGTAAACAGGTGTGAATTACATGTTCTGAGGCAGGAGGAGTGGAGAAAGTGAGAGACAGAGAGAGAGACAGAGAGAGAGACAGAGAGAGAGAGAGAGAGAGAGAGAGAGAGAGAGAGAGACAGAGAGAGAGAGAGAGCAGAGAGAGAGAGCAGAGAGAGAGAGAGAGAGAGAGAGAGAGAGAGAGAGAGAGAGAGAGAGCAGAGAGAGAGAAAGAGCAGAGAGAGAGAGAGAGAGAGAGAGAGAGAGAGAGAGAGAGAGAGAGAGAGAGAGAGAGAGAGAGAGAGAGAGAGCAGAGAGAGAGAGAGATAGAGAGAGAGCGCGAGAGAGAGAGAGAGAGAGAGAGAGAGAGAGCGAGAGAGAGAGAGAGAGAGAGAGAGAGAGAGAGGGGAGAGAGCGAGAGAGAGAGGTAGGGAGAAGGGGGGAGAGAGAGGGAGAGAGAGGGAGAAGGAGAGAGAGAGAGAGAGAGAGAGAGAGAGAGAGAGAGAGAGAGAGAGAGAGAGAGAGAGAGAGAGAGGTAGGGAGAAGGGGGGAGAGAGAGAGAGAGGAGAGAGAGAGAGAGAGAGAGAGAGAGAGAGAGAGAGAGAGAGAGAGAGAGAGAGAGAGGGGAGAGAGAGCGAGAGAGAGGAGAGAGGGGAGTGTAGGGTCTACTCCTATATCCCCAGACTCCCATCCATCTAGAGCAGGATACCATGTCAGTGTGGCAGCTGGAGAGACAGACCCCAGGCATAAGGCAGAGAGAGACAGACCCCAGGCATAAGGCAGAGAGAGACAGACCCCAGGCATAAGGCAGAGAGAGACAGACCCCAGGCATAAGGCAGAGAGAGACAGACCCCAGGCATAAGGCAGAGAGAGAGACAGACCCCAGGCATAAGGCAGAGAGAGACAGACCCCAGGCATAAGGCAGAGAGAGAGACAGACCCCAGGCATAAGGCAGAGAGAGACAGACCCCAGGCATAAGGCAGAGAGAGACAGACCCCAGGCATAAGGCAGAGAGAGAGACAGACCCCAGGCATAAGGCAGAGAGAGACAGACCCCAGGCATAAGGCAGAGAGAGAGACAGACCCCAGGCATAAGGCAGAGAGAGACAGACCCCAGGCATAAGGCAGAGAGAGAGACAGACCCCAGGCATAAGGCAGAGAGAGACAGACCCCAGGCATAAGGCAGAGAGAGACAGACCCCAGGCATAAGGCAGAGAGAGACAGACCCCAGGCATAAGGCAGAGAGAGACAGACCCCAGGCATAAGGCAGAGAGAGAGACAGGCCCCAGGCATAAGGCAGAGAGAGAGACAGACCCCAGGCATAAGGCCAGAGAGAGACAGACCCCAGCATAAGGCAGAGAGAGAGACAGACCCCAGGCATAAGGCAGAGAGAGACAGACCCCCAGGCATAAGGCAGAGAGAGACAGACCCCAGGCATAAGGCAGAGAGAGAGACAGACCCCAGGCATAAGGCAGCGAGAGAGACAGACCCCAGGCATAAGGCAGAGAGAGACAGACCCCAGGCATAAGGCAGAGAGAGACAGACCCCAGGCATAAGGCAGAGAGAGAGACAGACCCCAGGCATAAGGCAGAGAGAGAGACAGACCCCAGGCATAAGGCAGAGAGAGACAGACCCCAGGCATAAGGCAGAGAGAGACAGACCCCAGGCATAAGGCAGAGAGAGACAGACCCCAGGCATAAGGCAGAGAGAGACAGACCCCAGGCATAAGGCAGAGAGAGACAGACCCCAGGCATAAGGCAGAGAGAGACAGACCCCAGGCATAAGGCAGAGAGAGACAGACCCCAGGCATAAGGCAGAGAGAGACAGACCCCAGGCATAAGGCAGAGAGAGACAGACCCCAGGCATAAGGCAGAGAGAGACAGACCCCAGGCATAAGGCAGAGAGAGAGACAGACCCCAGGCATAAGGCAGAGAGAGAGACAGACCCCAGGCATAAGGCAGAGAGAGACAGACCCCAGGCATAAGGCAGAGAGAGAGACAGACCCCAGGCATAAGGCAGAGAGAGAGACAGACCCCAGGCATAAGGCAGAGAGAGAGACAGACCCCAGGCATAAGGCAGAGAGAGAGACAGACCCCAGGCATAAGGCAGAGAGAGACAGACCCCAGGCATAAGGCAGAGAGAGACAGACCCCAGGCATAAGGCAGAGAGAGACAGACCCCAGGCATAAGGCAGAGAGAGACAGACCCCAGGCATAAGGCAGAGAGAGACAGACCCCAGGCATAAGGCAGAGAGAGAGACAGACCCCAGGCATAAGGCAGAGAGAGACATACCCCAGGCATAAGGCAGAGAGAGAGACAGACCCCAGGCATAAGGCAGAGAGAGAGACAGACCCCAGGCATAAGGCAGAGAGAGAGACAGACCCCAGGCATAAGGCAGAGAGAGAGACAGACCCCAGGCATAAGGCAGAGAGAGAGACAGACCCCAGGCATAAGGCAGAGAGAGAGACAGACCCCAGGCATAAGGCAGAGAGAGACAGACCCCAGGCATAAGGCAGAGAGAGAGACAGACCCCAGGCATAAGGCAGAGAGAGACAGACCCCAGGCATAAGGCAGAGAGAGACAGACCCCAGGCATAAGGCAGAGAGAGAGACAGACCCCAGGCATAAGGCAGAGAGAGAGACAGGCCCCAGGCATAAGGCAGAGAGAGACAGACCCCAGGCATAAGGCAGAGAGAGACAGACCCCAGGCATAAGGCAGAGAGAGAGACAGACCCCAGGCATAAGGCAGAGAGAGACAGACCCCAGGCATAAGGCAGAGAGAGAGACAGACCCCAGGCATAAGGCAGAGAGAGAGACAGACCCCAGGCATAAGGCAGAGAGAGACAGACCCCAGGCATAAGGCAGAGAGAGAGACAGACCCCAGGCATAAGGCAGAGAGAGACAGACCCCAGGCATAAGGCAGAGAGAGAGACAGACCCCAGGCATAAGGCAGAGAGAGAGACAGACCCCAGGCATAAGGCAGAGAGAGAGACAGACCCCAGGCATAAGGCAGAGAGAGACAGACCCCAGGCATAAGGCAGAGAGAGACAGACCCCAGGCATAAGGCAGAGAGAGACAGACCCCAGGCATAAGGCAGAGAGAGACAGACCCCAGGCATAAGGCAGAGAGAGACAGACCCCAGGCATAAGGCAGAGAGAGACAGACCCCAGGCATAAGGCAGAGAGAGACAGACCCCAGGCATAAGGCAGAGAGAGACAGACCCCAGGCATAAGGCAGAGAGAGACAGACCCCAGGCATAAGGCAGAGAGAGACAGACCCCAGGCATAAGGCAGAGAGAGACAGGACCCCAGGCATAAGGCAGAGAGAGAGACAGACCCCAGGCATAAGGCAGAGAGAGAGACAGACCCCAGGCATAAGGCAGAGAGAGAGACAGACCCCAGGCATAAGGCAGAGAGAGACAGACCCCAGGCATAAGGCAGAGAGAGACAGACCCCAGGCATAAGGCAGAGAGAGAGACAGACCCCAGGCATAAGGCAGAGAGAGACAGACCCCAGGCATAAGGCAGAGAGAGACAGGCCCCAGGCATAAGGCAGAGAGAGACAGACCCCAGGCATAAGGCAGAGAGAGAGACCCCAGGCATAAGGCAGAGAGAGAGACAGGCCCCAGGCATAAGGCAGAGAGAGAGACAGACCCCAGGCATAAGGCAGAGAGAGAGACCCCAGGCATAAGGCAGAGAGAGAGACAGGCCCCAGGCATAAGGCAGAGAGAGACAGACCCCAGGCATAAGGCAGAGAGAGACAGACCCCAGGCATAAGGCAGAGAGAGACAGACCCCAGGCATAAGGCAGAGAGAGACAGACCCCAGGCATAAGGCAGAGAGAGACAGACCCCAGGCATAAGGCAGAGAGAGAGACAGACCCCAGGCATAAGGCAGAGAGAGAGACAGACCCCAGGCATAAGAGGTCTGTAGGTGTTACCAGCAATATACTCATGGAACACTGTGTTACGGCCCAGTTAATAAACTACACTGTTTTACTTCTTCTATTGAAACTATGTTGGAATCAGTAGTACGAAAAGTCATTTCTGATTGTCATGCCGGATTGTTAGTGTGCTTCTACAGTGAGAAATGTGACCACACTAGAAGAGCCTTGAAACTGAACTGCTGAGCAGAGTGACTGACAACATAAAGACACTGAAAACGTATTGGCTGGCATCAACGATTCAATGTCCATTACTATTGACCAGGAAGTTATTTGACCTTCCTCAGAATGTTTACGCCAGCAGGATAAATAGTGCTAAAGTGCAGTTCAGTAGGTGTGGCTGGCGGCTCACGCTATTGGCCGTTGGAGACAGAAGGTTAGGATGTGGCCCCATGCAGGGGCTGAGACACACAATAAGACACCATTGGACCTGACACTCAGGCTTGCATCCCAAATCGCACCCTATTCCCTGTTTAGTGCACTACTGTTGACCAGAGCCACTGTGTAGGGAAGAGAACGCCGTTTGTGACGCAGCCCCAGTCCGACATCAAACAGCTACCAGATGAAACACTGTGGACATTAAACAGCTACCAGACGAAACACTGTGGACATTAAACAGCTACCAGACGAAACACTGTGGACATTAAACAGCTACCAGACGAAACACTGTGGACGTTAAAAAGCAGCCGAATGGAAGACTGAGCTGAGCTGACTAACGAACACAACCTGCTGTCTTAGAAATGAGTGTTTGATTAAAAGCCTATTTTGGAGGGATTGAAATTCATTCCCTTATAACTTCTGGTACTGCTGGCTGTTAACGTTAATGCAGTGGTGGTCAAACGTCTTGAGAATGACACCAGTATTGGTCTTCACAAAGTTCGCTGCTTCAGTGTTATGAGATATTTGTGTCAGATGTTACTATGGTATACTGAAGTATAATTACAAGCATTCCATAAGTGTCAAAGGCTTTTATTGACAATTACATTAAAGTTTATGCAAAGAGTCAATATTTGCAGTGTTGTCCCTTCTTTTTCAAGACCTCTGCAATCCGCCCTGGCATGCTGTCAATTAACTTCTGGGCCACATCCTGACTGATGGCAGCCCATTCTTGCATAATTAATGCTTGGAGTTTGTCAGAATTTGTGGGTTTTTGTTTGTCCACCCGCCTCTTGAGGATTGACCACAAGTTCTCAATGGGATTAAGGTCTGGGGAGTTTCCTGGCCATGGACCCAAAATGTCGATGTTTTGTTCCCTGAGCCACTTAGTTATCACTTTTGCCTTATGGCAAGGTGCTCCATCATGCTGGAAAAGGCATTGTTCGTCACCAAACTCTTCTTGGATGGTTGGGAGAAGTTGCTCTCGGAGGATGTGTTGGTACCATTCTTTATTCATGGCTGTGTTCTTAGGCAAATTGTGAGTGAGCCCACTCCCTTGGCTGAGAAGCAACCCCACACATGAATGGTCTCAGGATGCTTTACTGTTGGCATGACACAGGACTGATGGTAGCGCTCACCTTGTCTTCTCCGGACAAGCTTTTTTCCGGATGTCCCAAACAATCGGAAAGGGGATTCATCAGAAAAAATGACTTTACCCCAGTCCTCAGCAGTCCAATCCCTGTACCTTTTGCAGAATATCAGTCTGTCCCTGATGTTTTTCCTGGAGAGAAGTGGCTTCCTAGCTGCCCTTCTTGACACCAGGCCATCCTTCAAAAGTCTTTGCCTCACTGTGCGTGCAGATGCACTCACACCTGCCTGCTGCCATTCCTGAGCAAGCTCTGCACTGGTGATGCCCCAATCCCGCAGCTGAATCAATTTTAGGAGACAGTCCTGGCGCTTGCTGGACTTTCTTGGGCGCCCTGAAGCCTTCTTCACAACAATTGAACTTCTCTCGTTGAACTTCTTGATGATCCGATAAATGGTTGATTTAGGTACAATCTAACTAGTAGCAATATCCTTTCCTGTGAAGCCATTTTTGTGCAAAGCAATGATGACGGCACGTGTTTCCTTGCAGGTAACCATGGTTAACAGAGGAAGAACAATGATTTCAAGCACCACCCTCCTTTTAAAGCTTCCAGTCTGTTATTCTAACTCAATCAGCATGACAGAGTGATCTCCAGCCTTGTCCTCGTCAACACTCTCACCTGTGTTAACGAGAGAATCACTGACATGATGGCAGCTGGTCCTTTTGTGGCAGGGCTGAAATGCAGTGTAAATGTGTTTTTGGGATTAAGTTCATTTTCATGGCAAAGAGGCTTTGCAATTAATTGCAATTCATCTGATCACTCTTCATAACATTCTGGAGTATATGCAAATTGCCATCATAAAAACTGAGGCAGCAGACTTGAAAATTAATATTTGTGTCATTCTCAAAACTTTTGCCACGACTGTACACCTGGTTGGCACCTGTGGCTGTCTGATAGCTTTGTGCTAGACTATCTAATTGTTGAGAAACTGTTCAGAGAGGATGAATCATCTGTTCTGTCACTGACATCATTCACAGAGACTGATTTAATCTGACGGTTGTGTTAACTGGCTAAATTACTCTTTAAAAACATCAACATGATGACAGAGGGACATAGGTTGAAGACTTTCCAAGTGAAATATAAAACTACAATCATATGACAGGTTCAGTGATGTCCTTTTCCTTGTCTCTGATGTCTGGATCAAACCTGCTTCCCATAATGCCCGGCCAAAACCAAAAACTGCATTCCACAGTAACAACCTCATACCAAAGTCAAGCACGGTGGTGGTGGTGTGATGGTTTGGGGATGCTTTGCTGCCTCAGGACCTGGACGACTTGCCTTAATAGAAGGAACCATGAATTCTGCTCTGTATCAGAGAATTCTACAGGAGAATGTCAGACCATCCGTCTGTGAGCTGAAGCTGAAGCGCAGCTGGGTCATGCAGCAAGACAATGATCCAAAACACACAATCAAGTCTACATGAAAATGGTTAAAAAGCAACAAATTAGAAGTTTTGGAATGGCCTAATCCAGACCTAATCCCAATTGAGATGTTGTGGCAGGACTTGAAACGAGCAGTTCATGCTTGAAAACCTACAAATGCCGCTGAGTTAAAGCAGTTCGGCACGCAAGAGCACCAGCTGTTCCGGACGACTGTGTGATCACGCTCTCTGTAGCCGATGTGAGTAAGACCTTTAAGCAGGTCAACATTCACAAGGCCGCAGGGCCAGACGGATTACCAGGACGTGTACTCCGAGCATGTGCTGACCAACTGGCAAGTGTCTTCACTGACATTGTCAACCTCTCCCTGACCGAGTCTGTAATACCTACATGTTTCAAGCAGA
Organism: Coregonus ussuriensis; assembly: GCA_031479575.1. Lineage (NCBI taxonomy): Eukaryota > Metazoa > Chordata > Actinopteri > Salmoniformes > Salmonidae > Coregonus > Coregonus ussuriensis. The sequence goes on along the minus strand of CM062500.1, from coordinate 3,861,987 downwards.
CCACCATAGTCCCTGTGCCCAAGAACACTAAGGTAACCTGCCTAAATGATTACCTACCCGTAGCACTCACATCTGTAGCCATGAAGTGCTTTGAAAGGCTGGTCACGGCTCACATCAACACCATCATCCCGGAAACCCTAGACCCACTCCAATTCGCATACCGCCCCAACAGATCCACAGATTACGCAATCTCAATCGCACTCCACACTGCCCTTTCCCACCTGGACAAAAGGAACACCTATGTGAGAATGCTGTTCATTGACTACAGCTCAACGTTCAACACCATAGTGCCCTCAAAGCTCATCACCTAAACTAAGGACCCTGGGACTAAGCACCTCCCTCTGCAACTGGATCCTGGACTTCCTGACGGGCCGCCCCCAGGTGGTAAGGGTAGGCAACAACACATCTGCCACGCTGATCCTCAACACGGGGGCCGCTCAGGGGTACGTGAGTGGACAGAGAGACAGGAAGAGGACAAGACTGGGACATGTTAATGATGTCCTGTCTAATAATGTCTGTCCTCTATGTTAATATCCTGTCTGGGTCGAATGCTGTCTCTGTCCACTGATACACCACATCGTCTTTATAAATACATGTAGCCTACCGGCCGTGTCTCCTGGTCTTTATAAATACATGTAGCCTACCGGCCGTGTCTCCTGGTCTTTATAAATACATGTAGCCTACCGGCCGTGTCTCCTGGTCTTTATAAATACATGTAGCCTACCGGCCGTGTCTCCTGGTCTTTATAAATACATGTAGCCTACCGGCCGGGTCTCCTGGTCTTTATCAATACATGTAGCCTACCGGCCGTGTCTCCTGGTCTTTATAAATACATGTAGCCTACCGGCCGTGTCTCCTGGTCTTTATAAATACATGTAGCCTACCGGCCGTGTCTCCTGGTCTTTATAAATACATGTAGCCTACCGGCCGTGTCTCCTGGTCTTTATAAATACATGTAGCCTACCGGCCGTGTCTCCTGGTCTTTATAAATACATGTAGCCTACCGGCCGTGTCTCCTGGTCTTTATAAATACATGTAGCCTACCGGCCATGTCTCCTGGTCTTTATAAATACATGTAGCCTACCGGCCGTGTCTCCTGGTCTTTATAAATACATGTAGCCTACCGGCCGTGTCTCCTGGTCTTTATAAATACATGTAGCCTACCGGCCGTGTCTCCTGGTCTTTATAAATACATGTAGCCTACCGGCCGTGTCTCCTGGTCTTTATAAATACATGTAGCCTACCAGCCGTGTCTCCTGGTCTTTATAAATACATGTAGCCTACCGGCCGTGTCTCCTGGTCTTTATAAATACATGTAGCCTACCGGCCGTGTCTCCTGGTCTTAAAATGTACCCAGACCTGCAGAACACATGGTTGAAACTGCAGAACATAAACTGCATAACTAGAGGGTCTCCAGTCTCCTCAATGCACCAGGTATATAACACTATATACCACTATTTAACACTATATACCACTATATAACACTATATACTACTATATACCACTATATAACACTATATACCACTATATACCACTATATACCACTATATACCACTATATAACACTATATACCACTATATACCACTATATACCACTATATACCACTATATAACACTATATACCACTATATACCACTATATAACACTATATACCACTATATACCACTATATACCACTATATAACACTATATACCACTATATACCACTATATAACACTATATACCACTATATAACACTATATACAACTATATAACACTATATACCACTATATAACACTATATAACACTATATACCACTATATACCAACACTATATACCACTATATACCACTATATACCACTATATACCACTATATAACACTATATACCACTATATAACACTATATAACACTATATACCACTATATACCACTATATACCAACACTATATACCACTATATAACACTATATAACACTATATAACACTATATACCACTATATAACACTATATACCACTATATACCACTATATAACACTATATAACACTATATACCACTATATACCACTATATACCACTATATACCACTATATACCAACACTATATACCACTATATAACACTATATAACACTATATAACACTATATACCACTATATAACACTATATACCAACACTATCCAACACAACACAACACTAACCAACACTACACAATATTAACCAACACTACACAACACTATCCAACACAACACAACACTATCCAACACTACACAACACAACACTAACCAACACTACACAACACTATCCAACACTACACAACACAACACTATCCAACACTACACAACACTAACCAACACTACACAACACTATCCAACACTAACCAACACTACACAACACTATCCAACACTACACAACACAACACTATCCAACACTACACAACACTAACCAACACTACACAACACTATCCAACACTACACAACACAACACTATCCAACACTATCCAACACTACACAACACTATCCAACACTATCCAACACTACACAACACAACACTATCCAACACTATCCAACACCACACAACACTATCCAACACTATCCAACACTACACAACACAACACTATCCAACACTACACAACACTAACCAACACTACACTACACAACACAACACTATACAACACTATCCAACACTACACAACACAACACTATCCAACACTATCCAACACTACACAACACAACACTATCCAACACCACACAACACTAACCAACACTACACAACACTATCCAACACTATCCAACACTACACAACACAACACTAACCAACACTATACAACACTATCCAACACTATCCAACACTACACAACACAACACTAACCAACACTATACAACACTATCCAACACTATCCAACACTATACAACACTATCCAACACTACACAACACAACACTATCCAACACTATCCAACACTACACAACACAACACTATCCAACACCACACAACACTATCCAACACTACACAACACTAACCAACACTACACAACACTATCCAACACTATCCAACACCACACAACACTAACCAACACTACACAACACCACACAACACTAACCAACACTACACAACACTATCCAACACTATACAACACTATCCAACACTACACAACACAACACTAACCAACACTACACAACACTATCCAACACTAACCAACACTACACAACACTATCCAACACTATCCAACACTACACAACACAACACTAACCAACACTACACAACACTATCCAACACTATCCAACACTACACAACACTATCCAACACTATCCAACACTACACAACACTAACCAACACTACACAACACTATTCAACACTACACAACACAACACTAACCAACACTACACAACACTATCCAACACTACACAACACTATCCAACACTATACAACACAACACTAACCAACACTACACAACACTATCCAACACTAACCAACACTACACTATCCAACACTAACCAACACTAACCAACACTAACCAACACAAAACAACACTACACAACACTACACAAAACAACACTACACAACACTAACCAACACTAACCAATACTAACCAACACAACACTACACAACACTAACCAACACTACACAACACTAACCAACACTAACCAACACTACACAACACTAACCAACACTACACAACACTAACCAACATTAAACAACACTAACCAACACTAACCAACAGTATCCAACACTAACCAACACTAACCAACACAACACTACACAACACTAACCAACACTACACAACACTAACCAACATTAAACAACACTAACCAACACTAACCAACAGTATCCAACACTAACCAACACTAACCAACACAACACTACACAACACTAACCAACACTAACCAACACTAACCAACACTACACAACACTAACCAACACTACACAACACTAACCAACACTACACAACACTAACCAACATTAAACAACACTAACCAACACTAACCAACACTAACCAACACTAACCCACACTACACTAACCAACACAACACTCCTTTAGACAGCTACCCTGGGGGCCAGCCTTCTGTCTCTCTAGTCCACTACTACTCCTTTAGGGAGCTACCCTGGGGGGGCAGCCTTCTGTCTCTCTAGTCCACTACTACTCCTTTAGGGAGCTACCCTGGGGGCCAGCCTTCTGTCTCTCTAGTCCACTACTACTCCTTTAGACAGCTACCCTGGGGGCCAGCCTTCTGTCTCTCTAGTCCACTACTACTCCTTTAGACAGCTACCCTGGGGGCCAGCCTTCTGTCTCTCTAGTCCACTACTACTCCTTTAGGGAGCTACCCTGGGGGCCAGCCTTCTGTCTCTCTAGTCCACTACTACTCCTTTAGGGAGCTACCCTGGGGGCCAGCCTTCTGTCTCTCTAGTCCACTACTACTCCTTTAGGGAGCTACCCTGGGGGCCAGCCTTCTGTCTCTCTAGTCCACTACTACTCCTTTAGGGAGCTACCCTGGGGGCCAGCCTTCTGTCTCTCTAGTCCACTACTACTCCTTTAGGGAGCTACCCTGGGGGCCAGCCTTCTGTCTCTCTAGTCCACTACTACTCCTTTAGGGAGCTACCCTGGGGGCCAGCCTTCTGTCTCTCTAGTCCACTACTACTCCTTTAGGGAGCTACCCTGGGGGCCAGCCTTCTGTCTCTCTAGTCCACTACTACTCCTTTAGACAGCTACCCTGGGGGCCAGCCTTCTGTCTCTCTAGTCCACTACTACTCCTCTAGACAGCTACCCTGGGGGGGCAGCCTTCTGTCTCTTTAGTCCACTACTACTCCTTTAGGGAGCTACCCTGGGGGCCAGCCTTCTGTCTCTCTAGTCCACTACTACTCCTTTAGGGAGCTACCCTGGGGGCCAGCCTTCTGTCTCTCTAGTCCACTACTACTCCTTTAGGGAGCTACCCTGGGGGCCAGCCTTCTGTCTCTCTAGTCCACTACTACTCCTTTAGGGAGCTACCCTGGGGGCCAGCCTTCTGTCTCTCTAGTCCACTACTACTCCTTTAGACAGCTACCCTGGGGGCCAGCCTTCTGTCTCTCTAGTCCACTACTACTCCTTTAGGGAGCTACCCTGGGGGCCAGCCTTCTGTCTCTCTAGTCCACTACTACTCCTTTAGACAGCTACCCTGGGGGCCAGCCTTCTGTCTCTCTAGTCCACTACTACTCCTTTAGACAGCTACCCTGGGGGCCAGCCTTCTGTCTCTCTAGTCCACTACTACTCCTTTAGGGAGCTACCCTGGGGGCCAGCCTTCTGTCTCTCTAGTCCACTACTACTCCTTTAGACAGCTACCCTGGGGGCCAGCCTTCTGTCTCTCTAGTCCACTACTACTCCTTTAGGACAGCTACCCTGGGGGCCAGCCTTCTGTCTCTCTAGTCCACTACTACTCCTTTAGGGAGCTACCCTGGGGGCCAGCCTTCTGTCTCTCTAGTCCACTACTACTCCTTTAGGGAGCTACCCTGGGGGCCAGCCTTCTGTCTCTCTAGTCCACTACTACTCCTTTAGGGAGCTACCCTGGGGGCCAGCCTTCTGTCTCTCTAGTCCACTACTACTCCTTTAGACAGCTACCCTGGGGGCCAGCCTTCTGTCTCTCTAGTCCACTACTACTCCTTTAGGGAGCTACCCTGGGGGCCAGCCTTCTGTCTCTCTAGTCCACTACTACTCCTTTAGGGAGCTACCCTGGGGGCCAGCCTTCTGTCTCTCTAGTCCACTACTACTCCTTTAGACAGCTACCCTGGGGGCCAGCCTTCTGTCTCTCTAGTCCACTACTACTCCTTTAGGGAGCTACCCTGGGGGCCAGCCTTCTGTCTCTCTAGTCCACTACTACTCCTTTAGACAGCTACCCTGGGGGCCAGCCTTCTGTCTCTCTAGTCCACTACTACTCCTTTAGACAGCTACCCTGGGGGGCCAGCCTTCTGTCTCTCTAGTCCACCACTACTCCTTTAGGGAGCTACCCTGGGGGCCAGCCCAGACCTTACATAAGACACACATATCTGTGAATGAAAAAAAACAGTCCAGGGGTTTAAATATGGAAGTGCTCTTTCAATGCTATGTCACCTCCCATTCCTGTCCCACTGCCCGCCACTATTAACAGACCAGCTTCCCTTCCTCCTCCCCCACTCAGGTCACAACCCAAATGGTGCCCTATTCACTTTACAGTGCACTACTTTCTACCAGGGCCAAATGGAGCCCTATTCACTATGTAGTGCACTACTTTCTACCAGGGCCAAATGGAGCCCTATTCACTATGTAGTGCATTTCGTTTGATCCTAATTGGCCCTGGTCAAAAGTAGTGCACTATATAGTGAATAGGGTGCCAATTGGGACAGAGCCTGAGTCTCCTAACTGAGCCACCTAACCCTAATCTGTTTGGATCTAAATGTTCCTCTTATCAAGAGCCTCATACTTCAGGGGTTGGTTCTTCTATCCCAGTGGGGACTTCAAAACCCCAAAAGTCCCCACAAAGACAGTAAAACAAGGACAATTCTCCCTAGTGGTGACATTTCCCACGTCCCCATAAGGACAAAGGCTATTTTAAAACTTAGGGTTAGGGTTACAATTATGGTTAGAGTAACGGTAAGTGGTTAGGGTTAGGGTTAGGGTTAGGAGTTAGGAGTTAGGTTTAGGTTTAGGGTTAGGAGTTAGGTTTAGGGTTACAGGTTAAGGTCAAATCAAAATCAAATCCAATGTTATTGGTCACACGCACATGTTTAGCAGATATTGCGGGTGTATCGAAATGCTTGTGTTCCTAGCTCCAACAGTGCAGTAATATCTAACAATTCACATAAAACACACAATCTAAAAGTAGAAGAATGGAATTAAGAAATATATAAATATATTCGGACGAGCAATGTCAGAGAGGCATTGACTAGAATACAGTAGAATAGAATACAGTATAATCATATGAGATGAGGAAAGCAGTATGTAAACATTATTAGAGTGACTAGTGTTCCATTATTAAAGTGGCCAGTGATTCCATGTCTATGTATATGGGGCAGCAGCCTCTAAGGTGCAGGGTTGAGTAACCCGGTGGTAGCCGCCAAGTGATGGCTATTTAACAGGCTGATGGCCTTGAGATGTAACCCGGTGGTAGCCGCCTAGTGATGGCTATTTAACAGGCTGATGGCCTTGAGATGTAACCCGGTGGTAGCCGCCTAGTGATGGCTATTTAACAGGCTGATGGCCTTGAGATGTAACCCGGTGGTAGCCGCCTAGTGATGGCTATTTAACAGGCTGATGGCCTTGAGATGTAACCCGGTGGTAGCCACCTAGTGATGGCTATTTAACAGGCTGATGGCCTTGAGATGTAACCCGGTGGTAGCCGCCTAGTGATGGCTATTTAACAGGCTGATGGCCTTGAGATGTAACCCGGTGGTAGCCGCCTAGTGATGGCTATTTAACAGGCTGATGGCCTTGAGATGTAACCCGGTGGTAGCCGCCTAGTGATGGCTATTTAACAGGCTGATGGCCTTGAGATGTAACCCGGTGGTAGCCGCCTAGTGATGGCTATTTAACAGGCTGATGGCCTTGAGATGTAACCCGGTGGTAGCCGCCTAGTGATGGCTATTTAACAGGCTGATGGCCTTGAGATGTAACCCGGTGGTAGCCGCCTAGTGATGGCTATTTAACAGGCTGATGGCCTTGAGATGTAACCCGGTGGTAGCCGCCTAGTGATGGCTATTTAACAGGCTGATGGCCTTGAGATGTAACCCGGTGGTAGCCGCCTAGTGATGGCTATTTAACAGGCTGATGGCCTTGAGATGTAACCCGGTGGAAGCCGCCTAGTGACGGCTATTTAACAGGCTGATGGCCTTGAGATGTAACCCGGTGGTAGCCGCCTAGTGATGGCTATTTAACAGGCTGATGGCCTTGAGATGTAACCCGGTGGTAGCCGCCTAGTGATGGCTATTTAACAGGCTGATGGCCTTGAGATGTAACCCGGTGGTAGCCGCCTAGTGATGGCTATTTAACAGGCTGATGGCCTTGAGATGTAACCCGGTGGTAGCCGCCTAGTGATGGCTATTTAACAGGCTGATGGCCTTGAGATGTAACCCGGTGGTAGCCGCCTAGTGATGGCTATTTAACAGGCTGATGGCCTTGAGATGTAACCCGGTGGAAGCCGCCTAGTGACGGCTATTTAACAGGCTGATGGCCTTGAGATGTAACCCGGTGGTAGCCGCCTAGTGATGGCTATTTAACAGGCTGATGGCCTTGAGATGTAACCCGGTGGTAGCCGCCTAGTGATGGCTATTTAACAGGCTGATGGCCTTGAGATGTAACCCGGTGGTAGCCGCCTAGTGATGGCTATTTAACAGGCTGATGGCCTTGAGATGTAACCCGGTGGTAGCCACCTAGTGATGGCTATTTAACAGGCTGATGGCCTTGAGATGTAACCCGGTGGTAGCCGCCTAGTGATGGCTATTTAACAGGCTGATGGCCTTGAGATGTAACCCGGTGGTAGCCGCCTAGTGATGGCTATTTAACAGGCTGATGGCCTTGAGATGTAACCCGGTGGTAGCCGCCTAGTGATGGCTATTTAACAGGCTGATGGCCTTGAGATGTAACCCGGTGGTAGCCGCCTAGTGATGGCTATTTAACAGGCTGATGGCCTTGAGATGTAACCCGGTGGTAGCCGCCTAGTGATGGCTATTTAACAGGCTGATGGCCTTGAGATGTAACCCGGTGGTAGCCGCCTAGTGATGGCTATTTAACAGGCTGATGGCCTTGAGATGTAACCCGGTGGTAGCCGCCTAGTGATGGCTATTTAACAGGCTGATGGCCTTGAGATGTAACCCGGTGGTAGCCGCCTAGTGATGGCTATTTAACAGGCTGATGGCCTTGAGATGTAACCCGGTGGTAGCCGCCTAGTGATGGCTATTTAACAGGCTGATGGCCTTGAGATGTAACCCGGTGGTAGCCACCTAGTGATGGCTATTTAACAGGCTGATGGCCTTGAGATGTAACCCGGTGGTAGCCGCCTAGTGATGGCTATTTAACAGGCTGATGGCCTTGAGATGTAACCCGGTGGTAGCCGCCTAGTGATGGCTATTTAACAGGCTGATGGCCTTGAGATGTAACCCGGTGGTAGCCACCTAGTGATGGCTATTTAACAGGCTGATGGCCTTGAGATGTAACCCGGTGGTAGCCACCTAGTGATGGCTATTTAACAGGCTGATGGCCTTGAGATGTAACCCGGTGGTAGCCGCCTAGTGATGGCTATTTAACAGGCTGATGGCCTTGAGATGTAACCCGGTGGTAGCCGCCTAGTGATGGCTATTTAACAGGCTGATGGCCTTGAGATGTAACCCGGTGGTAGCCACCTAGTGATGGCTATTTAACAGGCTGATGGCCTTGAGATGTAACCCGGTGGTAGCCGCCTAGTGATGGCTATTTAACAGGCTGATGGCCTTGAGATGTAACCCGGTGGTAGCCGCCTAGTGATGGCTATTTAACAGGCTGATGGCCTTGAGATGTAACCCGGTGGTAGCCGCCTAGTGATGGCTATTTAACAGGCTGATGGCCTTGAGATGTAACCCCGTGGTAGCCACCTAGTGATGGCTATTTAACAGGCTGATGGCCTTGAGATGTAACCCGGTGGTAGCCACCTAGTGATGGCTATTTAACAGGCTGATGGCCTTGAGATGTAACCCGGTGGTAGCCGCCTAGTGATGGCTATTTAACAGGCTGATGGCCTTGAGATGTAACCCGGTGGTAGCCGCCTAGTGATGGCTATTTAACAGGCTGATGGCCTTGAGATGTAACCCGGTGGTAGCCGCCTAGTGATGGCTATTTAACAGGCTGATGGCCTTGAGATGTAACCCGGTGGTAGCCGCCTAGTGATGGCTATTTAACAGGCTGATGGCCTTGAGATCGTCATTAAGGTTAGGGGTCAGGGAAAATAGGATTTAGAATGGAAATATATTTTAGGTCCCTACGAGGATAGAATAACATTTAATGTCTGTCTGTGTGTGTGTGTGTGTGTGTGTGTGTGTGTGTGTGTGTGTGTGTGTGTGTGTCTGTGTGTGTGTGTGTGTGTGTGTGTGTGTGTGTGTGTGTGTGTGTGTGTGTGTGTGTGTGTGTGTGTGTGTGTGTGTGTGTCTGTGTGTGTGTGTGTGTGTGTGTGTGTGTGTGTGTGTGTGTGTGTGTGTGTGTGTGTGTGTGTGTGTGTGTCTGTGTGTGTGTGTGTGTGTGTGTGTGTGTGTGTGTGTGTGTGTGTGTGTGTGTGTGTGTGTCTGTGTGTGTGTGTGTGTGTGTGTGTCTGTGTGTGTGTGTGTGTGTGTGTGTGTGTGTGTCTGTGTGTGTGTGTGTGTGTGTGTGTCTGTGTGTGTGTGTGTGTGTGTGTGTGTGTGTGTGTGTGTGTGTGTGTGTGTGTGTGTGTCTGTGTGTGTGTGTGTGTGTGTGTGTGTGTGTGTGTGTGTGTGTGTGTGTGTGTGTGTGTGTGTGTGTGTGTGTGTGTGTGTGTGTGTGTGTGTGTGTGTGTGTGTGTGTGTGTGTGAGCAGGATGACCTAACCTCCTCTCCGGTTTATAACCGTTCCTTTACTAGTTTTACATTTTAGAAGCTGACGTTTTGGGAAACATGGGGCGTCTGTTAAGAAGCTGACGTTTTGGGAAACATGGGGCGTCTGTTAAGAAGCTGACGTTTTGGGAAACATGGGGCGTCTGTTAAGAAGCTGACGTTTTGGGAAACATGGGGCGTCTGTTAAGAAGCTGACGTTTTGGGAAACATGGGGCGTCTGTTAAGAAGCTGACGTTTTGGGAAACATGGGGCGTCTGTTAAGAAGCTGACGTTTTGGGAAACATGGGGCGTCTGTTAAGAAGCTGACGTTTTGGGAAACATGGGGCGTCTGTTAAGAAGCTGACGTTTTGGGAAACATGGGGCGTCTGTTAAGAAGCTGACGTTTTGGGAAACATGGGGCGTCTGTTAAGAAGCTGACGTTTTGGGAAACATGGGGCGTCTGTTAAGAAGCTGACGTTTTGGGAAACATGGGGCGTCTGTTAAGAAGCTGACGTTTTGGGAAACATGGGGCGTCTGTTAAGAAGCTGACGTTTTGGGAAACATGGGGCGTCTGTTAAGAAGCTGACGTTTTGGGAAACATGGGGCGTCTGTTAAGAAGCTGACGTTTTGGGAAACATGGGGCGTCTGTTAAGAAGCTGACGTTTTGGGAAACATGGGGCGTCTGTTAAGAAGCTGACGTTTTGGGAAACATGGGGCGTCTGTTAAGAAGCTGACGTTTTGGGAAACATGGGGCGTCTGTTAAGAAGCTGACGTTTTGGGAAACATGGGGCGTCTGTTAAGAAGCTGACGTTTTGGGAAACATGGGGCGTCTGTTAAGAAGCTGACGTTTTGGGAAACATGGGGCGTCTGTTAAGAAGCTGACGTTTTGGGAAACATGGGGCGTCTGTTAAGAAGCTGACGTTTTGGGAAACATGGGGCGTCTGTTAAGAAGCTGACGTTTTGGGAAACATGGGGCGTCTGTTAAGAAGCTGACGTTTTGGGAAACATGGGGCGTCTGTTAAGAAGCTGACGTTTTGGGAAACATGGGGCGTCTGTTAAGAAGCTGACGTTTTGGGAAACATGGGGCGTCTGTTAAGAAGCTGACGTTTTGGGAAACATGGGGCGTCTGTTAAGAAGCTGACGTTTTGGGAAACATGGGGCGTCTGTTAAGAAGCTGACGTTTTGGGAAACATGGGGCGTCTGTTAAGAAGCTGACGTTTTGGGAAACATGGGGCGTCTGTTAAGAAGCTGACGTTTTGGGAAACATGGGGCGTCTGTTAAGAAGCTGACGTTTTGGGAAACATGGGGCGTCTGTTAAGAAGCTGACGTTTTGGGAAACATGGGGCGTCTGTTAAGAAGCTGACGTTTTGGGAAACATGGGGCGTCTGTTAAGAAGCTGACGTTTTGGGAAACATGGGGCGTCTGTTAAGAAGCTGACGTTTTGGGAAACATGGGGCGTCTGTTAAGAAGCTGACGTTTTGGGAAACATGGGGCGTCTGTTAAGAAGCTGACGTTTTGGGAAACATGGGGCGTCTGTTAAGAAGCTGACGTTTTGGGAAACATGGGGCGTCTGTTAAGAAGCTGACGTTTTGGGAAACATGGGGCGTCTGTTAAGAAGCTGACGTTTTGGGAAACACGGGGCGTCTGTTAAGAAACTGATGTTTTTTGGAAACATGAGGAGCCTGAAATGTGAAACTAGTAAAGTTGTGTTTATAGGATGCTGCAGGGTGGGTTGGTTTCCTTATTCTTAAAGATGTGTTTATGGGATGCAGCTGGGTTCCTTATTCTGGACAGAAGCGGTGTTCAGTTACCAGACAAAGCTGGTTGTTGTCGATGTCCTCTAACCTCGGTTTACTTCCACTTCTCTAATCAATGGGAAAAAGTCCATCCAAATGTCCTAATGTCATTTAGTGGAACAAAGAACACACTCAGTATAATACATCCACTGGAAACTCCCAAAGACACTGTCCCTTTCTGTCCTCCGGTCCAATATGACACATACAGGTGTGTAACAGACAGACAGACAGACCTTTCTGTCCTCCTGTCCAATATGACACATACAGGTGTGTAACAGACAGACAGACAGACCACTGTCCTCCTGTCCAATATGACATCATTCCACATTTTGTTGTGTTACAACCTGAATTTAAAATAGATTAAATTGAGATGTTTTGTCACTGGTCCACACATAATACTCCATAATGTCAAAGTGGAATGATGTTTTTTATAAATTTGTACAAATTATTTAGAAATTAAAAGCTGAAATGTCTTGAGTCAATAAGTATTCACCCCTGTGTTATGGCAAGCCTGAATAAGTTCAAGAGTACAAATTTGCTTAAGAAGTCACATAATAAATTGCATGGACTCTCTGTGCAATAATAGTGTTTAACATGATTTTTTGATGACTACCTCATCTCTGTACCCCACACGTACAGTTATCTGTAAGGACCCTCAGTCGAGCAGTGAATTTCAAACACAGATTCAACCACAAAGACCAGAGATGTTTTCTAATGCCTCGCAAAGAAGGGCACCTATTGGTGGATATGTACAAATAAAAAATAAAGCAGACATCGAATATCCCTTTGAACACGGTGAAGTTATTAATTACACTTTGGATGGTGTATCAATACACCCACTCACTACAAAGATGCAGGCGTCCTTCCTAACTCAGTTGCCGGAGAGGAAGGAAACTGCTCAGGGATTTCACCATGGCGCCAATGGTGACTTTAAAACAGTTACAGAGTTTAATGGCTGTGATAGGAGAAAACTGAGGATGGATCAACAACATTGTAGTTACTCCACAATACTAACCTAATTGACAGTGAAAAGAAGGAAGCCTGTATAGAATAGAAATATTCCATAACATGCATCCTGTTTGCAACAAGTCACTAAAGTAATACTGCAAAAAATGTGGCTAAGAAATTAACTTTTTGTCCTGAATACAAAAGTGTTGTGTTTGAGGTAAATCCAATACAACACATTACTGAGTACCACTCTCCATATTTCCAAGCATAGTGGTGGCTGCATCATGTTATGGGTATGCTTGTAATCGTTAAGGACTGGGGAGTTTTTCAGGATTAAAAAAAAAATGGAATGGAGCGAAGCACAGGCCAAATCCTAGAGGAAAACCTGGTTCAGTCTGCTTTCCACCAGACACTGGGAGACTAGAGGAAAACCTGGTTCAGTCTGCTTTCCACCAGACACTGGGAGACTAGAGGAAAACCTGGTTCAGTCTGCTTTCCACCAGACACTGGGAGACTAGAGGAAAACCTGGTTCAGTCTGCTTTCCACCAGACACTGGGAGACTAGAGGAAAACCTGGTTCAGTCTGCTTTCCACCAGACACTGGGAGATGAATTCACCTTTCAGCAGGACAATAATCTAAAACACAAGGACAAATCTACACTGGAGTTGCTTACCAAGAAGACAGTGAATGTTCCTTAGTGGCCGAGTTACAGTTTTGACTTAAATCTGCTTGAAAATCTATGGCAAGACTTGAAAATGGTTGCCTAGCAATGATCCACAACCAATTTGACAGAGCTTGAAGAATTTTAAAAAGAATAATGGACAGATATTGTCCAATCCAGGTGTGCAAAGCTCTTAGAGACTTACCCAGAAAGACCACACAGCTGTAATCGCTGCCAAAAGGGTGTGAATACTTATGTAAATGAGATATTTCTGTATTTCATTTGCAAACATGTCTAAAAACATATTTTCACTTTGTCATTATGGGGTATTGTGTGTAGATGGGTGAGAACAACAAATCTATTTCATCCATTTTGAATTCAGGCTGTAACACAACAACATGTGGAATAAGTCAAGGGTATATGAATACTATCTGAAGGCACTGTATATATTTACTAAACCATGCTGGTAATTAGCATCCATTACTCTTCCCGTCTCTTGATAACATTAACCTGCTGTACTTCCCAGGATACAAGCCCCTTACCAGCCCAGCTAAAGCCTTGGGCCAGGTGTGGAAGTCCGTAGCATGTGTATATATGTATGTACATAGCTTTCCCTTGTTCATTATTTTTTCCCCCCAAGGATAATTCTAATGAGAAGTGAGAAGTAGGCCACCCCATAATAACCACGACATGTCATTATTACACGGTAATAACGTCACCTCATTATTACACGGTAATAACGTCACCTCATTATTACACCTCATTATTAAACGTCACCTCATTATTACACGGTAATAACGTCACCTCATTATTACACCTCATTATTACACGGTAATAACGTCACCTCATTATTACACGGTAATAACGTCACCTCATTATTACACGGTAATAACGTCACCTCATTATTACACGGTAATAACGTCACCTCATTATTAAACGTCACCTCATTATTACACGGTAATAACGTCACCTCATCAAACAGAGTGTGAGTTTGTACCAGTGTTCTACTGTGACCGAGTTACCATGTATATCCCTTTTCCACATTCACATCTCTCGACAACCTCCGACTAGGACTAGGCTTTATGGCACTGTTTCCTTCTGGTCCGATACGTCTAAATGACAGGTCCACTAGGATTATGTTGTAAGATCACCTGACATTACATGTCTAGACCTTAATGGTTTTTTTACAAGACCAATAGATTGCTATGATTATTTAAATGATTCGTTAGCACTTTTTGAGATATACTGGTAGCTCGATGTTGAACATCTCCCCCGTCTACTTCTAGGCTGTCACTTTGCTTCAACATAGCCTCCTCTCCGTTTCCTTTTCTAATCACCAACATTTTCTATCTCGGTGACAACAAATGCGGAGTCAGGCGGATTCGGTCGAACGTTAGTCCAGATCTGGACTTCTTCTTTGGAGTGAATGTCGCCTGGTGCAGGTTGGTACATTGTGTTACTTTGTGCTGTCCCGGCCCAACTCACATGGCAAACTCCGTCACCTCCAAGGCCCGGTCGACAGAGAACTTACTCGCTTCGTCGTTTTAGTAAATGTCGAGAACTTACCGTTAGAGAAGTCGCTGTCATAAAGCGCCTTTCAACATCCTCGACATCTATTATCAAAGTTTAAAGGTGTTGTAAACTCGGTTTCACGGAGCGTAAAACAAAATAAAACGACTAAAATAAAGTCGATGAAAAAGATTCGCTGGTTAGTAAACTTCAACCATAGAGGATGAGGTCATTGAGATAAAAATAAAAGGATGGCGTCATTTGAAACCAACTCCTAATGAACAGGCGGCCTTAAAGGCACAAAACCATCTATAAAAAACACCATCTCACTTCTAACTTCATAGAGTTAATAACTTATTATCGACTTAGGTAGCCAGTGTCATATCTACTTCCATGTAAACGCATAAATTGTTATGCCATTTGTAACTTTGAGGACGTTTGTATGAGGGGGCGGGGCGCTGAATCCCCAGTAGTGTAATGAGCTGCTAGCTCACTGTGAAGGTGCCAAGTTAGTCCTGCTGGCTAGATGTCCCTTTAACCCTTCATATGGCTGCTTCCTTCATTCTATTAGTTATGGACCTCTCTCTCTCGCTCTCTACCCAAGAACAGGTAAATGGGCTGGGCTGCTAGCTCACTGTGAAGGTGCCAAGTTAGTCCCGCTGGCTAGATGTCCCTTTAACCCTTCATATGGCTGCTTCCTTCGATCTATTAGTTATGGATCTCTCTCTCGCTCTCTACCCAAGAACAGGTAAATGGGCTGGGCTGCTAGCTCACTGTGAAGGTGCCAAGTTAGTCCTGCTGGCTAGATGTCCCTTTAACCCTTCATATGGCTGCTTCCTTCATTCTATTAGTTATGGACCTCTCTCTCTCGCTCTCTACCCAAGAACAGGTAAATGGGCTGGGCTGCTAGCTCACTGTGAAGGTGCCAAGTTAGTCCCGCTGGCTAGATGTCCCTTTAACCCTTCATATGGCTGCTTCCTTCATTCTATTAGTTATGGATCTCTCTCTCGCTCTCTACCCAAGAACAGGTAAATGGGCTGGGCTGCTAGCTCACTGTGAAGGTGCCAAGTTAGTCCCGCTGGCTAGTGTCACGATCGTCAAGCATAGAGGAGGACCAAGGCGCAGCGTGTGCGAAATACATCTCTTTATTTTGGAAGAGAGAAAAACACGAAACCGAACACTCTCCAAAACTTACAAAACAACAAACGACCGTGAAGCTAAATAACGTAAGTGCACAGACACGCAACAAACGTACAACTTAGACAATTACCCACAAACACCTGATGCCCATGGCTGCCTTAAATATGGCTCCCAATTAGAGACAATAAACCACAGCTGTCTCCAATTGAGAACCAATCTAGGCAGCCATCAACATACAAACACCTAGACAAGACATTACCCCATTAAACCTACAAACCCCTAGACAAACCAAAACACATACTACACCATGTCACACCCTGACCTAACTAAAATATTAATGAAAACAAAGATAACTAAGGCCAGGGTGTGACAGCTAGATGTCCCTTTAACCCTTCATATGGCTGCTTCCTTCATTCTATTAGTTATGGATCTCTCTCTCGCTCTCTACCCAAGAACAGGTAAATGGGCTGGGCTGCTAGCTCACTGTGAAGGTGCCAAGTTAGTCCCGCTGGCTAGATGTCCCTTTAACCCTTCATATGGCTGCTTCCTTCATTCTATTAGTTATGGATCTCTCTCTCGCTCTCTACCCAAGAACAGGTAAATGGGCTGGGCTGCTAGCTCACTGTGAAGGTGCCAAGTTAGTCCCGCTGGCTAGATGTCCCTTTAACCCTTCATATGGCTGCTTCCTTCATTCTATTAGTTATGGATCTCTCTCTCGCTCTCTACCCAAGAACAGGTAAATGGGCTGGGCTGGGCAGCTATCTAACATATCTAGTGAATCACTGAGGTGTTTGCCATAGCAGATCAATTTCATACCATAAAACAATATATAATCTCATTCCACAACTAACATCAATCGGTTGGCTGAGGATCATAATGGGTTGGATATCTGTGTTTATTGGGCCACAGGCTATTTACTGCTTTCCTTCCATGTCTGTATATTATGTTGATATCATGCTGTGTGCTGTGGTAACCCCAAACACCTTGACACAGTGTGCTGTGTTTTAACCCCAAACACCTTGACACAGTGTGCTGTGGTAACCCCAAACACCTTGACACAGTGTGCTGTGTTTTAACCCCAAACACCTTGACACATGTGTGCTGTGGTACCCCAAACACCTTGACACAGTGTGCTGTGGTAACCCCAAACACCTTGACACAGTGTGCTGTGGTAACCCCAAACACCTTGACACAGTGTGCTGTGGTAACCCCAAACACCTTGACACAGTGTGCTGTGGTAACCCCAAACACCTTGACACAGTGTGCTGTGGTAACCCCAAACACCTTGACACAGTGTGCTGTGATAACCCCAAACACCTTGACACAGTGTGCTGTGTTTTAACCCCAAACACCTTGACACAGTGTGCTGTGGTATCCCCAAACACCTTGACACAGTGTGCTGTGGTAACCCCAAACACCTTGACACAGTGTGCTGTGGTAACCCCAAACACCTTGACACAGTGTGCTGTGGTAACCCCAAACACCTTGACACAGTGTGCTGTGGTAACCCCAAACACCTTGACACAGTGTGCTGTGGTAACCCCAAACACCTTGACACAGTGTGCTGTGGTAACCCCAAACACCTTGACACAGTGTGCTGTGTTTTAACCCCAAACACCTTGACACAGTGTGCTGTGTTTTAACCCCAAACACCTTGACACAGTGTGCTGTGTTTTAACCCCAAACACCTTGACACAGTGTGCTGTGGTAACCCCAAACACCTTGACACAGTGTGCTGTGGTAACCCCAAACACCTTGACACAGTGTGCTGTGGTAACCCCAAACACCTTGACACAGTGTGCTGTGGTAACCCCAAACACCTTGACACAGTGTGCTGTGTTTTAACCCCAAACACCTTGACACAGTGTGCTGTAGTAACCCCAAACACCTTGACACAGTGTGCTGTGGTAACCCCAAACACCTTGACACAGTGTGCTGTGGTAACCCCAAACACCTTGACACAGTGTGCTGTGGTAACCCCAAACACCTTGACACAGTGTGCTGTGGTAACCCCAAACACCTTGACACAGTGTGCTGTGGTAACCCCAAACACCTTGACACAGTGTGCTGTGGTAACCCCAAACACCTTGACACAGTGTGCTGTGGTATCCCCAAACACCTTGACACAGTGTGCTGTGGTAACCCCAAACACCTTGACACAGTGTGCTGTGTTTTAACCTCAAACACCTTGACACAGTGTGCTGTGGTAACCCCAAACACCTTGACACAGTGTGCTGTGGTAACCTCAAACACCTTGACACAGTGTGCTGTGGTAACCCCAAACACCTTGACACAGTGTGCTGTGGTAACCCCAAACACCTTGACACAGTGTGCTGTGGTAACCCCAAACACCTTGACACAGTGTGCTGTGGTAACCCCAAACACCTTGACACAGTGTGCTGTGGTAACCCCAAACACCTTGACACAGTGTGCTGTGGTAACCCCAAACACCTTGACACAGTGTGCTGTGGTAACCCCAAAAACCTTGACACAGTGTGCTGTGGTAACCCCAAACACCTTGACACAGTGTGCTGTGGTAACCCCAAACACCTTGACACAGTGTGCTGTGGTAACCCCAAACACCTTGACACAGTGTGCTGTGGTAACCCCAAACACCTTGACACAGTGTGCTGTGGTAACCCCAAACACCTTGACACAGTGTGCTGTGGTAACCCCAAACACCTTGACACAGTGTGCTGTGTTTTAACCTCAAACACCTTGACACAGTGTGCTGTGGTAACCCCAAACACCTTGACACAGTGTGCTGTGGTAACCCCAAACACCTTGACACAGTGTGCTGTGGTAACCCCAAACACCAAACACCTTGACACAGTGTGCTGTGGTAACCCCAAACACCTTGACACAGTGTGCTGTGGTAACCCCAAACACCTTGACACAGTGTGCTGTGGTAACCCCAAACACCTTGACACAGTGTGCTGTGGTAACCCCAAACACCTTGACACAGTGTGCTGTGGTAACCCCAAACACCTTGACACAGTGTGCTGTGGTAACCCCAAACACCTTGACACAGTGTGCTGTGGTAACCCCAAACACCTTGACACAGTGTGCTGTGGTAACCCCAAACACCTTGACACAGTGTGCTGTGGTAACCCCAAACACCTTGACACAGTGTGCTGTGGTAACCCCAAACACCTTGACACAGTGTGCTGTGGTAACCCCAAACACCTTGACACAGTGTGCTGTGGTAACCCCAAACACCTTGACACAGTGTGCTGTGGTAACCCCAAACCCCTTGACACAGTGTGCTGTGGTAACCCCAAACACCTTGACACAGTGTGCTGTGTTTTAACCCCAAACACCTTGACACAGTGTGCTGTGGTAACCCCAAACACCTTGACACAGTGTGCTGTGTTTTAACCTCCAACAGATCTATGGTAGGGTTAATAAACCTGCATGACAGTACATCTAGTACATGGTCCATTCAATAACATCACACAGCATTTCAGGTAGTCTTCCATTCAGGGCAATGTCTCCGCCCCCAGAAGGCCTAAAGATTATTCAAGGTTCTGTAGGGCAGATACAGTGAAGGGGAGAACAAGTATTTGATACACTGCCGATTTTGCAGGTTTTCCTACTTACAAAGCATGTAGAGGTCTGTAATATTTATCATAGGTACACTTCAACTGTGAGAGACGGAATCTAAAACAAAAATCCAGAAAATCACATTGTATGATTTTTAAGTAATTAATTTGCATTTTATTGCATGACATAAGTATTTGATACATCAGAAAAGCAGAACTTAATATTTGGCACAGAAACCAGAGCAGAAACTACATCATGTTTTAAGGTTGATGGTAGATTAGGTATGAGGAAGGGATCATGTTTTAAGGTTGATGGTAGATTAGGTTTTTGTTTCTGGCCTCATGAGTCTAGTGGAGGTGAGATGCTTTGTTTCCAGAGGCCACTGGGGAATACCCAGATTTAGGTTTGGGTGTCATTGGTTGATTTAGGAGTTTTGAAGCTCACCTGCCTTTATCAGAAAATACTACAGTAGGCTCAGTTATACAGTAAGCTGCTCTGTGGCTCAGATATACAGTAAGCTGCTCTGTGGCTCAGATATACAGTAAGCTGATCTGTGGCTCAGATATACAGTAAGCTGATCTGTGGCTCAGATATACAGTAAGCTGCTCTGTGGCTCAGATATACAGTAAGCTGATCTGTGGCTCAGATATACAGTAAGCTGCTCTGTGGCTCAGATATACAGTAAGCTGCTCTGTGGCTCAGATATACAGTAAGCTGCTCTGTGGCTCAGATATACAGTAAGCTGCTCTGTGGCTCAGATATACAGTAAGCTGATCTGTGGCTCAGATATACAGTAAGCTGATCTGTGGCTCAGATATACAGTAAGCTGCTCTGTGGCTCAGATATACAGTAAGCTGATCTGTGGCTCAGATATACAGTAAGCTGCTCTGTGGCTCAGATATACAGTAAGCTGCTCTGGGGCTCAGATATACAGTAAGCTGCTCTGTGGCTCAGATATACAGTAAGCTGATCTGTGGCTCAGATATACAGTAAGCTGATCTGTGGCTCAGATATACAGTAAGCTGCTCTGTGGCTCAGATATACAGTAAGCTGCTCTGTGGCTCAGATATACAGTAAGCTGATCTGTGGCTCAGATATACAGTAAGCTGATCTGTGGCTCAGATATACAGTAAGCTGCTCTGTGGCTCAGATATACAGTAAGCTGATCTGTGGCTCAGATATACAGTAAGCTGCTCTGTGGCTCAGATATACAGTAAGCTGATCTGTGGCTCAGATATACAGTAAGCTGATCTGTGGCTCAGATATACAGTAAGCTGATCTGTGGCTCAGATATACAGTAAGCTGATCTGTGGCTCAGATATACAGTAAGCTGCTCTGTGGCTCAGATATACAGTAAGCTGATCTGTGGCTCAGATATACAGTAAGCTGCTCTGTGGCTCAGATATACAGTAAGCTGATCTGTGGCTCAGATATACAGTAAGCTGATCTGTGGCTCAGATATACAGTAAGCTGATCTGTGGCTCAGATATACAGTAAGCTGATCTGTGGCTCAGATATACAGTAAGCTGCTCTGTGGCTCAGATATACAGTAAGCTGATCTGTGGCTCAGATATACAGTAAGCTGCTCTGTGGCTCAGATATACAGTAAGCTGCTCTGTGGCTCAGATATACAGTAAGCTGCTCTGTGGCTCAGATATACAGTAAGCTGATCTGTGGCTCAGATATACAGTAAGCTGCCCTGGCTTTGCTGGGTGAACAAAGCTCATTGGTGGTTGACACTGCCTCCAACACAAAGGGGAGATAGGGGTCTGTCCTTAGATCCTGGTATCCAAAACCCACGTTGGCTTCTGGGGAACCCATCTCCATCACAAATGGCATCCTATTCCTTATATAGTGCACTACTTTAGACCAGAGAATGGCACCCTATTCCCTATATAGTGCACTACTTTAGACCAGAGAATGGCACCCTATTCCCTATATAGTGCACTACTTTAGACCAGAGAATGGCACCCTATTCCCTATATAGTGCACTACTTTAGACCAGAGAATGGCACCCTATTCCTTATATAGTGCACTACTTTAGACCAGAGAATGGCACCCTATTCCCTATATAGTGCACTACTTTAGACCAGAGAATGGCACCCTATTCCCTATATAGTGCACTACTTTAGACCAGAGAATGGCACCCTATTCCCTATATAGTGCACCACTTTAGACCAGAGAATGGCACCCTATTCCCTATATAGTGCACTACTTTAGACCAGAGAATGGCACCCTATTCCCTATATAGTGCACTACTTTAGACCAGAGAATGGCACCCTATTCCCTATATAGTGCACTACTTTAGACCAGAGAATGGCACCCTATTCCCTATATAGTGCACTACTTTAGACCAGAGAATGGCACCCTATTCCCTATATAGTGCACTACTTTAGACCAGAGAATGGCACCCTCTTCCCTATATAGTGCACTACTTTTGAAGAGGGCCGATAGGGCACTCTGTAGGGAATAGGGTGCTGTTTGGGACTCAGCCCCGATGTCCAGGCGCACATGCCCACTGTACTTGGCAGCTAGGCTCCTCAGTCCTCAGTTCCCCGGCCCCCAGGCACTTCAACATGAATGCGCTGACGGTGCGCTACATTCAAGCTGAAAAAGGACATGAAACAAATTGATTGCAGGGGCAAGAGAGAGATGACACTTTCCATATTGAGGGAGTTTCACCATCAGTGACTAGATAATACCAATGGCCAGGTGCCAACTGGAAGAAAACCTGTCATATTATGACGCCAACATTTCTGATTCAGAAAACACCTAAAAGTGCTGTGTAGAATTATTTGGATGATGTCATCGTGGTCGTCCTCTCTGCAGTTCTAATCATCAGTCTGCAGTGTAAACAATCTTGGATCGGTCCAAGCCTGACTGGGCCACTAAATTATATTTCTTCATTATAATCACGGAATGAGGACATCTGATTGCAATTACTGTTACGCTTCACCTTGGTTTACCCAGAACCCTAGCCCTGCTGCCCTGTCCCAGGGTCAGTATTAACCCAGAACCCTAGCCCTGCTGCCCTGTCCCAGACTCACTATTAACCCAGAACCCTAGCCCTGCTGCCCTGCCCCAGGGTCACTATTAACCCAGAACCCTAGCCCTGCTGCCCTGTCCCAGGGTCAGTATTAACCCAGAACCCTAGCCCTGCTGCCCTGCCCCAGGGTCACTATTAACCCAGAACCCTAGCCCTGCTGCCCTGCCCCAGGGTCACTATTAACCCAGAACCCTAGCCCTGCTGCCCTGTCCCAGGGTCACTATTAACCCAGAACCCTAGCCCTGCCTCAGGGTCACTATTAACCCAGAACCCTAGCCCTGCTGCCCTGTCCCAGGGTCACTATTAACCCAGAACCCTAGCCCTGCTGCCCTGCCCCAGGGTCACTATTAACCCAGAACCCTAGCCCTGCTGCCCTGTCCCAGGGTCACTATTAACCCAGAACCCTAGCCCTGCTGCCCTGCCCCAGGGTCACTATTAACCCAGAACCCTAGCCCTGCTGCCCTGCCCCAGGGTCACTATTAACCCAGAACCCTAGCCCTGCCTCAGGGTCACTATTAACCCAGAACCCTAGCCCTGCCTCAGGGTCACTATTAACCCAGAACCCTAGCCCTGCTGCCCTGCCCCAGGGTCACTATTAACCCAGAACCCTAGCCCTGCCTCAGGGTCACTATTAACCCAGAACCCTAGCCCTGCTGCCCTGTCCCAGGGTCACTATTAACCCAGAACCCTAGCCCTGCCTCAGGGTCACTATTAACCCAGAACCCTAGCCCTGCTGCCCTGCCCCAGGGTCACTATTAACCCAGAACCCTAGCCCTGCTGCCCTGTCCCAGGGTCACTATTAACCCAGAACCCTAGCCCTGCTGCCCTGCCCCAGGGTCACTATTAACCCAGAACCCTAGCCCTGCTGCCCTGCCCCAGGGTCACTATTAACCCAGAACCCTAGCCCTGCTGCCCTGTCCCAGGGTCACTATTAACCCAGAACCCTAGCCCTGCTGCCCTGTCCCAGGGTCACTATTAACCCAGAACCCTAGCCCTGCTGCCCTGCCCCAGGGTCACTATTAACCCAGAACCCTAGCCCTGCTGCCCTGCCCCAGGGTCACTATTAACCCAGAACCCTAGCCCTGCTGCCCTGTCCCAGGGTCACTATTAACCCAGAACCCTAGCCCTGCCCCAGGGTCACTATTAACCCAGAACCCTAGCCCTGCTGCCCTGTCCCAGACTCACTATTAACCCAGAACCCTAGCCCTGCTGCCCTGCCCCAGGGTCACTATTAACCCAGAACCCTAGCCCTGCTGCCCTGTCCCAGACTCACTATTAACCCAGAACCCTAGCCCTGCTGCCCTGCCCCAGGGTCACTATTAACCCAGAACCCTAGCCCTGCTGCCCTGCCCCAGGGTCACTATTAACCCAGAACCCTAGCCCTGCTGCCCTGTCCCAGGGTCACTATTAACCCAGAACCCTAGCCCTGCTGCCCTGTCCCAGACTCACTATTAACCCAGAACCCTAGCCCTGGGTCAGGGTCACTATTAACCCAGAACCCTAGCCCTGCCTCAGGGTCAGTATTAACCCAGAACCCTAGCCCTGGGTCAGGGTCACTATTAACCCAGAACCCTAGCCCTGCTGCCCTGTCCCAGGGTCACTATTAACCCAGAACCCTAGCCCTGCTGCCCTGCCCCAGGGTCACTATTAACCCAGAACCCTAGCCCTGCCTCAGGGTCACTATTAACCCAGAACCCTAGCCCTGCCTCAGGGTCACTATTAACCCAGAACCCTAGCCCTGCTGCCCTGCCCCAGGGTCACTATTAACCCAGAACCCTAGCCCTGCCTCAGGGTCACTATTAACCCAGAACCCTAGCCCTGCTGCCCTGTCCCAGGGTCACTATTAACCCAGAACCCTAGCCCTGCCTCAGGGTCACTATTAACCCAGAACCCTAGCCCTGCTGCCCTGCCCCAGGGTCACTATTAACCCAGAACCCTAGCCCTGCTGCCCTGTCCCAGGGTCACTATTAACCCAGAACCCTAGCCCTGCTGCCCTGCCCCAGGGTCACTATTAACCCAGAACCCTAGCCCTGCTGCCCTGCCCCAGGGTCACTATTAACCCAGAACCCTAGCCCTGCTGCCCTGTCCCAGGGTCACTATTAACCCAGAACCCTAGCCCTGCTGCCCTGTCCCAGGGTCACTATTAACCCAGAACCCTAGCCCTGCTGCCCTGCCCCAGGGTCACTATTAACCCAGAACCCTAGCCCTGCTGCCCTGCCCCAGGGTCACTATTAACCCAGAACCCTAGCCCTGCTGCCCTGTCCCAGGGTCACTATTAACCCAGAACCCTAGCCCTGCCCCAGGGTCACTATTAACCCAGAACCCTAGCCCTGCTGCCCTGTCCCAGACTCACTATTAACCCAGAACCCTAGCCCTGCTGCCCTGCCCCAGGGTCACTATTAACCCAGAACCCTAGCCCTGCTGCCCTGTCCCAGACTCACTATTAACCCAGAACCCTAGCCCTGCTGCCCTGCCCCAGGGTCACTATTAACCCAGAACCCTAGCCCTGCTGCCCTGCCCCAGGGTCACTATTAACCCAGAACCCTAGCCCTGCTGCCCTGTCCCAGGGTCACTATTAACCCAGAACCCTAGCCCTGCTGCCCTGTCCCAGACTCACTATTAACCCAGAACCCTAGCCCTGGGTCAGGGTCACTATTAACCCAGAACCCTAGCCCTGCCTCAGGGTCAGTATTAACCCAGAACCCTAGCCCTGGGTCAGGGTCACTATTAACCCAGAACCCTAGCCCTGCTGCCCTGTCCCAGGGTCACTATTAACCCAGAACCCTAGCCCTGCTGCCCTGTCCCAGACTCACTATTAACCCAGAACCCTAGCCCTGTCCCAGGGTCACTATTAACCCAGAACCCTAGCCCTGCTGCCCTGTCCCAGGGTCACTATTAACCCAGAACCCTAGCCCTGCTGCCCTTCCCCAGACTCACTATTAACCCAGAACCCTAGCCCTGCTGCCCTGTCCCAGACTCACTATTAACCCAGAACCCTAGCCCTGCTGCCCTGTCCCAGGGTCACTATTAACCCAGAACCCTAGCCCTGCTGCCCTGTCCCAGACTCACTATTAACCCAGAACCCTAGCCCTGCTGCCCTGTCCCAGACTCACTATTAACCCAGAACCCTAGCCCTGCTGCCCTGCTCCAGACTCACTATTAACCCAGAACCCTAGCCCTGCTGCCCTGTCCCAGGGTCACTATTAACCCAGAACCCTAGCCCTGCTGCCCTGTCCCAGACTCACTATTAACCCAGAACCCTAGCCCTGCTGCCCTGTCCCAGACTCACTATTAACCCAGAACCCTAGCCCTGCTGCCCTGCTCCAGACTCACTGTTAACCCAGAACCCTAGCCCTGCTGCCCTGTCCCAGGGTCACTATTAACCCAGAACCCTAGCCCTGCTGCCCTGTCCCAGGGTCACTATTAACCCAGAACCCTAGCCCTGCTGCCCTGCCCCAGGGTCACTATTAACCCAGAACCCTAGCCCTGCTGCCCTGCCCCAGGGTCACTATTAACCCAGAACCCTAGCCCTGCTGCCCTGTCCCAGGGTCACTATTAACCCAGAACCCTAGCCCTGCTGCCCTGCCCCAGGGTCACTATTAACCCAGAACCCTAGCCCTGCTGCCCTGTCCCAGGGTCACTATTAACCCAGAATCCTAGCCCTGCTGCCCTGTCCCAGACTCACTATTAACCCAGAACCCTAGCCCTGTCCCAGACTCACTATTAACCCAGAACCCTAGCCCTGGGTCAGGGTCACTATTAACCCAGAACCCTAGCCCTGCTGCCCTGTCCCAGACTCACTATTAACCCAGAACCCTAGCCCTGCTGCCCTGTCCCAGACTCACTATTAACCCAGAACCCTAGCCCTGCTGCCCTGCCCCAGGGTCACTATTAACCCAGAACCCTAGCCCTGCTGCCCTGCCCCAGGGTCACTATTAACCCAGAACCCTAGCCCTGCTGCCCTGTCCCAGACTCACTATTAACCCAGAACCCTAGCCCTGCTGCCCTGTCCCAGGGTCACTATTAACCCAGAACCCTAGCCCTGCTGCCCTGTCCCAGGGTCACTATTAACCCAGAACCCTAGCCCTGTCCCAGGGTCACTATTAACCCAGAACCCTAGCCCTGCTGCCCTGTCCCAGACTCACTATTAACCCAGAACCCTAGCCCTGCTGCCCTGTCCCAGGGTCACTATTAACCCAGAACCCTAGCCCTGCTGCCCTGTCCCAGGGTCACTATTAACCCAGAACCCTAGCCCTGCTGCCCTGCCCCAGGGTCACTATTAACCCAGAACCCTAGCCCTGCTGCCCTGTCCCAGGGTCACTATTAACCCAGAACCCTAGCCCTGCTGCCCTGTCCCAGACTCACTATTAACCCAGAACCCTAGCCCTGGGTCAGGGTCACTATTAACCCAGAACCCTAGCCCTGCTGCCCTGCCCCAGACTCACTATTAACCCAGAACCCTAGCCCTGCTGCCCTGTCCCAGGGTCACTATTAACCCAGAACCCTAGCCCTGCTGCCCTGCCCCAGGGTCACTATTAACCCAGAACCCTAGCCCTGCTGCCCTGCCCCAGGGTCACTATTAACCCAGAACCCTAGCCCTGCCTCAGGGTCACTATTAACCCAGAACCCTAGCCCTGCTGCCCTGTCCCAGACTCACTATTAACCCAGAACCCTAGCCCTGCTGCCCTGCCCCAGGGTCACTATTAACCCAGAACCCTAGCCCTGCTGCCCTGTCCCAGGGTCACTATTAACCCAGAACCCTAGCCCTGCTGCCCTGTCCCAGACTCACTATTAACCCAGAACCCTAGCCCTGCTGCCCTGCCCCAGGGTCACTATTAACCCAGAACCCTAGCCCTGCTGCCCTGCCCCAGGGTCACTATTAACCCAGAACCCTAGCCCTGCTGCCCTGCCCCAGGGTCACTATTAACCCAGAACCCTAGCCCTGCCCCAGGGTCACTATTAACCCAGAACCCTAGCCCTGCCCCAGGGTCACTATTAACCCAGAACCCTAGCCCTGGGTCAGGGTCACTATTAACCCAGAACCCTAGCCCTGCCTCAGGGTCACTATTAACCCAGAACCCTAGCCCTGCCTCAGGGTCACTATTAACCCAGAACCCTAGCCCTGCCTCAGGGTCAGTATTAACCCAGAACCCTAGCCCTGCCTCAGGGTCAGTATTAACCCAGAACTCTAGCCCTGCCTCAGGGTCACTATTAACCCAGAACCCTAGCCCTGCCTCAGGGTCACTATTAACCCAGAACCCTAGCCCTGCCTCAGGGTCAGTATTAACCCAGAACCCTAGCCCTGCCTCAGGGTCAGTCTTAACCCAGAACCCTAGCCCTGCCTCAGGGTCAGTATTAACCCAGAACCCTAGCCCTGCCTCAGGGTCACTAT
Source organism: Coregonus ussuriensis (assembly GCA_031479575.1). Lineage (NCBI taxonomy): Eukaryota > Metazoa > Chordata > Actinopteri > Salmoniformes > Salmonidae > Coregonus > Coregonus ussuriensis. The sequence goes on along the minus strand of CM062500.1, from coordinate 3,833,462 downwards.
TAACCCAGAACCCTAGCCCTGGGTCAGTATTAACCCAGAACCCTAGCCCTGGGTCAGTATTAACCCAGAACCCTAGCCCTGGGTCAGTATTAACCCAGAACCTTAGCCCTGGGTCAGTATTAACCCAGAACCCTAGCCCTGGGTCAGTATTAACCCAGAACCCTAGCCCTGGGTCAGTATTAACCCAGAACCCTAGCCCTGGGTCAGTATTAACCCAGAACCCTAGCCCTGGGTCAGTATTAACCCAGAACCCTAGCCCTGGGTCAGTATTAACCCAGAACCCTAGCCCTGCCTCAGGGTCAGTATTAACCCAGAACCCTAGCCCTGGGTCAGTATTAACCCAGAACCCTAGCCCTGGGTCAGTATTAACCCAGAACCCTAGCCCTGGGTCAGTATTAACCCAGAACCCTAGCCCTGGGTCAGTATTAACCCAGAACCCTAGCCCTGGGTCAGTATTAACCCAGAACCCTAGCCCTGGGTCAGTATTAACCCAGAACCCTAGCCCTGGGTCAGTATTAACCCAGAACCCTAGCCCTGGGTCAGTATTAACCCAGAACCCTAGCCCTGCCTCAGGGTCAGTATTAACCCAGAACCCTAGCCCTGGGTCAGTATTAACCCAGAACCCTAGCCCTGGGTCAGTATTAACCCAGAACCCTAGCCCTGGGTCAGTATTAACCCAGAACCCTAGCCCTTGGTCAGTATTAACCCATAACCCTAGCCCTGGGTCAGTATTAACCCAGAACCCTAGCCCTGGGTCAGTATTAACCCAGAACCCTAGCCCTGGGTCAGTATTAACCCAGAACCCTAGCCCTGGGTCAGTATTAACCCAGAACCCTAGCCCTGGGTCAGTATTCAGTCAGGATAAAAGGACTGGATCCCTCTTTACTAAAGGCATGGGGAGAGCTGCTGCACCAGTGTTTGAGGAACTCATCATGAAACACAGAGGTTGATCTAAAAACACAACAGGTCTTATCCAGTGGGAATATGTATTGTGGCTATTTCTCTGAAATACAGATCTACTGTATAACTGAGCCTACTGTAGAATTTTCTGATAAACGCAGGAGACCTTCAAAGCTCCTGAGTCAACCAATGACACCCAAACCTAAATCTGGGTATTCCCCAGTGGCCTCTGGAAACAAAGCATCTCACCTCCACTAGACTCATGAGGCCAGAAACAAAAACCTAATCTACCATCAACCTTAAAACATGATCCCTTCCTCATACCTAATCTACCATCAACCTTAAAACATGATCCCTTCCTCATACCTAATCTACCATCAACCATAGAACATGATCCCTTCCTCATACCTAATCTACCATCAACCATAGAACATGATCCCTTCCTCATATCTAATCTACCATCAACCATAGAACATAATCCCTTCCTCATACCTAATCTACCATCAACCTTAAAACATGATCCCTTCCTCATACCTAATCTACCATCAACCTTAAAACATGATCCCTTCCTCATACCTAATCTACCATCAACCTTAAAACATGATCCCTTCCTCATACCTAATCTACCATCAACCTTAAAACATAATCCCTTCCTCATACCTAATCTAACATCAACCTTAAAACATGATCCCTTCCTCATACCTAATCTACCATCAACCTTAAAACATGATCCCTTCCTCATACCTAATCTACCATCAACCTTAAAACATAATCCCTTCCTCATACCTAATCTACCATCAACCTTAAAACATGATCCCTTCCTCATACCTAATCTACCATCAACCTTAAAACATGATCCCTTCCTCATATCTAATCTACCATCAACCTTAAAACATGATCCCTTCCTCATACCTAATCTACCATCAACCTTAAAACACGATCCCTTCCTCATACCTAATCTACCATCGAACATGATCCCTTCCTCATACCTAATCTACCATCGAACATGATCCCTTCCTCATACCTAATCTACCACCAACCTTAAAACATGATCCCTTCCTCATACCTAATCTACCATCAACCTTAAAACATGATCCCTTCCTCATACATTTTACATTTACATTTTAGTCATTTAGCAGACGCTCTTATCCAGAGCGACTTACAGTTAGTGAATACATTATTTATTTTTTATACTGGCACCCCGTGGGAATCGAACCCACAACCCTGGCGTTGCAAACGCCATGCTCTATCAACTGAGCTACATCCCTGCCGGCCATTCCCTCCCCTACCCTGGACGACGCTGGGCCAATTGTGTGCCGCCCATGAGTCCCTGTCGCGGCCGGCTGCGACAGAGCCTGGATTCGAACCAGGATCTCTAGTGGCACAGTTAGCACTGCGATGCAGTGCCTTAGACCACTGCGCCACTCAGGAGTACAACCTAATCTACCATCAACCTTAAAACATAATCCCTTCCTCATACCTAATCTACCATCAACCATAGAACATGATCCCTTCCTCATACCTAATCTACCATCAACCATAGAACATGATCCCTTCCTCATACCTAATCTACCATCAACCTTAGAACATGATCCCTTCCTCATACCTAATCTACCATCAACCTTAAAACATAATCCCTTCCTCATACCTAATCTACCATCAACCATAGAACATGATCCCTTCCTCATACCTAATCTACCATCAACCTTAAAACATGATCCCTTCCTCATACCTAATCTACCATCAACCTTAAAACATGATCCCTTCCTCATACCTAATCTACCATCAACCATAGAACATGATCCCTTCCTCATATCTAATCTACCATCAACCATAGAACATGATCCCTTCCTCATACCTAATCTACCATCAACCTTAAAACATGATCCCTTCCTCATATCTAATCTACCATCAACCATAGAACATAATCCCTTCCTCATACCTAATCTACCATCAACCTTAAAACATGATCCCTTCCTCATACCTAATCTACCATCAACCTTAAAACATGATCCCTTCCTCATACCTAATCTACCATCAACCTTAAAACATAATCCCTTCCTCATACCTAATCTACCATCAACCTTAAAACATGATCCCTTCCTCATACCTAATCTACCATCAACCTTAAAACACGATCCCTTCCTCATACCTAATCTACCATCGAACATGATCCCTTCCTCATACCTAATCTACCATCAACCTTAAAACATGATCCCTTCCTCATACATTTTACACATTTAGCAGACGCTCTTATCCAGAGCGACTTACAGTTAGTGAATACATTATTTATTTTTTATACTGGCACCCCGTGGGAATCGAACCCACAACCCTGGCGTTGCAAACGCCATGCTCTATCAACTGAGCTACATCCCTGCCGGCCATTCCCTCCCCTACCCTGGACGACGCTGGGCCAATTGTGCGCTGCCCATGAGTCCCTGTCGCGGCCGGCTGCGACAGAGCCTGGATTCGAACCAGGATCTCTAGTGGCACAGTTAGCACTGCGATGCAGTGCCTTAGACCACTGCGCCACTCAGGAGTACAACCTAATCTACCATCAACCTTAAAACATAATCCCTTCCTCATACCTAATCTACCATCAACCATAGAACATGATCCCTTCCTCATACCTAATCTACCATCAACCATAGAACATGATCCCTTCCTCATACCTAATCTACCATCAACCATAGAACATGATCCCTTCCTCATACCTAATCTACCATCAACCTTAAAACATGATCCCTTCCTCATACCTAATCTACCATCAACCTTAAAACATGATCCCTTCCTCATACCTAATCTACCATTAACCATAGAACATGATCCCTTCCTCATACCTAATCTACCATCAACCTTAAAACATGATCCCTTCCTCATACCTAATCTACCATCAACCTTAAAACATGATCCCTTCCTCATACCTAATCTACCATCAACCTTAAAACATGATCCCTTCCTCATACCTAATCTACCATCAACCTTAAAACATGATCCCTTCCTCATACCTAATCTACCATCAACCTTAAAACATGATCCCTTCCTCATACCTAATCTACCATCAACCTTAAAACATGATCCCTTCCTCATACCTAATCTACCATCAACCTTAAAACATGATCCCTTCCTCATACCTAATCTACCATCAACCTTAAAACATGATCCCTTCCTCATACCTAATCTACCATCAACCTTAAAACATGATCCCTTCATCATACCTAATCTACCATCAACCTTAAAACATGATCCCTTCCTCATACCTAATCTACCATCAACCTTAAAACATGATCCCTTCCTCATACCTAATCTACCATCAACCTTAAAACATGATCCCTTCCTCATACCTAATCTACCATCAACCTTAAAACATGATCCCTTCCTCATACCTAATCTACCATCAACCTTAAAACATGATCCCTTCCTCATACCTAATCTACCATCAACCTTAAAACATGATCCCTTCCTCATACCTAATCTACCATCAACCTTAAAGCATAGTGCAACAAGCTGGGTCTAGTGGAGGTGCCAAGCGTGTCCAAAGCTGTCATCAAGGCAAAGGGTGGCTATTTGAAAAGAATCTCAAATATAAAATAGATTTTGATTTGTTTAACACTTTTTTGGTTACTACATGATTCCATATGTGTTATTTCATAGTTTTGATGTCTTCACTATTATTCTACAATGTAAAAAATAGTAAAAATAAAGAAAAACCCTTGAATGAATAGGTGTCCAAACTTTTGACAGGTAGTGCATATATATATATATTGTACACAATAAAGAAAATCAATTACTGGGTAACTTCTAAATATTGCTCCCAGAGTTGATCAAAGCTCAGAATGCTTATGTTCTTGATCAGTCTGAGTTCTAATTGCGCCTACCTCTTTGAAAAGAAGTGGAATCATGAACAGTGCTTTGTTCTTTATGTTCGCCTGCGTCCCCAGGGCCGTAGCCAGGGTTTGAGTTTTATTGAGGTCCGGAAGGGACATAAAGAACAGCAAAAACAAGCCAAAATGACCCCAGCCATTGGCTGCTGTATGTTCATTCACCTCAGTCCATCTACTAACACATATCCTATTAGCTATACAATTGTAATGCTATACCCATGAATGGGGGGAAATATGAGACATGATTCACACTGACACATAGCATCACAGATGAAACAAAAACCTAGGACATTTATAGAACTGTATGTTTGCATTTTGATAGTATTTTAATGTCGGCCTATAGGGAAGATAGGTCCTGTGGAGATGTTCATATTAAAACATATCAGAAACTTTGAACATCCCACGGAGCACCATTAAATCCATTATTAAAAAATGGAAAGAACATGGCACCACAACAAACCTGCCAAGAGAGGGCTGCTCACCAAAACTCACAGACCAGGCAAGGAGGGCATTCATCAGAGAGGCAACAGAGAGACCAAAGATAACCCTGAAGGAGCTGCAAAGCTCCACAGCGGAGATTGGAGTATCTGTCCATAGGACCACTTTAAGCCATACACTCCACAGAGCTGGGCTTTCCGGAAGAGTGGCCAGAAAAAACCCATTGCTTAAAGAAAAAAATAAGCAAACACGTTTGGTGTTCGCCAAAAGGCATGTGGGAGACTCCCCAAACATACAAAGGTACTCTGGTCAGATGAGACTAAAATTGAGCTTTTTGGCCATCAAGGAAAACGCTATGTCTGCCGCAAACCCAACACCTCTCATCACCCAGAGAACACCATCCCCACAGTGAAGCATGGTGGTGGCAGCATCATGCTGTGGGGATGTTTTTCATCGGCAGGGACTGAGAAACTGGTCGGAATCCCAGTGGCTAGATGTGCCAAGCTTATAGAGACATACCCCAAGAGACTTGCAGCTGTAATTGCTGCAAAAGGTGGCACTACAAAGTATTGACTTTGGGGGGGGGGGGGTGGGGGGGGGGGGGGTGAATAGTTATGCACGCTCAAGTTTTCAGTTTTTTTGTCTTATTTCTTGTTTGTTTCACAATAAAAAATATTTTGCATATTCAAAGTGGTAGGCATGTTGTGTAAATCAAATGATACAACCCCCCCCCCCCCCCCAAAAAAAAATATCAATTTTAATTCCAGGTTGTAAGGCAACAAAATAGGACAAATGCCAAGGGGGGTGAATACTTTCGCAAGCCGCTGTGGCTAGATGTAGAAGGCTAATGTTAACTAGCTAACGTTGCCCATGAAAGGAAGTTAGGCTAGCGAGCTAGTATTTTAGCCAGGTAGCCTAGGACAACAAAAACTAAATGCGTGCACTGTATGACAGCATCATAGACCATTTCATCAACATGAAAGAGAGGAGGATGTCATTGGTGTTTCTCTACTAGTAGGGTGAGTCAACATGAGAGAGAGGATGTCATTGGTGTTTCTCTACTAGTAGGGTGAGTCAACATGAGAGAGAGGATGTCATTGGTGTTTCTCTACTAGTAGGGTGAGTCAACATGAAAGAGAGGAGGATGTCATTGGTGTTTCTCTACTAGTAGGGTGAGTCAACATGAGAGAGAGGATGTCATTGGTGTTTCTCTACTAGTAGGGTGAGTCAACATGAAAGAGAGGAGGATGTCATTGGTGTTTCTCTACTAGTAGGGTGAGTCAACATGAGAGAGAGGATGTCATTGGTGTTTCTCTACTAGTAGGGTGAGTCAACATGAGAGAGAGGATGTCATTGGTGTTTCTCTGCTAGTAGGGGGAGTCAACATGAAAGGGAGGAGAATGTCATTGGTGTTTCTCTACTAGTAGGGGGAGTCAACTTTACATTTTAGCAGACACTCTTATCCAGAGCGACTTACAGGAGCAATTAGGGTTAAGTGCCTTGCTCAAGGGCACATAGACAGATTTTTCACCTAGTCGGCTTGGGGATTAGAACCAGCGACCTTTCGGTTACTGGCACAATGCTCTTAACCACTAAGCTACCTGCCGCCCCAGGGTGAGTCATCATGAAAGGGAGGAGGATGTCATTGGTGTTTCTCTACTAGTAGGGTGAGTCAACATGAAAGAGAGGATGTCATTGGTGTTTCTCTACTAGTAGGGTGAGTCAACATGAAAGAGAGGAGGATGTCATTGGTGTTTCTCTACTAGTAGGGTGAGTCAACATGAGAGAGAGGATGTCATTGGTGTTTCTCTACTAGTAGGGGGAGTCAACATGAGAGAGAGGATGTCATTGGTGTTTCTCTACTAGTAGGGGGAGTCAACATGAGAGAGAGGATGTCATTGGTGTTTCTCTACTAGTAGGGGGAGTCAACATGAGAGAGAGGATGTCATTGGTGTTTCTCTACTAGTAGGGGGAGTCAACATTACATTTTAGCAGACACTCTTATCCAGAGTGACTTACAGGAGCAATTAGGGTTAAGTGCCTTGCTCAAGGGCACATCGACAGATTTTTCACCTAGTCAGCTTGGGGATTAGAACCAGCAACCTTTCGGTTACTGGCACAATGCTCTTAACCACTAAGCTACCTGCCGCCCCAGGGTGAGTCAACATGAAAGGGAGGAGGATGTCATTGGTGTTTCTCTACTAGTAGGGTGAGTCAACATGAAAGAGAGGATGTCATTGGTGTTTCTCTACTAGTAGGGTGAGTCAATATGAAAGAGAGGAGGATGTCATTGGTGTTTCTCTACTAGTAGGGGGAGTCAACATGAGAGAGAGGATGTCATTGGTGTTTCTCTACTAGTAGGGTGAGTCAATATGAAAGAGAGGAGGATGTCATTGGTGTTTCTCTACTGGTAGGGTGAGTCAACATGAGAGAGAGGATGTCATTGGTGTTTCTCTACTAGTAGGGTGAGTCAACATGAGAGAGAGGATGTCATTGGTGTTTCTCTACTAGTAGGGGGAGTCAACATTACATTTTAGCAGACACTCTTATCCAGAGCGACTTACAGGAGCAATTAGGGTTAAGTGCCTTGCTCAAGGGCACATCGACAGATTTTTCACCTAGTCAGCTTGGGGATTAGAACCAGCAACCTTTCGGTTACTGGCACAATGCTCTTAACCACTAAGCTACCTGCCGCCCCAGGGTGAGTCAACATGAAAGGGAGGAGGATGTCATTGGTGTTTCTCTACTAGTAGGGTGAGTCAACATGAAAGAGAGGATGTCATTGGTGTTTCTCTACTAGTAGGGTGAGTCAATATGAAAGAGAGGAGGATGTCATTGGTGTTTCTCTACTAGTAGGGGGAGTCAACATGAGAGAGAGGATGTCATTGGTGTTTCTCTACTAGTAGGGTGAGTCAATATGAAAGAGAGGAGGATGTCATTGGTGTTTCTCTACTGGTAGGGTGAGTCAACATGAGAGAGAGGATGTCATTGGTGTTTCTCTACTAGTAGGGTGAGTCAACATGAGAGAGAGGATGTCATTGGTGTTTCTCTACTAGTAGGGGGAGTCAACATTACATTTTAGCAGACACTCTTATCCAGAGCGACTTACAGGAGCAATTAGGGTTAAGTGCCTTGCTCAAGGGCACATCGACAGATTTTTCACCTAGTCAGCTTGGGGATTAGAACCAGCAACCTTTCGGTTACTGGCACAATGCTCTTAACCACTAAGCTACCTGCCGCCCCAGGGTGAGTCAATATGAAAGAGAGGAGGATTGTAACTTTATAGCTTTATTATGAAGAGAAAAGGGATCCTCTCACAACCCATTTGATAGAATATTATTTGGTTACACCCATATTTTCGTAATGGTTGATGTTAGTTGTAATTTTCATGCCCCGAGTATGAAGAAAACTTCATTTTGATTGAGTCACGCAAAAAACATAAAGTCCCAGAATCCCTAGCGAAGGGGGGTCTGACGTCACCGCAACAGGAAGCGTCGCTGTGCTAAAAACATTGAAGGAGGAAAGCGCAACAAAACGCTATCTAACGCGAAGCTGCAGGAATGGTTGCTTTTAAGAAAATCAGTTGATTTGTGAAAGATTATTTCATAATCTACAACTTGTCTTCATTTGATCGCCATCCAGCTTGAGAACTCTCGAATTTACGAGTTAGCGTCACTAGCAGCCCTAGATAGATAGCTTGTGTTGACCAAAATGGATGACAGCAAGGTACGCTGTTCTCTGCATGTAGTTTAGCCAGACGATTGTTATACATTATTTAGGCTTAAATCAGACATGAATGTTAATGTTTTTTTTGGATGTATCGTTACTATTGGGGGATTGTCTTTCACAGCCAACGATCTCAGATGAATACAATGGTTTTGTTTGTCTTCTCCAGCAATAGGTTAGGTACTGCAGCTAGCTAGTACACTAGCTAAAGTCTCTGAATAACAATGCACTGTGTTTATTTTCTGCTGATATCTCGATAGATGGTGGGAGGCAAAGTGAAGAAGCCCGGTAAACGAGGCCGTAAGCCCGCTAAGATTGATCTGAAGGCGAAGTTGGAAAGGAGCCGGCAGAGCGCCCGGGAGTGCCGAGCGAGGAAGAAGCTCCGGTATCAGTACCTAGAGGAGCTCGTCTCCAGCAAGGAGAGGGCCATCTGCGCCCTGAGGGAGGAGCTGGAGATGGTACATAACCCTTTCTTCCCAAATGCACCAGCTATTCCCGTGAATTTGGTCTAAACCACTCATTTGGTGTCACGAATTAGAATATTCACTTCACCTGCCTCTCGAATATAGCCCTAAGCCCATCCCTTAGAGACACGGACCCAACCACATCACTAATGTAGCTAACACTCTAAACTAGCAGCAGTGCTGTGTAGCCCTAAGCCCATCCCTTAGAGACACGGACCCAACCACATCACTAATGTAGCTAACACTCTAAACTAGCAGCAGTGCTGTGTAGCCCTAAGCCCATCCCTTAGAGACACGGACCCAACCACATCACTAATGTAGCTAACACTCTAAACTAGCAGCAGTGCTGTGTAGCCCTAAGCCCATCCCTTAGAGACACGGACCCAACCACATCACTAATATAGCCAACACTCTAAACTAGCAGCAGTGCTGTGTAGCCCTAAGCCCATCCCTTAGAGACACGGACCCAACCACATCACTAATGTAGCTAACACTCTAAACTAGCAGCAGTGCTGTGTAGCCCTAAGCCCATCCCTTAGAGACACGGACCCAACCACATCACTAATGTAGCTAACACTCTAAACTAGCAGCAGTGCTGTGTAGCCCTAAGCCCATCCCTTAGAGACACGGACCCAACCACATCACTAATGTAGCTAACACTCTAAACTAGCAGCAGTGCTGTGTAGCCCTAAGCCCATCCCTTAGAGACACGGACCCAACCACATCACTAATGTAGCTAACACTCTAAACTAGCAGCAGTGCTGTGTAGCCCTAAGCCCATCCCTTAGAGACACGGACCCAACCACATCACTAATGTAGCTAACACTCTAAACTAGCAGCAGTGCTGTGTAGCCCTAAGCCCATCCCTTAGAGACACGGACCCAACCACATCACTAATGTAGCTAACACTCTAAACTAGCAGCAGTGCTGTGTAGCCCTAAGCCCATCCCTTAGAGACACGGACCCAACCACATCACTAATGTAGCTAACACTCTAAACTAGCAGCAGTGCTGTGTAGCCCTAAGCCCATCCCTTAGAGACACGGACCCAACCACATCACTAATGTAGCTAACACTCTAAACTAGCAGCAGTGCTGTGTAGCCCTAAGCCCATCCCTTAGAGACACGGACCCAACCACATCACTAATGTAGCTAACACTCTAAACTAGCAGCAGTGCTGTGTAGCCCTAAGCCCATCCCTTAGAGACACGGACCCAACCACATCACTAATATAGCCAACACTCTAAACTAGCAGCAGTGCTGTGTAGCCCTAAGCCCATCCCTTAGAGACATGGACCCAACCACATCACTAATGTAGCTAACACTCTAAACTAGCAGCAGTGCTGTGTAGCCCTAAGCCCATCCCTTAGAGACACGGACCCAACCACATCACTAATATAGCCAACACTCTAAACTAGCAGCAGTGCTGTGTAGCCCTAAGCCCATCCGTTAGAGACACGGACCCAACCACATCACTAATGTAGCTAACACTCTAAACTAGCAGCAGTGCTGTGTAGCCCTAAGCCCATCCCTTAGAGACACGGACCCAACCACATCACTAATGTAGCTAACACTCTAAACTAGCAGCAGTGCTGTGTAGCCCTAAGCCCATCCCTTAGAGACACGGACCCAACCACATCACTAATGTAGCTAACACTCTAAACTAGCAGCAGTGCTGTGTAGCCCTAAGCCCATCCCTTAGAGACACGGACCCAACCACATCACTAATGTAGCTAACACTCTAAACTAGCAGCAGTGCTGTGTAGCCCTAAGCCCATCCCTTAGAGACACGGACCCAACCACATCACTAATGTAGCTAACACTCTAAACTAGCAGCAGTGCTGTGTAGCTAAACAGGTGTTTTCCAGACCACACAGCTTCTTTTTTTTTGTTGCAGTGAACTCTGTCATCTAACTCGCTGATGGGTTTCTCCCTCTCCCTCAGTACAAGCAGTGGTGTACAGCCATGGACCAGGGGAAGATCCCGTCTGAGATAAAGGCTCTACTGACGGGGGACGACCAGAAGGCTCCTCAGAACTCCTCCACCAAGAGCTCCAAGAACAACAACAGCAACCAGAGCTAATGTGTTGGGGGTGTTAGTCTGACTGTTGGAGGTGGCAGACCTGGGTTGTATTCATTAGGGGGGAAATTATATCAAACGTTGCGCAACGGAAAACAGGGGGTGGGGGGTGTTCATATAGGACCTCCCCCTTTCGGGCCTGTTTGCTTCCCGTTTGGTGCCTAGTGAATACGACCCAGAGTGAGTCTGAAAGGTTCCAGACCAGAGCTCGGCTGTAGGTACTCAGTCTGTCGTGCCAGACCTCTCCGCTGTGTAAGGCCTCGGTGTGACGGAGACTGAAGCTGCGTCCTGAGTGTCTCATCGGTCCGTCTGTTTCTGCCCCTCCCTCCTAAAGGAGACGCACAGCAACAGAACTGTCAGAGATACATAGCTGTCATTAACTAACGCTAGGGTAATAGCTCTTAGGTGTAATCCACCTTATTAGCCTGATTTATCATGCTTTGTTCACTATTGCAACACTCTGATTCGTTCATGTTAGTAACGTCAAAGATGTTATTAGTTACAGATATAGACTGCCTGTATTTAGTTAGATAGACACCTTTTAGACGGCCTGTATTATATTTATTTTAATTTCCTTGTCTCAATGTTATGGCTTCTACACGTGAGGAACCATTTTAATGGTATAGACAAAACAAAGGGCTTAGATTGTGCATGCAACCCCACCTGGCCTATACATTCAGACAAAACAAAGCACATATTTTAACCTTTAAAATAAGGAATTACTCTTATTTGACTTGTATTGGTTATTATGACTCAGTTTTGATCCCTTCCAAATACAAACTATGTTTGCATCCCAAATGGCACCCTATTCCCTAAATAGGGTTCTGGTCTAAAGTAGTGCACTATATAGGGTTCTGGTCTAAAGTAGTGCACTATATAGGGAATAGGGTTCTGGTCTAAAGTAGTGCACTATATAGGGAATAGGGTTCTGGTCTAAAGTAGTGCACTATATAGGGAATAGGGTGCCATTCGCTGGTCTAAAGTAGTGCACTATATAGGGAATAGGGTGCCATTCTCTGGTCTAAAGTAGTGCACTATATAGGGAATAGGGTGCCATTCTCTGGTCTAAAGTAGTGCACTATATAGGGAATAGGGTGCCATTCTCTGGTCTAAAGTAGTGCACTATATAGGGAATAGGGTGCCATTCTCTGGTCTAAAGTAGTGCACTATATAGGGAATAGGGTGCCATTTGGGACGTATAGCAGAAAAGGAAAGCTAACATGTATCTGCAGAGATGATGTAATGATAAACAGTGCTGTTTATGTTGAATGGATACATGTTGGATTTATTTTGTATTTATATATTTTTATTGGATCACAGAAAGCCCTTTTTGCAGGTTTTGTAGTGTGATGATTGTATAGCAGGTCTGACAGGCAAAGAAAGCTATTTGCCATTTTGTAAAGATGTTAAAGCCCCTTGTTTGTGTGAAAGGCTAGAATGGGGTCATGACCTTACCAGAACAGTGCTGCTGAAGCATTGCTCAACTTATGTTGTTTGTCAGTAACATTACATTGTATCCATGTGGTATCTAATTGAAGCCTAGGCTACTCATTGCTCTCTCACCATAATGCAACCTAAATATTGTAGCCTATACCTGTTTTGGTTTACAAATGATGATTCTATTGTAATTTAGGGTAAATAAATAAGCACTCATTAATAGACATTCATTCTGCCTGACACTCATTAATAGACATTCATTCAGCCCGACACTCATTAATAGACATTCATTCAGCCCGACACTCATTAATAGACATTCATTCAGCCTGACACTCATTAATAGACATTCATTCAGCCTGACACTCATTAATAGACATTCATTCAGCCTGACACTCATTAATAGACATTCATTCAGCCTGACACTCATTAATAGACATTCATTCAGCCCGACACTCATTAATAGACATTCATTCAGCCTGACACTCATTAATAGACATTCATTCAGCCTGACACTCATTAATAGACATTCATTCAGCCTGACACTCATTAATAGACATTCATTCAGCCTGACACTCATTAATAGACATTCATTCAGCCTGACACTCATTAATAGACATTCATTCAGCCTGACACTCATTAATAGACATTCATTCAGCCTGACACTCATTAATAGACATTCATTCAGCCTGACACTCATTAATAGACATTCATTCAGCCCGACACTCATTAATAGACATTCATTCAGCCTGACACTCATTAATAGACATTCATTCAGCCTGACACTCATTAATAGACATTCATTCAGCCCGACACTCATTAATAGACATTCATTCACACTGATTTGGCATTGGAGAAATATGATAAATTGAACACATAGGCCTATCTCTCTATCCATTCTTAGCCTGTAATTTCGGTAATTTGTGTGGTATTAAAACAATATTCCGCTAATATGTAAAATTATGTTGAATTGCATAAAATCTACATGAAATGCTATCGGACCTGCAAATACTATGATAGATTCACGCAACGCTTTTATTATGAAGGAGATCTTTCCACCCCTAATCTTGTCCGGCCAGACGTGTATAGCCGTGACGGACATTTTTGTGACCTTATTTGACCTTTTCTCCTGCCTTTTGAGACACAGTTCGATCCCACCTTGGTCACTACTTGTTGAGTAATTTAAACACTAAACAATCACAACGCAGTAACTATTGATCACTTTATTATGGATTATTATCCTAATATGTATTCATTATAAAAAATTGTGTCAGTTATTAATGATAATATTAATGATTCACTTTTTTTTTTTTTTACTGCACTCTAGAGGAGTAGGCCTAGATATCTGTGTTTACATATTTACAGACTGTGTTTTATTTTTCCCTTGTCAGCCTCCCTTCTCTGCTTATCTGCTCCATAAAGAGCTGAGGGCTGGAACTCCTTCCAGGTCATCTCTCTCTCCATTCCTTGGCCTTGGTTGCCTGATGACTCACCCTGGCTTTTTAAAATCGCTACATATATTCATTGTGGAGAACGAACGTCCGTTTGTCCGGAGCGATGTGGATGGGTAGCCAGGGAATGGCCTTGGCACATAGAAAATACTTTTTGCAGGACAGTAAATATATTAGCCCTCCACTCCTGGGAACCCTGTACATATGTGAGGGCTGTTGGGGCCCTGTTTCAGCTCCAGGTGACAGAACCTCCACACACTCCCAGAGTCTGATGACTTCCTTACCTCCACACACTCCCAGAGTCTGATGACTTCCTTACCTCCACACACTCCCAGAGTCTGATGACTTCCTTACCTCCACACACTCCCAGAGTCTGATGACTTCCTTACCTCCACACACTCCCAGAGTCTGCTGACTTCCTTACCTCCACACTCCCAGAGTCTGATGACTTCCTTACCTCCACACACTCCCAGAGTCTGCTGACTTCCTTACCTCCACACACTCCCAGAGTCTGATGACTTCCTTACCTCCACACTCTCCCAGAGTCTGATGACTTCCTTACCTCCACACACTCCCAGAGTCTGATGACTTCCTTACCTCCACACACTCCCAGAGTCTGATGACTTCCTTACCTCCACACACTCCCAGAGTCTGATGACTTCCTTACCTCCACACACTCCCAGAGTCTGATGACTTCCTTACCTCCACACACTCCCAGAGTCTGATGACTTCCTTACCTCCACACACTCCCAGAGTCTGCTGACTTCCTTACCTCCACACTCCCAGAGTCTGATGACTTCCTTACCTCCACACACTCCCAGAGTCTGCTGACTTCCTTACCTCCACACACTCCCAGAGTCTGATGACTTCCTTACCTCCACACTCTCCCAGAGTCTGATGACTTCCTTACCTCCACACACTCCCAGAGTCTGATGACTTCCTTACCTCCACACACTCCCAGAGTCTGATGACTTCCTTACCTCCACACACTCCCAGAGTCTGATGACTTCCTTACCTCCACACACTCCCAGAGTCTGATGACTTCCTTTTGGGTCATTCATTTTAAATCAGAGAAATATCCAATAAACCAAACTGTTGCTTTAACTGTGGAATATACTTTATTGCACACAATCCTCAAATAAAATGGAGCATACATAAAATAAACAATGTATTTACATTGGGTCTAATGTGTGTGTGTGCGAGTGAGAGAGGGAGGCATGGTTTTCAACTCAGAAAAAATGCACACAGAATTTCCTGTACAAATTAAGCAATACTCTTTTACAATATTATCAATCACACTTTGATTTGATAGATATTTAGAGTAATTATGTAGATATTGATAATGGATATGTAGGCGTAGATATCTCCAATCCTCAAATAAAACGGAGCATACATAAAATAAACAATGTATTTACATTGGGGATAATGTGTGTGTGAGAGAGAGTGTGCATGTTGTTTTATTTTTCCTTGTCAGCCACCCCATCTCTGCTTTGTCAGTCTTGATAGGCCCAGTGTATCCACTTCTGGGTGAGGCAGAGCTGAAAGAGAGATACACAACGAGACAGTAAGTATACAGCTCAACAACATGTTTGCGTGCACATCTGTTGGTGTGAGTGACTGAGCGTATGTGTCTGTAATATCATTCTGAATGACCTGTATCCATCTGGGAATCCTCAAACGTTTCTCCCTTCACGGCCAGTGTAGTAGGAACCGGTGCAGCCGGTGAATTAAATACCACAGCAGAGGACTGCTGTGACTGCAGCTGAACTGCTGGGGGTGGCAGATCTAAAAGAGAGAGAGAGGCACCATTTTCTTAACTGACAATAATCATACAACTAAACAGACTGAATGAGTGTAAGGCCTAGATTCAATCAGATCAAGCGTTAACCGGTGATAGCTGACACCCGCATAGCTGATGTTTTGGCGGCGTCCGAGGTGCAGCTGCATTGGACCTGTCAAGTCGGTAAGCAGCTGCTCTTGATCACTGTCATGAAGTTACACCCGTCCTACTGGCGTTACAAGTTCAGAACGAGAAAGTGTCGGCCATCTAGAAAACGTACGCTCAAATTCAAAATCATTAAAAACGAAATCATCAGCCTAATCGAGGTGTAGATGACATCATCTCAAATTCCAGTGTTCAAACTTATAAACAACGCTGCATGAGATTTCTGTTAACGCGACTCCGTGCAGCCAATGGCAACGTCCGCTTTAGGTAGAACTCCAGGAGCCGCTTGTGGGTTTGACAGCTCTGACTCAGTTCCACCTCTGACCCCGCCAAAACAACCGCTATGCAGATGCAGGCTGAAGCGGATGTGATTGAATAGAGCCCAGAGTGAGGGGGGAGTATGCATGTATGTGATTATTACCTGTATCACCTGTCACCGCCGGTGTAGCAGGTGCAGGGGCAGACGAATGCAGCTGTGAGGGCTGGGGTTGAGCTAATAGAGGTGTCAGATCTAAAAGGGGAGAGGGATCCATGGGAACTAATGGGGATCCATAATAAACCCCAGGAAGAGTAGCTGCTGCCTTGGCAGGAACTAATGGGGATCCATAATAAACCCCAGGAAGAGTAGCTGCTGCCTTGGCAGGAACTAATGGGGATCCATAATAAACCCCAGGAAGAGTAGCTGCTGCCTTGGCAGGAACTAATGGGGATCCATAATAAACCCCAGGAAGAGTAGCTGCTGCTTTGGCAGGAACTAATGGGGATCCATAATAAACCCCAGGAAGAGTAGCTGCTGCCTTGGCAGGAACTAATGGGGATCCATAATAAACCCCAGGAAGAGTAGCTGCTGCCTTGGCAGGAACTAATGGGGATCCATAATAAACCCCAGGAAGAGTAGCTGCTGCCTTGGCAGGAACTAATGGGGATCCATAATAAACCCCAGGAAGAGTAGCTGCTGCCTTGGCAGGAACTAATGGGGATCCATAATAAACCCCAGGAAGAGTAGCTGCTGCCTTGGCAGGAACTAATGGGGATCCATAATAAACCCCAGGAAGAGTAGCTGCTGCCTTGGCAGGAACTAATGGGGATCCATAATAAACCCCAGGAAGAGTAGCTGCTGCCTTGGCAGGAACTAATGGGGATCCTTAATAAACCCCAGGAAGAGTAGCTGCTGCCTTGGCAGGAACTAATGGGGATCCATAATAAACCCCAGGAAGAGTAGCTGCTGCCTTGGCAGGAACTAATGGGGATCCTTAATAAACCCCAGGAAGAGTAGCTGCTGCCTTGGCAGGAACTAATGGGGATCCATAATAAACCCCAGGAAGAGTAGCTGCTGCCTTGGCAGGAACTAATGGGGATCCATAATAAACCCCAGGAAGAGTAGCTGCTGCCTTGGCAGGAACTAATGGGGATCCATAATAAACCCCAGGAAGAGTAGCTGCTGCCTTGGCAGGAACTAATGGGGATCCTTAATAAACCCCAGGAAGAGTAGCTGCTGCCTTGGCAGGAACTAATGGGGATCCATAATAAACCCCAGGAAGAGTAGCTGCTGCCTTGGCAGGAACTAATGGGGATCCATAATAAACCCCAGGAAGAGTAGCTGCTGCCTTGGCAGGAACTAATGGGGATCCATAATAAACCCCAGGAAGAGTAGCTGCTGCCTTGGCAGGAACTAATGGGGATCCATAATAAACCCCAGGAAGAGTAGCTGCTGCCTTGGCATCAACTAATGGGGATCCATAATAAACCCCAGGAAGAGTAGCTGCTGCCTTGGCAGGAACTAATGGGGATCCATAATAAACCCCAGGAAGAGTAGCTGCTGCCTTGGCAGGAACTAATGGGGATCCATAATAAACCCCAGGAAGAGTAGCTGCTGCCTTGGCAGGAACTAATGGGGATCCATAATAAACCCCAGGAAGAGTAGCTGCTGCCTTGGCAGGAACTAATGGGGATCCATAATAAACCCCAGGAAGAGTAGCTGCTGCCTTGGCAGGAACTAATGGGGATCCATAATAAACCCCAGGAAGAGTAGCTGCTGCCTTGGCAGGAACTAATGGGGATCCATAATAAACCCCAGGAAGAGTAGCTGCTGCCTTGGCAGGAACTAATGGGGATCCATAATAAACCCCAGGAAGAGTAGCTGCTGCCTTGGCAGGAACTAATGGGGATCCATAATAAACCCCAGGAAGAGTAGCTGCTGCCTTGGCAGGAACTAATGGGGATCCATAATAAACCCCAGGAAGAGTAGCTGCTGCCTTGGCAGGAACTAATGGGGATCCATAATAAACCCCAGGAAGAGTAGCTGCTGCCTTGGCAGGAACTAATGGGGATCCATAATAAACCCCAGGAAGAGTAGCTGCTGCCTTGGCAGGAACTAATGGGGATCCATAATAAACCCCAGGAAGAGTAGCTGCTGCCTTGGCAGGAACTAATGGGGATCCATAATAAACCCCAGGAAGAGTAGCTGCTGCCTTGGCAGGAACTAATGGGGATCCATAATAAACCCCAGGAAGAGTAGCTGCTGCCTTGGCAGGAACTAATGGGGATCCATAATAAACCCCAGGAAGAGTAGCTGCTGCCTTGGCAGGAACTAATGGGGATCCATAATAAACCCCAGGAAGAGTAGCTGCTGCCTTGACAGGAACTAATGGGGATCCATAATAAACCCCAGGAAGAGTAGCTGCTGCCTTGGCAGGAACTAATGGGGATCCTTAATAAACCCCAGGAAGAGTAGCTGCTGCCTTGGCAGGAACTAATGGGGATCCATAATAAACCCCAGGAAGAGTAGCTGCTGCCTTGGCAGGAACTAATGGGGATCCATAATAAACCCCAGGAAGAGTAGCTGCTGCCTTGGCAGGAACTAATGGGGATCCATAATAAACCCCAGGAAGAGTAGCTGCTGCCTTGGCAGGAACTAATGGGGATCCATAATAAACCCCAGGAAGAGTAGCTGCTGCCTTGGCATCAACTAATGGGGATCCATAATAAACCCCAGGAAGAGTAGCTGCTGCCTTGGCAGGAACTAATGGGGATCCATAATAAACCCCAGGAAGAGTAGCTGCTGCCTTGGCAGGAACTAATGGGGATCCATAATAAACCCCAGGAAGAGTAGCTGCTGCCTTGGCAGGAACTAATGGGGATCCATAATAAACCCCAGGAAGAGTAGCTGCTGCCTTGGCAGGAACTAATGGGGATCCTTAATAAACCCCAGGAAGAGTAGCTGCTGCCTTGGCATCAACTAATGGGGATCCATAATAAACCCCAGGAAGAGTAGCTGCTGCCTTGGCAGGAACTAATGGGGATCCATAATAAACCCCAGGAAGAGTAGCTGCTGCCTTGGCAGGAACTAATGGGGATCCATAATAAACCCCAGGAAGAGTAGCTGCTGCCTTGGCAGGAACTAATGGGGATCCATAATAAACCCCAGGAAGAGTAGCTGCTGCCTTGGCATCAACTAATGGGGATCCATAATAAACCCCAGGAAGAGTAGCTGCTGCCTTGGCAGGAACTAATGGGGATCCATAATAAACCCCAGGAAGAGTAGCTGCTGCCTTGGCATCAACTAATGGGGATCCATAATAAACCCCAGGAAGAGTAGCTGCTGCCTTGGCAGGAACTAATGGGGATCCATAATAAACCCCAGGAAGAGTAGCTGCTGCCTTGGCATCAACTAATGGGGATCCATAATAAACCCCAGGAAGAGTAGCTGCTGCCTTGGCAGGAACTAATGGGGATCCATAATAAACCCCAGGAAGAGTAGCTGCTGCCTTGGCAGGAACTAATGGGGATCCATAATAAACCCCAGGAAGAGTAGCTGCTGCCTTGGCAGGAACTAATGGGGATCCATAATAAACCCCAGGAAGAGTAGCTGCTGCCTTGGCATCAACTAATGGGGATCCATAATAAACCCCAGGAAGAGTAGCTGCTGCCTTGGCATCAACTAATGGGGATCCATAATAAACCCCAGGAAGAGTAGCTGCTGCCTTGGCAGGAACTAATGGGGATCCATAATAAACCCCAGGAAGAGTAGCTGCTGCCTTGGCATCAACTAATGGGGATCCATAATAAACCCCAGGAAGAGTAGCTGCTGCCTTGGCAGGAACTAATGGGGATCCATAATAAACCCCAGGAAGAGTAGCTGCTGCCTTGGCATCAACTAATGGGGATCCATAATAAACCCCAGGAAGAGTAGCTGCTGCCTAGGCAGGAACTAATGGGGATCCATAATAAACCCCAGGAAGAGTAGCTGCTGCCTTGGCAGGAACTAATGGGGATCCATAATAAACCCCAGGAAGAGTAGCTGCTGCCTTGGCAGGAACTAATGGGGATCCATAATAAACCCCAGGAAGAGTAGCTGCTGCCTTGGCAGGAACTAATGGGGATCCATAATAAACCCCAGGAAGAGTAGCTGCTGCCTTGGCAGGAACTAATGGGGATCCATAATAAACCCCAGGAAGAGTAGCTGCTGCCTTGGCAGGAACTAATGGGGATCCATAATAAACCCCAGGAAGAGTAGCTGCTGCCTTGGCAGGAACTAATGGGGATCCATAATAAACCCCAGGAAGAGTAGCTGCTGCCTTGGCAGGAACTAATGGGGATCCATAATAAACCCCAGGAAGAGTAGCTGCTGCCTTGGCAGGAACTAATGGGGATCCATAATAAACCCCAGGAAGAGTAGCTGCTGCCTTGGCAGGAACTAATGGGGATCCATAATAAACCCCAGGAAGAGTAGCTGCTGCCTTGGCAGGAACTAATGGGGATCCATAATAAACCCCAGGAAGAGTAGCTGCTGCCTCGGCAGGAACTAATGGGGATCCATAATAAACCCCAGGAAGAGTAGCTGCTGCCTTGGCAGGAACTAATGGGGATCCATAATAAACCCCAGGAAGAGTAGCTGCTGCCTCGGCAGGAACTAATGGGGATCCATAATAAACCCCAGGAAGAGTAGCTGCTGCCTTGGCAGGAACTAATGGGGATCCATAATAAACCCCAGGAAGAGTAGCTGCTGCCTTGGCAGGAACTAATGGGGATCCATAATAAACCCCAGGAAGAGTAGCTGCTGCCTTGGCAGGAACTAATGGGGATCCATAATAAACCCCAGGAAGAGTAGCTGCTGCCTTGGCATCAACTAATGGGGATCCATAATAAACCCCAGGAAGAGTAGCTGCTGCCTTGGCAGGAACTAATGGGGATCCATAATAAACCCCAGGAAGAGTAGCTGCTGCCTTGGCATCAACTAATGGGGATCCATAATAAACCCCAGGAAGAGTAGCTGCTGCCTTGGCAGGAACTAATGGGGATCCATAATAAACCCCAGGAAGAGTAGCTGCTGCCTTGGCAGGAACTAATGGGGATCCATAATAAACCCCAGGAAGAGTAGCTGCTGCCTTGGCAGGAACTAATGGGGATCCATAATAAACCCCAGGAAGAGTAGCTGCTGCCTTGGCAGGAACTAATGGGGATCCATAATAAACCCCAGGAAGAGTAGCTGCTGCCTTGGCAGGAACTAATGGGGATCCATAATAAACCCCAGGAAGAGTAGCTGCTGCCTTGGCATCAACTAATGGGGATCCATAATAAACCCCAGGAAGAGTAGCTGCTGCCTTGGCAGGAACTAATGGGGATCCATAATAAACCCCAGGAAGAGTAGCTGCTGCCTTGGCAGGAACTAATGGGGATCCATAATAAACCCCAGGAAGAGTAGCTGCTGCCTTGGCAGGAACTAATGGGGATCCATAATAAACCCCAGGAAGAGTAGCTGCTGCCTTGGCAGCAACTAATGGGGATCCATAATAAACCCCAGGAAGAGTAGCTGCTGCCTTGGCAGGAACTAATGGGGATCCATAATAAACCCCAGGAAGAGTAGCTGCTGCCTTGGCAGGAACTAATGGGGATCCATAATAAACCCCAGGAAGAGTAGCTGCTGCCTTGGCAGCAACTAATGGGGATCCATAATAAACCCCAGGAAGAGTAGCTGCTGCCTTGGCAGGAACTAATGGGGATCCATAATAAACCCCAGGAAGAGTAGCTGCTGCCTTGGCAGCAACTAATGGGGATCCATAATAAACCCCAGGAAGAGTAGCTGCTGCCTTGGCAGGAACTAATGGGGATCCATAATAAACCCCAGGAAGAGTAGCTGCTGCCTTGGCAGGAACTAATGGGGATCCATAATAAACCCCAGGAAGAGTAGCTGCTGCCTTGGCAGGAACTAATGGGGATCCATAATAAACCCCAGGAAGAGTAGCTGCTGCCTTGGCATCAACTAATGGGGATCCATAATAAACCCCAGGAAGAGTAGCTGCTGCCTTGGCAGGAACTAATGGGGATCCATAATAAACCCCAGGAAGAGTAGCTGCTGCCTTGGCATCAACTAATGGGGATCCATAATAAACCCCAGGAAGAGTAGCTGCTGCCTTGGCAGGAACTAATGGGGATCCATAATAAACCCCAGGAAGAGTAGCTGCTGCCTTGGCATCAACTAATGGGGATCCATAATAAACCCCAGGAAGAGTAGCTGCTGCCTAGGCAGGAACTAATGGGGATCCATAATAAACCCCAGGAAGAGTAGCTGCTGCCTTGGCAGGAACTAATGGGGATCCATAATAAACCCCAGGAAGAGTAGCTGCTGCCTTGGCAGGAACTAATGGGGATCCATAATAAACCCCAGGAAGAGTAGCTGCTGCCTCGGCAGGAACTAATGGGGATCCATAATAAACCCCAGGAAGAGTAGCTGCTGCCTTGGCAGGAACTAATGGGGATCCATAATAAACCCCAGGAAGAGTAGCTGCTGCCTCGGCAGGAACTAATGGGGATCCATAATAAACCCCAGGAAGAGTAGCTGCTGCCTTGGCAGGAACTAATGGGGATCCATAATAAACCCCAGGAAGAGTAGCTGCTGCCTTGGCAGGAACTAATGGGGATCCATAATAAACCCCAGGAAGAGTAGCTGCTGCCTTGGCAGGAACTAATGGGGATCCATAATAAACCCCAGGAAGAGTAGCTGCTGCCTTGGCATCAACTAATGGGGATCCATAATAAACCCCAGGAAGAGTAGCTGCTGCCTTGGCAGGAACTAATGGGGATCCATAATAAACCCCAGGAAGAGTAGCTGCTGCCTTGGCATCAACTAATGGGGATCCATAATAAACCCCAGGAAGAGTAGCTGCTGCCTAGGCAGGAACTAATGGGGATCCATAATAAACCCCAGGAAGAGTAGCTGCTGCCTTGGCAGGAACTAATGGGGATCCATAATAAACCCCAGGAAGAGTAGCTGCTGCCTTGGCAGGAACTAATGGGGATCCATAATAAACCCCAGGAAGAGTAGCTGCTGCCTCGGCAGGAACTAATGGGGATCCATAATAAACCCCAGGAAGAGTAGCTGCTGCCTTGGCAGGAACTAATGGGGATCCATAATAAACCCCAGGAAGAGTAGCTGCTGCCTTCGGCAGGAACTAATGGGGATCCATAATAAACCCCAGGAAGAGTAGCTGCTGCCTTGGCAGGAACTAATGGGGATCCATAATAAACCCCAGGAAGAGTAGCTGCTGCCTTGGCAGGAACTAATGGGGATCCATAATAAACCCCAGGAAGAGTAGCTGCTGCCTTGGCAGGAACTAATGGGGATCCATAATAAACCCCAGGAAGAGTAGCTGCTGCCTTGGCAGGAACTAATGGGGATCCATAATAAACCCCAGGAAGAGTAGCTGCTGCCTTGGCAGGAACTAATGGGGATCCATAATAAACCCCAGGAAGAGTAGCTGCTGCCTTGGCAGGAACTAATGGGGATCCATAATAAACCCCAGGAAGAGTAGCTGCTGCCTTGGCAGGAACTAATGGGGATCCATAATAAACCCCAGGAAGAGTAGCTGCTGCCTTGGCAGGAACTAATGGGGATCCATAATAAACCCCAGGAAGAGTAGCTGCTGCCTTGGCAGGAACTAATGGGGATCCATAATAAACCCCAGGAAGAGTAGCTGCTGCCTTGGCAGGAACTAATGGGGATCCATAATAAACCCCAGGAAGAGTAGCTGCTGCCTTGGCAGGAACTAATGGGGATCCATAATAAACCCCAGGAAGAGTAGCTGCTGCCTTGGCAGGAACTAATGGGGATCCATAATAAACCCCAGGAAGAGTAGCTGCTGCCTTGGCATCAACTAATGGGGATCCATAATAAACCCCAGGAAGAGTAGCTGCTGCCTTGGCAGGAACTAATGGGGATCCATAATAAACCCCAGGAAGAGTAGCTGCTGCCTTGGCAGGAACTAATGGGGATCCATAATAAACCCCAGGAAGAGTAGCTGCTGCCTTGGCAGGAACTAATGGGGATCCATAATAAACCCCAGGAAGAGTAGCTGCTGCCTTGGCATCAACTAATGGGGATCCATAATAAACCCCAGGAAGAGTAGCTGCTGCCTTGGCAGGAACTAATGGGGATCCATAATAAACCCCAGGAAGAGTAGCTGCTGCCTTGGCATCAACTAATGGGGATCCATAATAAACCCCAGGAAGAGTAGCTGCTGCCTTGGCAGGAACTAATGGGGATCCATAATAAACCCCAGGAAGAGTAGCTGCTGCCTTGGCATCAACTAATGGGGATCCATAATAAACCCCAGGAAGAGTAGCTGCTGCCTTGGCAGGCAACTAATGGGGATCCATAATAAACCCCAGGAAGAGTAGCTGCTGCCTTGGCAGGAACTAATGGGGATCCATAATAAACCCCAGGAAGAGTAGCTGCTGCCTTGGCAGGAACTAATGGGGATCCATAATAAACCCCAGGGAAGAGTAGCTGCTGCCTTGGCAGGAACTAATGGGGATCCATAATAAACCCCAGGAAGAGTAGCTGCTGCCTTGGCAGGAACTAATGGGGATCCATAATAAACCCCAGGAAGAGTAGCTGCTGCCTTGGCAGGAACTAATGGGGATCCATAATAAACCCCAGGAAGAGTAGCTGCTGCCTTGGCATCAACTAATGGGGATCCATAATAAACCCCAGGAAGAGTAGCTGCTGCCTTGGCAGGAACTAATGGGGATCCATAATAAACCCCAGGAAGAGTAGCTGCTGCCTTGGCATCAACTAATGGGGATCCATAATAAACCCCAGGAAGAGTAGCTGCTGCCTAGGCAGGAACTAATGGGGATCCATAATAAACCCCAGGAAGAGTAGCTGCTGCCTTGGCAGGAACTAATGGGGATCCATAATAAACCCCAGGAAGAGTAGCTGCTGCCTTGGCAGGAACTAATGGGGATCCATAATAAACCCCAGGAAGAGTAGCTGCTGCCTTGGCAGGAACTAATGGGGATCCATAATAAACCCCAGGAAGAGTAGCTGCTGCCTTGGCAGGAACTAATGGGGATCCATAATAAACCCCAGGAAGAGTAGCTGCTGCCTCGGCAGGAACTAATGGGGATCCATAATAAACCCCAGGAAGAGTAGCTGCTGCCTTGGCAGGAACTAATGGGGATCCATAATAAACCCCAGGAAGAGTAGCTGCTGCCTTGGCAGGAACTAATGGGGATCCATAATAAACCCCAGGAAGAGTAGCTGCTGCCTTGGCAGGAACTAATGGGGATCCATAATAAACCCCAGGAAGAGTAGCTGCTGCCTTGGCAGGAACTAATGGGGATCCATAATAAACCCCAGGAAGAGTAGCTGCTGCCTTGGCAGGAACTAATGGGGATCCATAATAAACCCCAGGAAGAGTAGCTGCTGCCTTGGCAGGAACTAATGGGGATCCATAATAAACCCCAGGAAGAGTAGCTGCTGCCTTGGCAGGAACTAATGGGGATCCATAATAAACCCCAGGAAGAGTAGCTGCTGCCTTGGCAGGAACTAATGGGGATCCATAATAAACCCCAGGAAGAGTAGCTGCTGCCTTGGCAGGAACTAATGGGGATCCATAATAAACCCCAGGAAGAGTAGCTGCTGCCTTGGCAGGAACTAATGGGGATCCATAATAAACCCCAGGAAGAGTAGCTGCTGCCTTGGCAGGAACTAATGGGGATCCATAATAAACCCCAGGAAGAGTAGCTGCTGCCTTGGCAGGAACTAATGGGGATCCATAATAAACCCCAGGAAGAGTAGCTGCTGCCTTGGCATCAACTAATGGGGATCCATAATAAACCCCAGGAAGAGTAGCTGCTGCCTTGGCAGGAACTAATGGGGATCCATAATAAACCCCAGGAAGAGTAGCTGCTGCCTTGGCAGGAACTAATGGGGATCCATAATAAACCCCAGGAAGAGTAGCTGCTGCCTTGGCAGGAACTAATGGGGATCCATAATAAACCCCAGGAAGAGTAGCTGCTGCCTTGGCATCAACTAATGGGGATCCATAATAAACCCCAGGAAGAGTAGCTGCTGCCTTGGCAGGAACTAATGGGGATCCATAATAAACCCCAGGAAGAGTAGCTGCTGCCTTGGCATCAACTAATGGGGATCCATAATAAACCCCAGGAAGAGTAGCTGCTGCCTTGGCAGGAACTAATGGGGATCCATAATAAACCCCAGGAAGAGTAGCTGCTGCCTTGGCATCAACTAATGGGGATCCATAATAAACCCCAGGAAGAGTAGCTGCTGCCTTGGCATCAACTAATGGGGATCCATAATAAACCCCAGGAAGAGTAGCTGCTGCCTTGGCAGGAACTAATGGGGATCCATAATAAACCCCAGGAAGAGTAGCTGCTGCCTTGGCAGGAACTAATGGGGATCCATAATAAACCCCCAGGGAAGAGTAGCTGCTGCCTTGACAGGAACTAATGGGGATCCATAATAAACCCCAGGAAGAGTAGCTGCTGCCTTGGCATCAACTAATGGGGATCCATAATAAACCCCAGGAAGAGTAGCCTGCTGCCTTGGCATCA
Source organism: Coregonus ussuriensis (assembly GCA_031479575.1). NCBI lineage: Eukaryota > Metazoa > Chordata > Actinopteri > Salmoniformes > Salmonidae > Coregonus > Coregonus ussuriensis. The sequence continues at coordinate 3,806,285 of CM062500.1, read as the reverse complement.
ACTAATGGGGATCCATAATAAACCCCAGGAAGAGTAGCTGCTGCCTTGGCAGGAACTAATGGGGATCCATAATAAACCCCAGGAAGAGTAGCTGCTGCCTTGGCAGGAACTAATGGGGATCCATAATAAACCCCAGGAAGAGTAGCTGCTGCCTTGGCAGGAACTAATGGGGATCCATAATAAACCCCAGGAAGAGTAACTGCTGCCTTGGCAGGAACTAATGGGGATCCATAATAAACCCCAGGAAGAGTAGCTGCTGCCTTGGCAGGAACTAATGGGGATCCATAATAAACCCCAGGAAGAGTAGCTGCTGCCTTGGCAGGAACTAATGGGGATCCATAATAAACCCCAGGAAGAGTAGCTGCTGCCTTGGCAGGAACTAATGGGGATCCATAATAAACCCCAGGAAGAGTAGCTGCTGCCTTGGCAGGAACTAATGGGGATCCATAATAAACCCCAGGAAGAGTAGCTGCTGCCTTGGCAGGAACTAATGGGGATCCATAATAAACCCCAGGAAGAGTAGCTGCTGCCTCGGCAGGAACTAATGGGGATCCATAATAAACCCCAGGAAGAGTAGCTGCTGCCTTGGCAGGAACTAATGGGGATCCATAATAAACCCCAGGAAGAGTAGCTGCTGCCTTGGCAGGAACTAATGGGGATCCATAATAAACCCCAGGAAGAGTAGCTGCTGCCTTGGCATCAACTAATGGTGATCCATAATAAACCCCAGGAAGAGTAGCTGCTGCCTTGGCAGGAACTAATGGGGATCCATAATAAACCCCAGGAAGAGTAGCTGCTGCCTTGGCAGGAACTAATGGGGATCCATAATAAACCCCAGGAAGAGTAGCTGCTGCCTCGGCAGGAACTAATGGGGATCCATAATAAACCCCAGGAAGAGTAGCTGCTGCCTTGGCATCAACTAATGGGGATCCATAATAAACCCCAGGAAGAGTAGCTGCTGCCTCGGCAGGAACTAATGGGGATCCATAATAAACCCCAGGAAGAGTAGCTGCTGCCTTGGCAGGAACTAATGGGGATCCATAATAAACCCCAGGAAGAGTAGCTGCTGCCTTGGCAGGAACTAATGGGGAGCCATAATAAACCCCAGGAAGAGTAGCTGCTGCCTTGGCAGGAACTAATGGGGAGCCATAATAAACCCCAGGAAGAGTAGCTGCTGCCTTGGCAGGAACTAATGGGGATCCATAATAAACCCCAGGAAGAGTAGCTGCTGCCTTGGCAGGAACTAATGGGGATCCATAATAAACCCCAGGAAGAGTAGCTGCTGCCTTGGCATCAACTAATGGGGATCCATAATAAACCCCAGGAAGAGTAGCTGCTGCCTTGGCAGGAACTAATGGGGATCCATAATAAACCCCAGGAAGAGTAGCTGCTGCCTTGGCATCAACTAATGGGGATCCATAATAAACCCCAGGAAGAGTAGCTGCTGCCTTGGCAGGAACTAATGGGGATCCATAATAAACCCCAGGAAGAGTAGCTGCTGCCTTGGCATCAACTAATGGGGATCCATAATAAACCCCAGGAAGAGTAGCTGCTGCCTTGGCAGGAACTAATGGGGATCCATAATAAACCCCAGGAAGAGTAGCTGCTGCCTTGGCAGGAACTAATGGGGATCCATAATAAACCCCAGGAAGAGTAGCTGCTGCCTTGGCATCAACTAATGGGGATCCATAATAAACCCCAGGAAGAGTAGCTGCTGCCTTGGCAAGGACTAATGGGGATCCATAATAAACCCCAGGAAGAGTAGCTGCTGCCTTGGCATCAACTAATGGGGATCCATAATAAACCCCAGGAAGAGTAGCTGCTGCCTTGGCAGGAACTAATGGGGATCCATAATAAACCCCAGGAAGAGTAGCTGCTGCCTTGGCATCAACTAATGGGGATCCATAATAAACCCCAGGAAGAGTAGCTGCTGCCTTGGCATCAACTAATGGGGATCCATAATAAACCCCAGGAAGAGTAGCTGCTGCCTTGGCAGGAACTAATGGGGATCCATAATAAACCCCAGGAAGAGTAGCTGCTGCCTTGGCAGGAACTAATGGGGATCCATAATAAACCCCCAGGGAAGAGTAGCTGCTGCCTTGACAGGAACTAATGGGGATCCATAATAAACCCCAGGAAGAGTAGCTGCTGCCTTGGCATCAACTAATGGGGATCCATAATAAACCCCAGGAAGAGTAGCCGCTGCCTTGGCATCAACTAATGGGGATCCATAATAAACCCCAGGAAGAGTAGCTGCTGCCTTGGCAGGAACTAATGGGGATCCATAATAAACCCCAGGAAGAGTAGCTGCTGCCTTGGCATCAACTAATGGGGATCCATAATAAACCCCAGGAAGAGTAGCCGCTGCCTTGGCAGGAACTAATGGGGATCCATAATAAACCCCAGGAAGAGTAGCTGCTGCCTTGGCAGGAACTAATGGGGATCCATAATAAACCCCAGGAAGAGTAGCTGCTGCCTTGGCAGGAACTAATGGGGAGCCATAATAAACCCCAGGAAGAGTAGCTGCTGCCTTGGCAGGAACTAATGGGGAGCCATAATAAACCCCAGGAAGAGTAGCTGCTGCCTTGGCAGGAACTAATGGGGATCCATAATAAACCCCAGGAAGAGTAGCTGCTGCCTTGGCAGGAACTAATGGGGATCCATAATAAACCCCAGGAAGAGTAGCTGCTGCCTTGGCATCAACTAATGGGGATCCATAATAAACCCCAGGAAGAGTAGCTGCTGCCTTGGCAGGAACTAATGGGGATCCATAATAAACCCCAGGAAGAGTAGCTGCTGCCTTGGCATCAACTAATGGGGATCCATAATAAACCCCAGGAAGAGTAGCTGCTGCCTTGGCAGGAACTAATGGGGATCCATAATAAACCCCAGGAAGAGTAGCTGCTGCCTTGGCAGGAACTAATGGGGATCCATAATAAACCCCAGGAAGAGTAGCTGCTGCCTTGGTATCAACTAATGGGGATCCATAATAAACCCCAGGAAGAGTAGCTGCTGCCTTGGCAGGAACTAATGGGGATCCATAATAAACCCCAGGAAGAGTAGCTGCTGCCTTGGCATCAACTAATGGGGATCCATAATAAACCCCAGGAAGAGTAGCTGCTGCCTTGGCAGGAACTAATGGGGATCCATAATAAACCCCAGGAAGAGTAGCTGCTGCCTTGGCATCAACTAATGGGGATCCATAATAAACCCCAGGAAGAGTAGCTGCTGCCTTGGCAGGAACTAATGGGGATCCATAATAAACCCCAGGAAGAGTAGCTGCTGCCTTGGCATCAACTAATGGGGATCCATAATAAACCCCAGGAAGAGTAGCCGCTGCCTTGGCATCAACTAATGGGGATCCATAATAAACCCCAGGAAGAGTAGCTGCTGCCTTGGCAGGAACTAATGGGGATCCATAATAAACCCCAGGAAGAGTAGCTGCTGCCTTGGCATCAACTAATGGGGATCCATAATAAACCCCAGGAAGAGTAGCCGCTGCCTTGGCAGGAACTAATGGGGATCCATAATAAACCCCAGGAAGAGTAGCTGCTGCCTTGGCATCAACTAATGGGGATCCATAATAAACCCCAGGAAGAGTAGCTGCTGCCTTGGCATCAACTAATGGGGATCCATAATAAACCCCAGGAAGAGTAGCTGCTGCCTTGGCAGGAACTAATGGGGATCCATAATAAACCCCAGGAAGAGTAGCTGCTGCCTTGGCAGGAACTAATGGGGATCCATAATAAACCCCAGGAAGAGTAGCTGCTGCCTTGGCAGGAACTAATGGGGATCCATAATAAACCCCAGGAAGAGTAGCTGCTGCCTTGGCATCAACTAATGGGGATCCATAATAAACCCCAGGAAGGGTAGCTGCTGCCTTGGCAGGAACTAATGGGGATCCATAATAAACCCCAGGAAGAGTAGCTGCTGCCTTGGCAGGAACTAATGGGGATCCATAATAAACCCCAGGAAGAGTAGCTGCTGCCTTGGCATCAACTAATGGGGATCCATAATAAACCCCAGGAAGAGTAGCTGCTGCCTTGGCAGGAACTAATGGGGATCCATAATAAACCCCAGGAAGAGTAGCTGCTGCCTTGGCATCAACTAATGGGGATCCATAATAAACCCCAGGAAGAGTAGCTGCTGCCTTGGCATCAACTAATGGGGATCCATAATAAACCCCATGAAGAGTAGCTGCTGCCTTGGCAGGAACTAATGGGGATCCATAATAAACCCCCAGGAAGAGTAGCTGCTGCCTTGGCAGGAACTAATGGGGATCCATAATAAACCCCAGGAAGAGTAGCTGCTGCCTTGGCAGGAACTAATGGGGATCCATAATAAACCCCAGGAAGAGTAGCTGCTGCCTTGGCAGGAACTAATGGGGATCCATAATAAACCCCAGGAAGAGTAGCTGCTGCCTTGGCAGGAACTAATGGGGATCCATAATAAACCCCAGGAAGAGTAGCTGCTGCCTTGGCAGGAACTAATGGGGATCCATAATAAACCCCAGGAAGAGTAGCTGCTGCCTTGGCAGGAACTAATGGGGATCCATAATAAACCCCAGGAAGAGTAGCTGCTGCCTTGGCAGGAACTAATGGGGATCCATAATAAACCCCAGGAAGAGTAGCTGCTGCCTTGGCAGGAACTAATGGGGATCCATAATAAACCCCAGGAAGAGTAGCTGCTGCCTTGGCAGGAACTAATGGGGATCCATAATAAACCCCAGGAATAGTAGCTGCTGCCTTGGCAGGAACTAATGGGGATCCTTAATAAACCCCAGGAAGAGTAGCTGCTGCCTTGGCAGGAACTAATGGGGATCCATAATAAACCCCAGGAAGAGTAGCTGCTGCCTTGGCAGGAACTAATGGGGATCCATAATAAACCCCAGGAAGAGTAGCCGCTGCCTTGGCAGGAACTAATGGGGATCCATAATAAACCCCAGGAAGAGTAGCTGCTGCCTTGGCATCAACTAATGGGGATCAATAATAAACCCCAGGAAGAGTAGCTGCTGCCTTGGCATCAACTAATGGGGATCCATAATAAACCCCAGGAAGAGTAGCTGCTGCCTTGGCAGGAACTAATGGGGATCCATAATAAACCCCAGGAAGAGTAGCTGCTGCCTTGGCATCAACTAATGGGGATCCATAATAAACCCCAGGAAGAGTAGCTGCTGCCTTGGCAGGAACTAATGGGGATCCATAATAAACCCCAGGAAGAGTAGCTGCTGCCTTGGCATCAACTAATGCGGATCCATAATAAACCCCAGGAAGAGTAGCTGCTGCCTTGGCAGGAACTAATGGGGATCCATAATAAACCCCAGGAAGAGTAGCTGCTGCCTTGGCAGGAACTAATGGGGATCCATAATAAACCCCAGGAAGAGTAGCTGCTGCCTTGGCAGGAACTAATGGGGATCCATAATAAACCCCAGGAAGAGTAGCTGCTGCCTTGGCAGGAACTAATGGGGATCCATAATAAACCCCAGGAAGAGTAACTGCTGCCTTGGCAGGAACTAATGGGGATCCATAATAAACCCCAGGAAGAGTAGCTGCTGCCTTGGCAGGAACTAATGGGGATCCATAATAAACCCCAGGAAGAGTAGCTGCTGCCTTGGCAGGAACTAATGGGGATCCATAATAAACCCCAGGAAGAGTAGCCGCTGCCTTGGCAGGAACTAATGGGGATCCATAATAAACCCCAGGAAGAGTAGCTGCTGCCTTGGCATCAACTAATGGGGATCCATAATAAACCCCAGGAAGAGTAGCCGCTGCCTTGGCAGGAACTAATGGGGATCCATAATAAACCCCAGGAAGAGTAGCCGCTGCCTTGGCAGGAACTAATGGGGATCCATAATAAACCCCAGGAAGAGTAGCTGCTGCCTTGGCATCAACTAATGGGGATCCATAATAAACCCCAGGAAGAGTAGCTGCTGCCTTGGCATCAACTAATGGGGATCCATAATAAACCCCAGGAAGAGTAGCTGCTGCCTTGGCAGGAACTAATGGGGATCCATAATAAACCCCAGGAAGAGTAGCTGCTGCCTTGGCATCAACTAATGGGGATCCATAATAAACCCCAGGAAGAGTAGCTGCTGCCTTGGCAGGAACTAATGGGGATCCATAATAAACCCCAGGAAGAGTAGCTGCTGCCTTGGCATCAACTAATGCGGATCCATAATAAACCCCAGGAAGAGTAGCTGCTGCCTTGGCAGGAACTAATGGGGATCCATAATAAACCCCAGGAAGAGTAGCTGCTGCCTTGGCAGGAACTAATGGGGATCCATAATAAACCCCAGGAAGAGTAGCTGCTGCCTTGGCAGGAACTAATGGGGATCCATAATAAACCCCAGGAAGAGTAGCTGCTGCCTTGGCAGGAACTAATGGGGAGCCATAATAAACCCCAGGAAGAGTAACTGCTGCCTTGGCAGGAACTAATGGGGATCCATAATAAACCCCAGGAAGAGTAGCTGCTGCCTTGGCAGGAACTAATGGGGATCCATAATAAACCGCAGGAAGAGTAGCTGCTGCCTTGGCAGGAACTAATGGGGATCCATAATAAACCCCAGGAAGAGTAGCCGCTGCCTTGGCAGGAACTAATGGGGATCCATAATAAACCCCAGGAAGAGTAGCTGCTGCCTTGGCATCAACTAATGGGGATCCATAATAAACCCCAGGAAGAGTAGCTGCTGCCTTGGCATCAACTAATGGGGATCCATAATAAACCCCAGGAAGAGTAGCTGCTGCCTTGGCAGGAACTAATGGGGATCCATAATAAACCCCAGGAAGAGTAGCTGCTGCCTTGGCATCAACTAATGGGGAGCCATAATAAACCCCAGGAAGAGTAGCTGCTGCCTTGGCAGGAACTAATGGGGATCCATAATAAACCCCAGGAAGAGTAGCTGCTGCATTGGCATCAACTAATGGGGATCCATAATAAACCCCAGGAAGAGTAGCTGCTGCCTTGGCAGGAACTAATGGGGATCCATAATAAACCCCAGGAAGAGTAGCTGCTGCCTTGGCAGGAACTAATGGGGATCCATAATAAACCCCAGGAAGAGTAGCTGCTGCCTTGGCAGGAACTAATGGGGATCCATAATAAACCCCAGGAAGAGTAGCTGCTGCCTTGGCAGGAACTAATGGGGATCCATAATAAACCCCAGGAAGAGTAGCTGCTGCCTTGGCATCAACTAATGGGGATCCATAATAAACCCCAGGAAGAGTAGCTGCTGCCTTGGCATCAACTAATGGGGATCCATAATAAACCCCAGGAAGAGTAGCTGCTGCCTTGGCAGGAACTAATGGGGATCCATAATAAACCCCAGGAAGAGTAGCTGTTGCCTTGACAGGAACTAATGGGGATCCATAATAAACCCCAGGAAGAGTAGCTGCTGCCTTGGCATCAACTAATGGGGATCCATAATAAACCCCAGGAAGAGTAGCTGCTGCCTTGGCATCAACTGATGGGGATCCATAATAAACCCCAGGAAGAGTAGCTGCTGCCTTGGCAGGAACTAATGGGGATCCTTAATAAACCCCAGGAAGAGTAGCTGCTGCCTCGGCATCAACTAATGGGGATCCATAATAAACCCCAGGAAGAGTAGCTGCTGCCTTGGCAGGAACTAATGGGGATCCATAATAAACCCCAGGAAGAGTAGCTGCTGCCTTGGCAGGAACTAATGGGGATCCATAATAAACCCCAGGAAGAGTAGCCGCTGCCTTGGCAGGAACTAATGGGGATCCATAATAAACCCCAGGAAGAGTAGCTGCTGCCTTGGCAGGAACTAATGGGGATCCATAATAAACCCCAGGAAGAGTAGCTGCTGCCTTGGCAGGAACTAATGGGGATCCATAATAAACCCCAGGAAGAGTAGCTGCTGCCTTGGCAGGAACTAATGGGGAGCCATAATAAACCCCAGGAAGAGTAACTGCTGCCTTGGCAGGAACTAATGGGGATCCATAATAAACCCCAGGAAGAGTAGCTGCTGCCTTGGCAGGAACTAATGGGGATCCATAATAAACCCCAGGAAGAGTAGCTGCTGCCTTGGCAGGAACTAATGGGGATCCATAATAAACCCCAGGAAGAGTAGCCGCTGCCTTGGCAGGAACTAATGGGGATCCATAATAAACCCCAGGAAGAGTAGCTGCTGCCTTGGCATCAACTAATGGGGATCCATAATAAACCCCAGGAAGAGTAGCTGCTGCCTTGGCATCAACTAATGGGGATCCATAATAAACCCCAGGAAGAGTAGCTGCTGCCTTGGCAGGAACTAATGGGGATCCATAATAAACCCCAGGAAGAGTAGCTGCTGCCTTGGCATCAACTAATGGGGAGCCATAATAAACCCCAGGAAGAGTAGCTGCTGCCTTGGCAGGAACTAATGGGGATCCATAATAAACCCCAGGAAGAGTAGCTGCTGCATTGGCATCAACTAATGGGGATCCATAATAAACCCCAGGAAGAGTAGCTGCTGCCTTGGCAGGAACTAATGGGGATCCATAATAAACCCCAGGAAGAGTAGCTGCTGCCTTGGCAGGAACTAATGGGGATCCATAATAAACCCCAGGAAGAGTAGCTGCTGCCTTGGCAGGAACTAATGGGGATCCATAATAAACCCCAGGAAGAGTAGCTGCTGCCTTGGCAGGAACTAATGGGGATCCATAATAAACCCCAGGAAGAGTAGCTGCTGCCTTGGCATCAACTAATGGGGATCCATAATAAACCCCAGGAAGAGTAGCTGCTGCCTTGGCATCAACTAATGGGGATCCATAATAAACCCCAGGAAGAGTAGCTGCTGCCTTGGCAGGAACTAATGGGGATCCATAATAAACCCCAGGAAGAGTAGCTATTGCCTTGACAGGAACTAATGGGGATCCATAATAAACCCCAGGAAGAGTAGCTGCTGCCTTGGCATCAACTAATGGGGATCCATAATAAACCCCAGGAAGAGTAGCTGCTGCCTTGGCATCAACTGATGGGGATCCATAATAAACCCCAGGAAGAGTAGCTGCTGCCTTGGCAGGAACTAATGGGGATCCTTAATAAACCCCAGGAAGAGTAGCTGCTGCCTTCGGCATCAACTAATGGGGATCCATAATAAACCCCAGGAAGAGTAGCTGCTGCCTTGGCAGGAACTAATGGGGATCCATAATAAACCCCAGGAAGAGTAGCTGCTGCCTTGGCAGGAACTAATGGGGATCCATAATAAACCCCAGGAAGAGTAGCCGCTGCCTTGGCAGGAACTAATGGGGATCCATAATAAACCCCAGGAAGAGTAGCTGCTGCCTTGGCATCAACTAATGGGGATCCATAATAAACCCCAGGAAGAGTAGCCGCTGCCTTGGCAGGAACTAATGGGGATCCATAATAAACCCCAGGAAGAGTAGCCGCTGCCTTGGCAGGAACTAATGGGGATCCATAATAAACCCCAGGAAGAGTAGCTGCTGCCTTGGCATCAACTAATGGGGATCCATAATAAACCCCAGGAAGAGTAGCTGCTGCCTTGGCATCAACTAATGGGGATCCATAATAAACCCCAGGAAGAGTAGCTGCTGCCTTGGCAGGAACTAATGGGGATCCATAATAAACCCCAGGAAGAGTAGCTGCTGCCTTGGCATCAACTAATGGGGATCCATAATAAACCCCAGGAAGAGTAGCTGCTGCCTTGGCAGGAACTAATGGGGATCCATAATAAACCCCAGGAAGAGTAGCTGCTGCCTTGGCATCAACTAATGCGGATCCATAATAAACCCCAGGAAGAGTAGCTGCTGCCTTGGCAGGAACTAATGGGGATCCATAATAAACCCCAGGAAGAGTAGCTGCTGCCTTGGCAGGAACTAATGGGGATCCATAATAAACCCCAGGAAGAGTAGCTGCTGCCTTGGCAGGAACTAATGGGGATCCATAATAAACCCCAGGAAGAGTAGCTGCTGCCTTGGCAGGAACTAATGGGGAGCCATAATAAACCCCAGGAAGAGTAACTGCTGCCTTGGCAGGAACTAATGGGGATCCATAATAAACCCCAGGAAGAGTAGCTGCTGCCTTGGCAGGAACTAATGGGGATCCATAATAAACCCCAGGAAGAGTAGCTGCTGCCTTGGCAGGAACTAATGGGGATCCATAATAAACCCCAGGAAGAGTAGCCGCTGCCTTGGCAGGAACTAATGGGGATCCATAATAAACCCCAGGAAGAGTAGCTGCTGCCTTGGCATCAACTAATGGGGATCCATAATAAACCCCAGGAAGAGTAGCTGCTGCCTTGGCATCAACTAATGGGGATCCATAATAAACCCCAGGAAGAGTAGCTGCTGCCTTGGCAGGAACTAATGGGGATCCATAATAAACCCCAGGAAGAGTAGCTGCTGCCTTGGCATCAACTAATGGGGAGCCATAATAAACCCCAGGAAGAGTAGCTGCTGCCTTGGCAGGAACTAATGGGGATCCATAATAAACCCCAGGAAGAGTAGCTGCTGCCTTGGCATCAACTAATGGGGATCCATAATAAACCCCAGGAAGAGTAGCTGCTGCCTTGGCAGGAACTAATGGGGATCCATAATAAACCCCAGGAAGAGTAGCTGCTGCCTTGGCAGGAACTAATGGGGATCCATAATAAACCCCAGGAAGAGTAGCTGCTGCCTTGGCAGGAACTAATGGGGATCCATAATAAACCCCAGGAAGAGTAGCTGCTGCCTTGGCAGGAACTAATGGGGATCCATAATAAACCCCAGGAAGAGTAGCTGCTGCCTTGGCATCAACTAATGGGGATCCATAATAAACCCCAGGAAGAGTAGCTGCTGCCTTGGCATCAACTAATGGGGATCCATAATAAACCCCAGGAAGAGTAGCTGCTGCCTTGGCAGGAACTAATGGGGATCCATAATAAACCCCAGGAAGAGTAGCTGTTGCCTTGACAGGAACTAATGGGGATCCATAATAAACCCCAGGAAGAGTAGCTGCTGCCTTGGCATCAACTAATGGGGATCCATAATAAACCCCAGGAAGAGTAGCTGCTGCCTTGGCATCAACTGATGGGGATCCATAATAAACCCCAGGAAGAGTAGTTGCTGCCTTGGCAGGAACTAATGGGGATCCTTAATAAACCCCAGGAAGAGTAGCTGCTGCCTCGGCATCAACTAATGGGGATCCATAATAAACCCCAGGAAGAGTAGCTGCTGCCTTGGCAGGAACTAATGGGGATCCATAATAAACCCCAGGAAGAGTAGCTGCTGCCTTGGCAGGAACTAATGGGGATCCATAATAAACCCCCAGGGAAGAGTAGCTGCTGCCTTGGCAGGAACTAATGGGGATCCATAATAAACCCCAGGAAGAGTAGCTGCTGCCTTGGCATCAACTAATGGGGATCCATAATAAACCCCAGGAAGAGTAGCTGCTGCCTTGGCAGGAACTAATGGGGATCCATAATAAACCCCAGGAAGAGTAGCTGCTGCCTTGGCAGGAACTAATGGGGATCCATAATAAACCCCAGGAAGAGTAGCTGCTGCCTTGGCAGGCAACTAATGGGGATCCATAATAAACCCCAGGAAGAGTAGCTGCTGCCTTGGCAGGAACTAATGGGGATCCATAATAAACCCCAGGAAGAGTAGCTGCTGCCTTGGCAGGAACTAATGGGGATCCATAATAAACCCCAGGAAGAGTAGCTGCTGCCTTGGCAGCAACTAATGGGGATCCATAATAAACCCCAGGAAGAGTAGCTGCTGCCTTGGCAGGAACTAATGGGGATCCATAATAAACCCCAGGAAGAGTAGCTGCTGCCTTGGCAGGAACTAATGGGGATCCATAATAAACCCCAGGAAGAGTAGCTGCTGCCTTGGCAGGAACTAATGGGGATCCATAATAAACCCCAGGAAGAGTAGCTGCTGCCTTGGCAGGAACTAATGGGGATCCATAATAAACCCCAGGAAGAGTAGCTGCTGCCTTGGCAGGAACTAATGGGGATCCATAATAAACCCCAGGAAGAGTAGCTGCTGCCTTGGCAGGAACTAATGGGGATCCATAATAAACCCCAGGAAGAGTAGCTGCTGCCTTGGCAGGAACTAATGGGGATCCATAATAAACCCCAGGAAGAGTAGCTGCTGCCTTGGCAGGAACTAATGGGGATCCATAATAAACCCCAGGAAGAGTAGCTGCTGCCTTGGCAGGAACTAATGGGGATCCATAATAAACCCCAGGAAGAGTAGCTGCTGCCTTGGCAGGAACTAATGGGGATCCATAATAAACCCCAGGAAGAGTAGCTGCTGCCTTGGCAGGAACTAATGGGGATCCATAATAAACCCCAGGAAGAGTAGCTGCTGCCTTGGCAGGAACTAATGGGGATCCATAATAAACCCCAGGAAGAGTAGCTGCTGCCTTGGCAGGAACTAATGGGGATCCATAATAAACCCCAGGAAGAGTAGCTGCTGCCTTGGCAGGAACTAATGGGGATCCATAATAAACCCCAGGAAGAGTAGCTGCTGCCTTGGCAGGAACTAATGGGGATCCATAATAAACCCCAGGAAGAGTAGCTGCTGCCTTGGCAGGAACTAATGGGGATCCATAATAAACCCCAGGAAGAGTAGCTGCTGCCTTGGCAGGAACTAATGGGGATCCATAATAAACCCCAGGAAGAGTAGCTGCTGCCTTGGCAGCAACTAATGGGGATCCATAATAAACCCCAGGAAGAGTAGCTGCTGCCTTGGCAGGAACTAATGGGGATCCATAATAAACCCCAGGAAGAGTAGCTGCTGCCTTGGCAGGAACTAATGGGGATCCATAATAAACCCCAGGAAGAGTAGCTGCTGCCTTGGCAGGAACTAATGGGGATCCATAATAAACCCCAGGAAGAGTAGCTGCTGCCTTGGCAGGAACTAATGGGGATCCATAATAAACCCCAGGAAGAGTAGCTGCTGCCTTGGCAGGAACTAATGGGGATCCATAATAAACCCCAGGAAGAGTAGCTGCTGCCTTGGCAGGAACTAATGGGGATCCATAATAAACCCCAGGAAGAGTAGCTGCTGCCTTGGCAGGAACTAATGGGGATCCATAATAAACCCCAGGAAGAGTAGCTGCTGCCTTGGCAGGAACTAATGGGGATCCATAATAAACCCCAGGAAGAGTAGCTGCTGCCTTGGCAGCAACTAATGGGGATCCATAATAAACCCCAGGAAGAGTAGCTGCTGCCTTGGCAGCAACTAATGGGGATCCATAATAAACCCCAGGAAGAGTAGCTGCTGCCTTGGCATCAACTAATGGGGATCCATAATAAACCCCAGGAAGAGTAGCTGCTGCCTTGGCATCAACTAATGGGGATCCATAATAAACCCCAGGAAGAGTAGCTGCTGCCTTGGCATCAACTAATGGGGATCCATAATAAACCCCAGGAAGAGTAGCTGCTGCCTTGGCATCAACTAATGGGGATCCATAATAAACCCCAGGAAGAGTAGCTGCTGCCTTGGCAGGAACTAATGGGGATCCATAATAAACCCCAGGAAGAGTAGCTGCTGCCTTGGCAGGAACTAATGGGGATCCATAATAAACCCCAGGAAGAGTAGCTGCTGCCTTGGCAGGAACTAATGGGGATCCATAATAAACCCCAGGAAGAGTAGCTGCTGCCTTGGCAGGAACTAATGGGGATCCATAATAAACCCCAGGAAGAGTAGCTGCTGCCTTGGCAGGAACTAATGGGGATCCATAATAAACCCCAGGAAGAGTAGCTGCTGCCTTGGCAGGAACTAATGGGGATCCATAATAAACCCCAGGAAGAGTAGCTGCTGCCTTGGCAGGAACTAATGGGGATCCATAATAAACCCCAGGAAGAGTAGCTGCTGCCTTGGCATCAACTAATGGGGATCCATAATAAACCCCAGGAAGAGTAGCTGCTGCCTTGGCATCAACTAATGGGGATCCATAATAAACCCCAGGAAGAGTAGCTGCTGCCTTGGCAGGAACTAATGGGGATCCATAATAAACCCCAGGAAGAGTAGCTGCTGCCTTGGCAGGAACTAATGGGGATCCATAATAAACCCCAGGAAGAGTAGCTGCTGCCTTGGCAGGAACTAATGGGGATCCATAATAAACCCCAGGAAGAGTAGCTGCTGCCTTGGCAGGAACTAATGGGGATCCATAATAAACCCCAGGAAGAGTAGCTGCTGCCTTGGCAGGAACTAATGGGGATCCATAATAAACCCCAGGAAGAGTAGCTGATGCCTTGGCAGGAACTAATGGGGATCCATAATAAACCCCAGGAAGAGTAGCTGATGCCTTGGCAGGAACTAATGGGGATCCATAATAAACCCCAGGAAGAGTAGCTGCTGCCTTGGCAGGAACTAATGGGGATCCATAATAAACCCCAGGAAGAGTAGCTGCTGCCTTGGCAGGAACTAATGGGGATCCATAATAAACCCCAGGAAGAGTAGCTGCTGCCTTGGCAGCAACTAATGGGGATCCATAATAAACCCCAGGAAGAGTAGCTGCTGCCTTGGCAGGAACTAATGGGGATCCATAATAAACCCCAGGAAGAGTAGCTGCTGCCTTGGCAGGAACTAATGGGGATCCATAATAAACCCCAGGAAGAGTAGCTGCTGCCTTGGCAGGAACTAATGGGGATCCATAATAAACCCCAGGAAGAGTAGCTGCTGCCTTGGCAGGAACTAATGGGGATCCATAATAAACCCCAGGAAGAGTAGCTGCTGCCTTGGCAGGAACTAATGGGGATCCATAATAAACCCCAGGAAGAGTAGCTGCTGCCTTGGCAGGAACTAATGGGGATCCATAATAAACCCCAGGAAGAGTAGCTGCTGCCTTGGCATCAACTAATGGGGATCCATAATAAACCCCAGGAAGAGTAGCTGCTGCCTTGGCATCAACTAATGGGGATCCATAATAAACCCCAGGAAGAGTAGCTGCTGCCTTGGCATCAACTAATGGGGATCCATAATAAACCCCAGGAAGAGTAGCTGCTGCCTTGGCATCAACTAATGGGGATCCATAATAAACCCCAGGAAGAGTAGCTGCTGCCTTGGCAGGAACTAATGGGGATCCATAATAAACCCCAGGAAGAGTAGCTGCTGCCTTGGCAGGAACTAATGGGGATCCATAATAAACCCCAGGAAGAGTAGCTGCTGCCTTGGCAGGAACTAATGGGGATCCATAATAAACCCCAGGAAGAGTAGCTGCTGCCTTGGCATCAACTAATGGGGATCCATAATAAACCCCAGGAAGAGTAGCTGCTGCCTTGGCAGGAACTAATGGGGATCCATAATAAACCCCAGGAAGAGTAGCTGCTGCCTTGGCAGGAACTAATGGGGATCCATAATAAACCCCAGGAAGAGTAGCTGCTGCCTTGGCAGGAACTAATGGGGATCCATAATAAACCCCAGGAAGAGTAGCTGCTGCCTTGGCATCAACTAATGGGGATCCATAATAAACCCCAGGAAGAGTAGCTGCTGCCTTGGCAGGAACTAATGGGGATCCATAATAAACCCCAGGAAGAGTAGCTGCTGCCTTGGCAGGAACTAATGGGGATCCATAATAAACCCCAGGAAGAGTAGCTGCTGCCTTGGCATCAACTAATGGGGATCCTTAATAAACCCCAGGAAGAGTAGCTGCTGCCTTGGCATCAACTAATGGGGATCCATAATAAACCCCAGGAAGAGTAGCTGCTGCCTTGGCATCAACTAATGGGGATCCATAATAAACCCCAGGAAGAGTAGCTGCTGCCTTGGCATCAACTAATGGGGATCCTTAATAAACCCCAGGAAGAGTAGCTGCTGCCTTGGCATCAACTAATGGGGATCCATAATAAACCCCAGGAAGAGTAGCTGCTGCCTTGGCAGGAACTAATGGGGATCCATAATAAACCCCAGGAAGAGTAGCTGCTGCCTTGGCAGGAACTAATGGGGATCCATAATAAACCCCAGGAAGAGTAGCTGCTGCCTTGGCAGGAACTAATGGGGATCCATAATAAACCCCAGGAAGAGTAGCTGCTGCCTTGGAAGGAACTAATGGGGATCCATAATAAACCCCAGGAAGAGTAGCTGCTGCCTTGGCATCAACTAATGGGGATCCATAATAAACCCCAGGAAGAGTAGCTGCTGCCTTGGCAGGAACTAATGGGGATCCATAATAAACCCCAGGAAGAGTAGCTGATGCCTTGGCAGGAACTAATGGGGATCCATAATAAACCCCAGGAAGAGTAGCTGCTGCCTTGGCAGGAACTAATGGGGATCCATAATAAACCCCAGGAAGAGTAGCTGCTGCCTTGGCAGGAACTAATGGGGATCCATAATAAACCCCAGGAAGAGTAGCTGCTGCCTTGGCAGGAACTAATGGGGATCCATAATAAACCCCAGGAAGAGTAGCTGCTGCCTTGGCAGGAACTAATGGGGATCCATAATAAACCCCAGGAAGAGTAGCTGCTGCCTTGGCAGGAACTAATGGGGATCCATAATAAACCCCAGGAAGAGTAGCTGCTGCCTTGGCAGGAACTAATGGGGATCCATAATAAACCCCAGGAAGAGTAGCTGCTGCCTTGGCAGGAACTAATGGGGATCCATAATAAACCCCAGGAAGAGTAGCTGCTGCCTTGGCAGGAACTAATGGGGATCCATAATAAACCCCAGGAAGAGTAGCTGCTGCCTTGGCAGGAACTAATGGGGATCCATAATAAACCCCAGGAAGAGTAGCTGCTGCCTTGGCAGGAACTAATGGGGATCCATAATAAACCCCAGGAAGAGTAGCTGCTGCCTTGGCAGGAACTAATGGGGATCCATAATAAACCCCAGGAAGAGTAGCTGCTGCCTTGGCAGGAACTAATGGGGATCCATAATAAACCCCAGGAAGAGTAGCTGCTGCCTTGGCAGGAACTAATGGGGATCCATAATAAACCCCAGGAAGAGTAGCTGCTGCCTTGGCAGGAACTAATGGGGATCCATAATAAACCCCAGGAAGAGTAGCTGCTGCCTTGGCAGGAACTAATGGGGATCCATAATAAACCCCAGGAAGAGTAGCTGCTGCCTTGGCAGGAACTAATGGGGATCCATAATAAACCCCAGGAAGAGTAGCTGCTGCCTTGGCAGGAACTAATGGGGATCCATAATAAACCCCAGGAAGAGTAGCTGCTGCCTTGGCAGGAACTAATGGGGATCCATAATAAACCCCAGGAAGAGTAGCTGCTGCCTTGGCAGGAACTAATGGGGATCCATAATAAACCCCAGGAAGAGTAGCTGCTGCCTTGGCAGGAACTAATGGGGATCCATAATAAACCCCAGGAAGAGTAGCTGCTGCCTTGGCAGGAACTAATGGGGATCCATAATAAACCCCAGGAAGAGTAGCTGCTGCCTTGGCAGGAACTAATGGGGATCCATAATAAACCCCAGGAAGAGTAGCTGCTGCCTTGGCAGGAACTAATGGGGATCCATAATAAACCCCAGGAAGAGTAGCTGCTGCCTTGGCAGGAACTAATGGGGATCCATAATAAACCCCAGGAAGAGTAGCTGCTGCCTTGGCATCAACTAATGGGGATCCATAATAAACCCCAGGAAGAGTAGCTGCTGCCTTGGCAGCAACTAATGGGGATCCATAATAAACCCCAGGAAGAGTAGCTGCTGCCTTGGCAGCAACTAATGGGGATCCATAATAAACCCCAGGAAGAGTAGCTGCTGCCTTGGCATCAACTAATGGGGATCCATAATAAACCCCAGGAAGAGTAGCTGCTGCCTTGGCAGGAACTAATGGGGATCCATAATAAACCCCAGGAAGAGTAGCTGCTGCCTTGGCAGGAACTAATGGGGATCCATAATAAACCCCAGGAAGAGTAGCTGCTGCCTTGGCAGGAACTAATGGGGATCCATAATAAACCCCAGGAAGAGTAGCTGCTGCCTTGGCAGGAACTAATGGGGATCCATAATAAACCCCAGGAAGAGTAGCTGCTGCCTTGGCATCAACTAATGGGGATCCATAATAAACCCCAGGAAGAGTAGCTGCTGCCTTGGCAGGAACTAATGGGGATCCATAATAAACCCCAGGAAGAGTAGCTGCTGCCTTGGCAGGAACTAATGGGGATCCATAATAAACCCCAGGAAGAGTAGCTGCTGCCTTGGCAGGAACTAATGGGGATCCATAATAAACCCCAGGAAGAGTAGCTGCTGCCTTGGCAGGAACTAATGGGGATCCATAATAAACCCCAGGAAGAGTAGCTGCTGCCTTGGCAGGAACTAATGGGGATCCATAATAAACCCCAGGAAGAGTAGCTGCTGCCTTGGCAGGAACTAATGGGGATCCATAATAAACCCCAGGAAGAGTAGCTGCTGCCTTGGCAGGAACTAATGGGGATCCATAATAAACCCCAGGAAGAGTAGCTGCTGCCTTGGCAGGAACTAATGGGGATCCATAATAAACCCCAGGAAGAGTAGCTGCTGCCTTGGCAGGAACTAATGGGGATCCATAATAAACCCCAGGAAGAGTAGCTGCTGCCTTGGCAGGAACTAATGGGGATCCATAATAAACCCCAGGAAGAGTAGCTGCTGCCTTGGCAGGAACTAATGGGGATCCATAATAAACCCCAGGAAGAGTAGCTGCTGCCTTGGCAGGAACTAATGGGGATCCATAATAAACCCCAGGAAGAGTAGCTGCTGCCTTGGCAGGAACTAATGGGGATCCATAATAAACCCCAGGAAGAGTAGCTGCTGCCTTGGCAGCAACTAATGGGGATCCATAATAAACCCCAGGAAGAGTAGCTGCTGCCTTGGCATCAACTAATGGGGATCCATAATAAACCCCAGGAAGAGTAGCTGCTGCCTTGGCATCAACTAATGGGGATCCATAATAAACCCCAGGAAGAGTAGCTGCTGCCTTGGCAGCAACTAATGGGGATCCATAATAAACCCCAGGAAGAGTAGCTGCTGCCTTGGCAGGAACTAATGGGGATCCATAATAAACCCCAGGAAGAGTAGCTGCTGCCTTGGCAGGAACTAATGGGGATCCATAATAAACCCCAGGAAGAGTAGCTGCTGCCTTGGCAGGAACTAATGGGGATCCATAATAAACCCCAGGAAGAGTAGCTGCTGCCTTGGCAGGAACTAATGGGGATCCATAATAAACCCCAGGAAGAGTAGCTGCTGCCTTGGCAGGAACTAATGGGGATCCATAATAAACCCCAGGAAGAGTAGCTGCTGCCTTGGCAGGAACTAATGGGGATCCATAATAAACCCCAGGAAGAGTAGCTGCTGCCTTGGCAGGAACTAATGGGGATCCATAATAAACCCCAGGAAGAGTAGCTGCTGCCTTGGCAGGAACTAATGGGGATCCATAATAAACCCCAGGAAGAGTAGCTGCTGCCTTGGCAGGAACTAATGGGGATCCATAATAAACCCCAGGAAGAGTAGCTGCTGCCTTGGCAGGAACTAATGGGGATCCATAATAAACCCCAGGAAGAGTAGCTGCTGCCTTGGCAGCAACTAATGGGGATCCATAATAAACCCCAGGAAGAGTAGCTGCTGCCTTGGCATCAACTAATGGGGATCCATAATAAACCCCAGGAAGAGTAGCTGCTGCCTTGGCATCAACTAATGGGGATCCATAATAAACCCCAGGAAGAGTAGCTGCTGCCTTGGCATCAACTAATGGGGATCCATAATAAACCCCAGGAAGAGTAGCTGCTGCCTTGGCATCAACTAATGGGGATCCATAATAAACCCCAGGAAGAGTAGCTGCTGCCTTGGCAGGAACTAATGGGGATCCATAATAAACCCCAGGAAGAGTAGCTGCTGCCTTGGCAGGAACTAATGGGGATCCATAATAAACCCCAGGAAGAGTAGCTGCTGCCTTGGCAGGAACTAATGGGGATCCATAATAAACCCCAGGAAGAGTAGCTGCTGCCTTGGCAGGAACTAATGGGGATCCATAATAAACCCCAGGAAGAGTAGCTGCTGCCTTGGCAGGAACTAATGGGGATCCATAATAAACCCCAGGAAGAGTAGCTGCTGCCTTGGCAGGAACTAATGGGGATCCATAATAAACCCCAGGAAGAGTAGCTGCTGCCTTGGCAGGAACTAATGGGGATCCATAATAAACCCCAGGAAGAGTAGCTGCTGCCTTGGCAGGAACTAATGGGGATCCATAATAAACCCCAGGAAGAGTAGCTGCTGCCTTGGCAGGAACTAATGGGGATCCATAATAAACCCCAGGAAGAGTAGCTGCTGCCTTGGCAGGAACTAATGGGGATCCATAATAAACCCCAGGAAGAGTAGCTGCTGCCTTGGCATCAACTAATGGGGATCCATAATAAACCCCAGGAAGAGTAGCTGCTGCCTTGGCATCAACTAATGGGGATCCATAATAAACCCCAGGAAGAGTAGCTGCTGCCTTGGCAGGAACTAATGGGGATCCATAATAAACCCCAGGAAGAGTAGCTGCTGCCTTGGCAGGAACTAATGGGGATCCATAATAAACCCCAGGAAGAGTAGCTGCTGCCTTGGCAGGAACTAATGGGGATCCATAATAAACCCCAGGAAGAGTAGCTGCTGCCTTGGCAGGAACTAATGGGGATCCTTAATAAACCCCAGGAAGAGTAGCTGCTGCCTTGGCAGGAACTAATGGGGATCCTTAATAAACCCCAGGAAGAGTAGCTGCTGCCTTGGCATCAACTAATGGGGATCCATAATAAACCCCAGGAAGAGTAGCTGCTGCCTTGGCATCAACTAATGGGGATCCATAATAAACCCCAGGAAGAGTAGCTGCTGCCTTGGCAGGAACTAATGGGGATCCATAATAAACCCCAGGAAGAGTAGCTGCTGCCTTGGCAGGAACTAATGGGGGTCCATAATAAACCCCAGGAAGGGTAGCTGCTGCCTTGGCATCAACTAATGGGGATCCATAATAAACCCCAGGAAGAGTAGCTGCTGCCTTGGCAGGAACTAATGGGGGTCCATAATAAACCCCAGGAATAGTAGCTGCTGCCTTGGCAGGAACTAATGGGGATCCATAATAAACCCCAGGAAGAGTAGCTGCTGCCTTGGCATCAACTAATGGGAATGGATCCACATAGGAGGTTAGCTAGCGCCATTAATCGTTACCATTAGCCAGCTAGCATCTTAGCTATAAATCTATCTATCCAGCAAGATCGTCGAGGTCAAAAACGAAAGCAACTATGTTAAGCCATGCTGATTTAGTAAGATAAATCCAATCGGACTGAAATAATTAACAGGCTGAAAATACATTTCTGTGGCTCACTAGCTAACTTTGGCTTGCTAGCTCAGTGACTGCTGCTGGGCGAAGAAATATGCACCTCTTCCTGTTTACAGTGTTCCCTATGCGAAATCAGACTAGCGCCACAAAACCAACCAGTGGCCAGAATTATATTACACCCAGGTTGGTTTAGAAACCCCCTTGACAATGCATGGGAAATGGTTTAGGGCTGTTTAGCCAAAGCGCTGGAGGGCCAGGGGTTGTCGACCTTGGTCTGCGAACCCACAACCTTATGGCCCGCAGCCCTGTGCGCTATCAACATTCCTACATTACCATTTGATGCTTACAGGCCATGTAATCTGTCCAAGAAGTGAGGGTAAACGGTAGACATGTTCTCCGCTATACACTTTGTTTTCATTATTATATTGGGAATAGGGGAGGAGGGTTCAGGGAGGGTTTAGGTGAAATATGTTTTACTGAAGGGAGGGCCATCCGTTTTCATTTCAGAGAGGTCCGATTTTCTCCATGTAACCCTTACCATGAATAACGTTCACTTCCTAACTGTAACACGAGTCAATGACAAGGTAATGCTGTGTGGTCCTCTGTAGCTCAGCTGGTAGAGCACGGCGCTTGTAACGCCAAGGTAGTGGGTTCGATCCCCGGGACCACCCCATACACAAAAATGTATGCACGCATGACTGTAAGTCGCTTTGGATAAAAGCGTCTGCTAAATGGCATATTATTATTATTTATTATTACATGATGCTGTGTGGGTGTATGTGTGTGTGTACATTCAGTTCTATCTCCTGTAGTACCCCATCTACAACGTTCAGTTCTGTCTCCTGTAGTACCCCATCTACAACGTTCAGTTCTGTCTCCTGTAGTACCCCATCTACAACGTTCAGTTCTGTCTCCTGTAGTACCCCATCTACAACGTTCAGTCTTCTATAGTACCCCATCTACCACGTTCAGTTCTATCTCGTGTAGTACCCCATCTACAACGTTCAGTTCTGTCTCCTGTAGTACCCCATCTACAACGTTCAGTTCTGTCTCCTGTAGTACCCCATCTACAACGTTCAGTTCTGTCTCCTGTAGTACCCCATCTACAACGTTCAGTTCTGTCTCCTGTAGTACCCCATCTACAACGTTCAGTTCTGTCTCCTGTAGTACCCCATCTACAACGTTCAGTTTTGTCTCCTGTAGTACCCCATCTACAACGTTCAGTTCTGTCTCCTGTAGTACCCCATCTACAACGTTCAGTTCTGTCTCCTGTAGTACCCCATCTACAACGTTCAGTTCTGTCTCCTATAGTACTCTGTCTCTACTCTCCCATGTGTTCCGAAAGGACAAAGAGGAATGTGATTTGTAAAAGCATCCGTAGTCATGAGAATCCAGCTGGGAGTGTGTGTTTGTGTGAGCGTGTTTGCCGTTTTGTTTTGACCATTTAATCCCTCACTGTGTCTCAGTCACATCAGGCTGGAGTTGGAAACAGACTGGTTATTCTTCAGGTTGTAAAGCATTCCTAGTCCTGACAAGCTACTGGCCCGACAATTACTGTGTGTGAGTGTAAAGTGTGTTTGTGTGTGTGTAAAGTGTGTATGTAAAGTGTGTATGTGTGTGTGTAATATGTGTATGTGTGTGAGTAAGTGTTTGTCGTATTTACCATTTCATTTTCAGCTCTCCAGAATAACATAGCGTCAGGCTGAAGAGCAAAAAATCTAATCAAATCAATTTTTATTTGTCACATGTGCCAGAATACAACAGGTGTAGACGTTACCGTGAAATGCTTACAGGCCATGTTATCTGTCCAAGAAGTGAGGGTAAACCGTAAACATCTTCTCTGCTATCCACTTTGTTTTAATTATTATTTTGGGTATAGGGGAGAGTCACTTGTTTTTTTCTAGCGTTCAGGGAGGGTTTAGGTGAAATATACACTGCTCAAAAAAATAAAGGGAACACTTAAACAACACAATGTAACTCCAAGTCAATCACACTTCTGTGAAATCAAACTGTCCACTTAGGAAGCAACACTGATTGACAATACATTTCACATGCTGTTGTGCAAATGGAATAGACAACTGGTGGAAATTATAGGCAATTAGCAAGACACCCCCAATAAAGGACTGGTTTTGCAGGTGGTGACCACAGACCACTTCTCAGTTCCTATGCTTCCTGGCTGATGTTTTGGTCACTTTTGAATGCTGGCGGTGAGTCTACAACCCACACAAGTGGCTCAGGTAGTGCAGCTCATCCAGGATGGCACATCAATGCGAGCTGTGGCAAGAAGGTTTGCTGTGTCTGTCAGCGTAGTGTCCAGAGCATGGAGGCGCTACCAGGAGACAGGCCAGTACATCAGGAGACGTGGAGGAGGCCTTAGGAGGGCAACAACCCAGCAGCAGGAATGCTACCTCCGCCTTTGTGCAAGGAAGAGCAGGAGGAGCACTGCCAGAGCCCTGCAAAATGACCTCCAGCAGGCCACAAATGTGCATGTGTCTGCTCAAACGGTCAGAAACAGACTCCATGAGGGTGGTATGAGGGCCCGACGTCCACAGGTGGGGGTTGTGCTTACAGCCCAACACCGTGCAGGACGTTTGGCATTTGCCAGAGAACACCAAGATTGGCAAATTCGCCACTGGCGCCCTGTGCTCTTCACAGATGAAAGCAGGTTCACACTGAGCACATGTGACAGACGTGACAGAGTCTGGAGACGCCGTGGAGAACGTTCTGCTGCCTGCAACATCCTCCAGCATGACCGGTTTGGCAGTGGGTCAGTCATGGTGTGGGGTGGCATTTCTTTGGGGGGCCGCACAGCCCTCCATGTGCTCGCCAGAGGTAGCCTGACTGTCATTAGGTACCGAGATGAGATCCTCAGACCCCTTGTGAGACCATATGCTGGTGCGGTTGGCCCTGGGTTCCTCCTAATGCAAGACAATGCTAGACCTCATGTGGCTGGAGTGTGTCAGCAGTTCCTGCAAGAGGAAGGCATTGATGCTATGGACTGGCCCGCCCGTTCCCCAGACCTGAATCCAATTGAGCACATCTGGGACATCATGTCTCGCTCCATCCACCAATGCCACGTTGCACCACAGACTGTCCAGGAGTTGGCGGATGCTTTAGTCCAGGTCTGGGAGGAGATCCCTCAGGAGACCATCCGCCACCTCATCAGGAGCATGCCCAGGCGTTGTAGGGAGGTCATACAGGCACGTGGAGGCCACACACACTACTGAGCCTCATTTTGACTTGTTTTAAGGACATTACATCAAAGTTGGATCAGCCTGTAGTGTGGTTTTCCACTTAGATTTTGAGGGTGACTCCAAATCCAGACCTCCATGGGTTGATAAATTTGATTTCCATTGATAATTTTTGTGTGATTTTGTTGTCAGCACATTCAACTATGTCAAGAAAAAAGTATTTAATAAGATTATTTCATTCATTCAGATATCTAGGATGTGTTATTTTAGTGTTCCCTTAATTTTTTTGAGCAGTGTATTTTACTTAAGGGATGTAGTCCAAATGGACTATGGAGACGTCAACGTCCAACACAGAACCAGACAACAGAACACACTGATATCTGAACATCTGAACTTTTCCAACATCCTCACTCTGTTCTGTTCTCTCCCTGTGGGTTAAAGGACAACGTTTTATTCTAACACAGACTTAGCCGTAAATCTTTCTCTGGACAGACTGAGCTGTATCTCTCTCTGGACAGACTGAGCTGTATCTCTCTCTCTGGACAGACTGAGCTGTATCTCTCTCTCTGGACAGACTGAGCTGTATCTCTCTGGACAGACTGAGCTGTATCTCTCTCTCTGGCCAGACTGAGCTGTATCTCTCTCTCTGGACAGACTGAGCTGTATCTCTCTGGACAGACTGAGCTGTATCTCTCTCTCTGGACAGACAAACAGATTCCTTTTCAATCCTTCAAATACAGCAAATAACATTCTGATTCATTCATTTCGCTTCCATCTATGGGTAAATCTTACAATACGTCGACATTGTAACTTGTAATGCTGCATTGTATACATAGCTGATGCTTTATTCATTAGTTATTCATCAGCAGAAAACAATGAATCTTTAAATCCCAGTACAGACAGTAGTCCACAGAGATGAGAAACAATGAGTCTTTAAATCCCAGTACAGACAGTAGTCCACAGAGATGAGAAACAATGAGTCTTTAAATCCCAGTACAGACAGTAGTCCACAGAGATGAGAAACAATGAGTCTTTAAATCCCAGTACAGACAGTAGTCCACAGAGATGAGACGTTTCACACACTAACAGAGACTAACAGAGTGTCTGGCAGGTTAGGATCCGGGGGGCTGGGTTTAGCATCAGGGGTTAGGGGTTAGGGGTTAGGGGTCTGGGTTTAGCATCAGGGGTTAGGGGTTAGGGGTTAGGGGTTAGGGGTCTGGGTTTAGCATCAGGGGTTAGGGGTTAGGGGTCTGGGTTTAGCGTCAGGGGTTAGGGGTTAGGGGTTAGGGGTCTGGGTTTAGCGTCAGGGGTTAGGGGTTAGGGGTTAGGGGTTAGGGGTTAGGGGTCTGGGGTCTGGGTTTAGCGTCAGGGGTTAGGGGCTAGGGGTTAGGGGCTAGGGGTTAGGGGCTAGGGGTTAGGGGTTAGGGGTTAGGGGTCTGGGTTTAGAGGTTAGGGGTTAGGGGTTAGGGGTTAGGGGT
Organism: Coregonus ussuriensis; assembly: GCA_031479575.1. Taxonomy (NCBI): domain Eukaryota; kingdom Metazoa; phylum Chordata; class Actinopteri; order Salmoniformes; family Salmonidae; genus Coregonus; species Coregonus ussuriensis. The sequence continues at coordinate 3,780,439 of CM062500.1, read as the reverse complement.
TAGGGGTCTGGGTTTAGCGTCAGGGGTTAGGGGTCTGGGGTTAGGGGTTAGGGGTTAGGGGTCTGGGTTTAGCGTCAGGGGTTAGGGGTTAGGGGTTAGGGGTTAGGGGTTAGGGGTCTGGGTTTAGCGTCAGGGGTTAGGGGTTAGGGGTTAGGGGTCTGGGTTTAGCATCAGGGGTTAGGGGGTTAGGGGTTAGGGGTCTGGGTTTAGCGTCAGGGGTTAGGGGTTAGGGGTTAGGGGTCTGGGTTTAGCGTCAGGGGTTAGGGGTTAGGGGTTAGGGATTAGGGGTTAGGGGTTAGGGGTCTGGGTTTAGCGTCAGGGGTTAGGGGTTAGGGATTAGGGGTTAGGGGTTAGGGGTCTGGGTTTAGCGTCAGGGGTTAGGGGTTAGGGGTTAGGGGTCTGGGTTTAGCGTCAGGGGTTAGGGGTTAGGGGTTAGGGGTTAGGGGTCTGGGTTTAGCGTCAGGGGTTAGGGGTTAGGGGTTAGGGGTTAGGGGTCTGGGTTTAGCGTCAGGGGTTAGGGGTTAGGGGTTAGGGGTTATGGGTCTGGGTTTAGCATCAGGGGTTAGGGGTTAGGGGTTAGGGGTCTGGGTTTAGCGTCAGGGGTTAGGGGTTAGGGGTTATGGGTCTGGGTTTAGCATCAGGGGTTAGGGGTTAGGGGTTAGGGGTTAGGGGTCTGGGTTTAGCGTCAGGGGTTAGGGGTTAGGGGTTAGGGGTTAGGGGTCTGGGTTTAGCGTCAGGGGTTAGGGGTTAGGGGTTAGGGGTCTGGGTTTAGCATCAGGGGTTAGGGGTTAGGGGTTAGGGGTCTGGGTTTAGCGTCAGGGGTTAGAGGTTAGGGGTTAGGGGTTAGGGGTTAGGGGTCTGGGTTTAGCGTCAGGGGTTAGGGGTTAGGGGTTAGGGGTTAGGGGTCTGGGTTTAGCGTCAGGGGTTAGGGGTTAGGGGTCTGGGTTTAGCGTCAGGGGTTAGGGGTTAGGGGTTAGGGGTTAGGGGTCTGGGTTTAGCGTCAGGGGTTAGGGGTTAGAGGTTAGGGGTTAGGGGTTATGGGTCTGGGTTTAGCGTTAGGGGTTAGGGGTTAGGGGTCTGGGTTTAGCGTCAGGGGTTAGGGGTTAGGGGTTAGGGGTTAGGGGTTAGGGGTCTGGGTTTAGCGTCAGGGGTTAGGGGTCTGGGTTTAGAGGTTAGGGGTTAGGGGTTAGGGGTTAGGGGTCTGGGTTTAGCGTCAGGGGTTAGGGGTTAGGGGTTAGGGGTTAGGGGTCTGGGTTTAGCATCAGGGGTTAGGGGTTAGGGGTCTGGGTTTAGCGTCAGGGGTTAGGGGTTAGGGGTTAGGGGTTAGGGGTTAGGGGTCTGGGTTTAGCATCAGGGGTTAGGGGTTAGGGGTTAGGGGTCTGGGTTTAGCGTCAGGGGTTAGGAGTTAGGGGTTAGGGGTCTGGGTTTAGCGTCAGGGGTTAGGGGTTAGGGGTTAGGGGTTAGGGGTCTGGGTTTAGCGTCAGGGGTTAGGGGTTAGGGGTCTGGGTTTAGCGTCAGGGGTTAGGGGTTAGGGGTTAGGGGTTAGGGGTCTGGGCAGTGACAGGTGATAGCAGCGGCAGCAGCTAGGGAGCAGTAAAGGCAAGTGATGCTGCGAAGCGTTTCAGTGAGACTTCCTCATAACCAACCAATCAGGTCATCAGCCTGCTGCGTCTAGCTGCATGTAGCTCAGGGGAGGAGCCAGGGGAGGAGCCAGGGGTGGAGCCAGGGGAGGAGCCGGGGGTGGAGCCGGGGGAGGGGCCAGGGGAGGAGCCGGGGGTGGAGCCGGGGGTGGAGCCAGGGGAGGGGCCAGGGGTGGCACCAGGGGTGGAGCCAGGGGAGGGGCCAGGGGTGGCACCAGGGGAGGGGCCCGGGGAGGGGCCAGGGGAGGGGCCAGGGGTGGCGCCAGGGGTGGAGCCAGGGGTGGAGCCAGGGGAGGGGCCCGGGGAGGGGCCAGGGGTGGCGCCCGGGGAGGGGCCAGGGGTGGCGCCAGGGGAGGAGCCAGGGGTGGCACCAAAGACCGACCAGTTAAAGGCTGTCTGGCAGCCCAAACACGTAAAGGCTTCAGCCTCCATGAAAATCACAGGGATCACAATAAAACAGCAATAAGACCATTACACATGTGTTATAACAGATGTTACAATGTGTTATAACAGATGTTACAACGTGTTATAACGGATGTTACAACGTGTTATAACGGATGTTACAACGTGTTATAACGGATGTTACAACGTGTTATAACGGATGTTACAATGTGTTATAACAGTGTTATAGAAGGATGAGAATGATAAAGGATCATGTCCACAGACTGCTCTACCTGAGAAAACCCTTTTACATACATACACTCTTAACTCTCCCATGTCATGCTCATATCATAGACATCATACCACACATGTTAATAGACTGTAGCAGACAGACAGTGGATTCAGAACCATAGACATGTTAATAGACTGTAGCAGAAACCCAGTGGATTCAGAACCATAGACATGTTAATAGACTGTAGCAGAAACCCAGTGGATTCAGATCCATAGACATGTTAATAGACTGTAGCAGAAACCCAGTGGATTCAGAACCATAGACATGTTAATAGACTGTAGCAGAAACCCAGTGGATTCAGAACCATAGACATGTTAATAGACTGTAGCAGACAGACAGTGGATTCAGAACCATAGACATGTTAATAGACTGTAGCAGAAACCCAGTGGATTCAGAACCATAGACATGTTAATAGACTGTAGCAGACAGACAGTGGATTCAGAACCATAGACATGTTAATAGACTGTAGCAGAAACCCAGTGGATTCAGAACCATAGACATGTTAATAGACTGTAGCAGAAACCCAGTGGATTCAGATCCATATACATGTTAATAGACTGTAGCAGACAGACAGTGGATTCAGAACCATAGACATGTTAATAGACTGTAGCAGAAACCCAGTGGATTCAGAACCATAGACATGTTAATAGACTGTAGCAGACAGACAGTGGATTCAGAACCATAGACATGTTAATAAACTGTAGCAGAAACCCAGTGGATTCAGAACCATAGACATGTTAATAGACTGTAGCAGACAGACAGTGGATTCAGAACCATATACATGTTAATAGACTGTAGCAGAAACAGTGGATTCAGATCCATATACGTGGGATCCAGCTGGTGATTCAACACAATGTGAACACACTCCCACTCTCCCTGGAAGTCAGTGCAAGATCTCATCTGTTCCAAAGTACCCACAAATGTTGTAGCTGGAATGAAAGATACTCTATTAGCACCCCAGGTATTGTCCTCTACAACATAGTTGTACTGTTGAACTGTTGATAACGCAGAAAACCCATTCAGACAATCCATATCTGAATGTTTCAATGCAGTTTCAATGCATGTCATCCTCAGAAATGTAACGTCAATAGTTAAACCCCGTCTCCCTCCCCTCCTGTCAGACGAAGGTGTTGGGAGGGTTGGCTCTGATTGATAGTTAAACCCTGTCTCCCTCCCCGCCTGTCAGACGAAGGTGTTGGGAGGGTTGGCTCTGATTGATAGTTAAACCCCGTTTCCCTCCCCTCCTGTCAGACGAAGGTGTTGGGAGGGTTGGCTCTGATTGATAGTTAAACCCAGTCTCCCTCCCCGCCTGTCAGACGAAGGTGTTGGGAGGGTTGGCTCTGATTGATAGTTAAACCCCGTTTCCCTCCCCTCCTGTCAGACGAAGGTGTTGGGAGGGTTGGCTCTGATTGATAGTTAAACCCCGTTTCCCTCCCCTCCTGTCAGACGAAGGTGTTGGGAGGGTTGGCTCTGATTGATAGTTAAACCCCGTTTCCCTCCCCTCCTGTCAGACGAAGGTGTTGGGAGGGTTGGCTCTGATTGATAGTTAAACCCCGTCTCCCTCCCCTCCTGTCAGACGAAGGTGTTGGGAGGGTTGGCTCTGATTGATAGTTAAACCCTGTCTCCCTCCCCGCCTGTCAGACGAAGGTGTTGGGAGGGTTGGCTCTGATTGATAGTTAAACCCCGTTTCCCTCCCCTCCTGTCAGACGAAGGTGTTGGGAGGGTTGGCTCTGATTGATAGTTAAACCCCGTCTCCCTCCCCTCCTGTCAGACGAAGGTGTTGGGAGGGTTGGCTCTGATTGATAGTTAAACCCTGTCTCCCTCCCCGCCTGTCAGACGAAGGTGTTGGGAGGGTTGGCTCTGATTGATAGTTAAACCCCGTTTCCCTCCCCTCCTGTCAGACGAAGGTGTTGGGAGGGTTGGCTCTGATTGATAGTTAAACCCAGTCTCCCTCCCCGCCTGTCAGACGAAGGTGTTGGGAGGGTTGGCTCTGATTGATAGTTAAACCCCGTTTCCCTCCCCTCCTGTCAGACGAAGGTGTTGGGAGGGTTGGCTCTGATTGATAGTTAAACCCCGTTTCCCTCCCCTCCTGTCAGACGAAGGTGTTGGGAGGGTTGGCTCTGATTGATAGTTAAACCCCGTCTCCCTCCCCTCCTGTCAGACGAAGGTGTTGGGAGGGTTGGCTCTGATTGATAGTTAAACCCTGTCTCCCTCCCCGCCTGTCAGACGGAGGTGTTGGGAGGGTTGGCTCTGATTGATAGTTAAACCCCGTTTCCCTCCCCTCCTGTCAGACGAAGGTGTTGGGAGGGTTGGCTCTGATTGATAGTTAAACCCCGTTTCCCTCCCCTCCTGTCAGACGAAGGTGTTGGGAGGGTTGGCTCTGATTGATAGTTAAACCCCGTTTCCCTCCCCTCCTGTCAGACGAAGGTGTTGGGAGGGTTGGCTCTGATTGATAGTTAAACCCCGTCTCCCTCCCCTCCTGTCAGACGAAGGTGTTGGGAGGGTTGGCTCTGATTGATAGTTAAACCCTGTCTCCCTCCCCGCCTGTCAGACGAAGGTGTTGGGAGGGTTGGCTCTGATTGATAGTTAAACCCCGTTTCCCTCCCCGCCTGTCAGACCAAGGTGTTGGGAGGGTTGGCTCTGATTGATAGTTAAACCCCGTTTCCCTCCCCGCCTGTCAGACCAAGGTGTTGGGAGGGTTGGCTCTGATTGATAGTTAAACCCCGTTTCCCTCCCCGCCTGTCAGACCAAGGTGTTGGGAGGGTTGGCTCTGATTGATAGTTAAACCCCGTCTCCCTCCCCGCCTGTCAGACGAAGGTGTTGGGAGGGTTGGCTCTGATTGGCCAGGCCAGCTTCTTCTCCTTGGCCTCGCGGTCAAACGTGTCGTAGACTGAGTCGTTGGTGTGCGTCGTCTTGGTCGCCACGGGGATGTCCACCACGCCCACGTAGTTCTTCTTGGCCACGCGGGAGCTGGCGGTGACGGTGTAGGCGTTGCTACGGTAACATTTCATAGAGGACGTGCAGAAGGTCTCCCTCATGCCGCGTCTGAAGTTAGCGTTGTACGCGGAGTAGAGCAAGGGTTTGGAGGCGGTGGCGCTGAACGACACCCAGACCACACAGCAGAACACTAGAGCCCCCTGTCTGCCGGGGCTCGGGGCCTCGCTGGGGTGCCACAGCTGGACCACGTAGAACGGAGTCCAGGTGAGGAGAAACACCACGTTCAGCACGAGAAACATCTTGATGGTCTTCACTTTAGTCCTGGGGACGATGTTGGTGGTTCTCCTGACCGTGTGTCCATCTGCGCCGATCCTCCAGATGTATCGGACCACGCGCCGGTAGAACCACACGATGAGGACACCTGGGACCAGGAACCCCAGGAGCAGGTGGGCGGAACCGTACGCCACGCCGTCCCAGCTTCCCGCCGGCAGGAAGAAGTCACAGTGCCCGCCCCCGTCCGCCGCCGCCGCCGCCTCCGAGCCGTAGAAGAAAAAGCAGGGGGAGACGAAGGCGGCGTCCAACAGCCAGGAGGCCAGGATCATCCGCTTGGCTTTCTCCCGGGACACCTTGAAGCTTAGCGGGTACACGATGGTGTAGAACCGGTCCACACAGATGGACAGCAGGACATACACCTGGACACCGGGACACAGGTGTTGCAGGTAGCGGACAGCCTTACAGGCGACGGCGCTGAGAGGCCAGCCCCCGCAGGTCACCTGGAGGAGGATGAAGGGAGCGCAGCCCAGGGACAGCAACAGGTCAGCGCAGGCCATGGACACCACAAAGTAGTTAGTGGTGGACTGGCTCCTCCTGCTGCGGTGGATCACCACACACACTAGAGCATTACCCAGGATGGAGACCAGCCACAGGAGACTGAACACCAGCCCCAGAACAGCCACCTCCGCTGGGGTGAGTTCATACGACACCTGGGTGGTGTTCCGGAGGCCGGAGGAGGAAGAGGAGGAGGAGGAGGAGAGGGCATCGCGGTTACAGAGGAAGGGTGTGGCTGAGCTGGTGTTGTCCCTGTCTGACAGGTTAAAGGTCATGGGGAGGGTAAAGGAGGGGGAGAGGAGGGACAGGAGGGAGGGCTTGATGCTGTCTGTTGATTGGGCGTACACCATGGCTGCTATCGGTACTGCACCACAGGAGAGCTGCAGAGACAAACACAGAAACAAGATGTTGTGAGATGGAGGAGACATGGAAAACATACAAAACAGTAGGTCCTAAATAATACCATATGCACTGTATATGATATATACCAATATGGAAGAGGACGTTCATGGAAATAAGATACTTACACTGCTTCAGAAAGTATTCACACCCCTTGACTTTTTCCACATTTTGTTGTGTGAATTAAAAATGGATTAAAATGAATTAAATCCAGATTTGTGTCACTGGCCTACACACAATTATGTTTTTAGACATTTTTACAAATTAATTAAAAAACGAAAAGCTGAAATGTCTTGAGTCAATAAGTATTCAACCCCTTTGTTATGGCCGAGCCTAAATAAGTTCAGGAGTAAAAAATGTTCTTAACAAGTCACATAATATGTTGCATGGACTGTGTGCAATAACAGTGTTTAACATGATTTTTGAATGACTACCTCTTTTCTGTACCCCACACATACGATTATCTGTATGGTCCCTCAGTCGAGCAGTGAATTTCAAACACAGATTCAAGCACAAAGACCAGGGAGGTTTTCCAATGCCTCGCAAAGAAGGATGGGTAAAAAAATAAATAAATAAAGCAGACATTGAATATCCCTTTGAGCACGGTGAAGTTATTAATTACACGTTGGATGGTGTATCATTACACCCAGTCACTACAAAATAAATAATAATGTTTTATTGTCACATACACCAGAAAGGTGCAGTGAAATGTGTTGTTTTACAAGGTCAGCCATAGGAGCACGGTGCTCCTGGAGCAAATTAGAGTTAAGTGCCTTGCACAAGGGCACATCAACAGATACAGATACAGGCGTCCTTCCTAACTCAGTTGCCGGAGAGGAAGGAAACTGCTCAGGGATTTCACCATGAGGCTAATGGTGACTTTAAACCAGCTACAGAGTTTAAAGGCTGTGATAGGAGAAAACTGAGGATGGATCAATAACATTGTAGTTACTCCACAATACTAACCTAAATGACAGTCAAAAGAAGGATGCCCGTACAGAATACAAATATTCCAAAACACGCATCCTGTTTGCAATAAGGCACTAAAGTAAAACTGAAAAAAAAATTGCAAAGAAATTAACTTTTTGTCCTGAATACAAAGTGTTCTGTTTGGGGCAAATCCATCACATCACTGAGTACTACTCTTCAGCTTTCCAAGCATGGTGGTGGCTGCATCATGTTATGGGTATGCTTGTCACCGGCAAGGTCTAGGGAGGGTTTTTAGGATAAAAATAAACGGAATAGAGCTAAGCACGGGCAAAATCCTAGAGGAAAACCTGCTTCAGTCTGCTTTGCACCAGACACCGGGAGACAAATTCACCTTTCAGCAGGACAATAACCTAAAACACATGGCCAAATATACACTGGAGTTGCTTACAAAGAAGACATTGAATATTCCTGAGTGGCCTAGTTACAGTTTCGACTTAAATTGTCTTGAAAATCTATGGTAAGACTTGAAAATGGCTGTCTAGCAATGATCAACAACCAATTTGACAGAGCTTGAAGAATCTAAAAAAATAATAATGTGCAGATATTGTACAATCCAGGTGTGGAAAGCTCTTAGAGACTTACCCAGAAAGACTCATAGCTGTAATCGCTGCCAAAGGGGATTCTAACATGTATTGACTCAGGGGGTTGAATACTTATGTACATTTCAATACATTTGGAAATATTTCTAAAAACATGTTTTCACTTTGTCATTATGGGGTATTGTGTGTAGATGGGTGATTTTTATTTTATTTAATCCATTTTGAATTCAGGCTGTAACACAACTAAATGTGGAATAAGTCAAGGGGTATGAATACTTTCTGAAGGCTCTGTAACTCATCTTCCCAGGTTTATAAATTATATTCTAACATTTACATTTTTAGTCATTTAGCAGACGCTCTTATCCAGAGCCACTTACAGTTAGTGAGTGCATACATTATTTTTTAACCTGAGGAGGGATCAGTCCTGAACTGCCCTGATCTGAGCGCGTCTGTGAGATGCTGTGTGTGTGTGTGTGTTTGTATGTGTGTGTGTGTGTGTGTGTGTGTGTGTTTGTCTGTGTGTTCGTGTGTGTGTGTGTGTTTGTCTGTGTGTGTGCTTGTCTGTGTGTTTGTCTGTGTGTGTGTGTGTGTGTGTGTGTGTCTGTGTGTGTGTGTGTGTGTGTGTGTGTCTGTGTGTGTGTGTGTGTGTCTGTGTGTGTGTGTGTCTGTGTGTGTGTGTGTCTGTGTGTGTGTCTGTGTGTGTGTGTCTGTGTGTGTGTGTGTCTGTGTGTGTGTCTGTGTGTGTGTCTGTGTGTGTGTGTGTGTCCTTGGAAAGATCAAGATGTGTTTGTAGCCAGAGGAAACCGAGGCAGCGAGGCGAGCTCCATTTCATAATGGTGAGGAGGAACATCGTCATTATTGACAAGGCCTCAGGAAGAAGAGCAGTCCTTGGGCTCTACGATGGTCTCGCTCTCTGTGGTCAAACAATCAGAACTCTCTATATGGTGAGAGGCTCATATTCAAAAACACTCAGTGGTCTGACAATGGCTTTCCTTGGGCCCTAAGGTCTCTCTCTGGGCTCCCTGACAAAGAGGAGCTGTGTTGAGGGGATGGCTTAATGGGTGATAGAGGGACTGTGTTGAGGGGATGGCTTAATGGGTGATAGAGGGACTGTGTTGAGGGGATGGCTTAATGGGTGATAGAGGGACTGTGTTGAGGGGATGGCTTAATGGGTGATAGAGGGACTGTGTTGAGGGGATGGCTTAATGGGTGATAGAGGGACTGTGTTGAGGGGATGGCTTAATGGGTGATAGAGGGACTGTGTTGAGGGGATGGCTTAATGGGTGATAGAGGGACTGTGTTGAGGGGCTTAATGGGTGATAGAGGGACTGTGTTGAGGGGATGGCTTAATGGGTGATAGAGGGACTGTGTTGAGGGGATGGCTTAATGGGTGATAGAGGGACTGTGTTGAGGGGATGGCTTAATGGGTGATAGAGGGACTGTGTTGAGGGGATGGCTTAATGGGTGATAGAGGGACTGTGTTGAGGGGATGGCTTAATGGGTGATAGAGGGACTGTGTTGAGGGGATGGCTTAATGGGTGATAGAGGGACTGTGTTGAGGGGATGGCTTAATGGGTGATAGAGGGACTGTGTTGAGGGGATGGCTTAATGGGTGATAGAGGGACTGTGTTGAGGGGATGGCTTAATGGGTGATAGAGGGACTGTGTTGAGGGGATGGCTTAATGGGTGATAGAGGGACTGTGTTGAGGGGATGGCTTAATGGGTGATAGAGGGACTGTGTTGAGGGGATGGCTTAATGGGTGATAGAGGGACTGTGTTGAGGGGATGGCTTAATGGGTGATAGAGGGACTGTGTTGAGGGGATGGCTTAATGGGTGATAGAGGGACTGTGTTGAGGGGATGGCTTAATGGGTGATAGAGGGACTGTGTTGAGGGGATGGCTTAATGGGTGATAGAGGGACTGTGTTGAGGGGATGGCTTAATGGGTGATAGAGGGACTGTGTTGAGGGGCTTAATGGGTGATAGAGGGACTGTGTTGAGGGGATGGCTTAATGGGTGATAGAGGGACTGTGTTGAGGGGATGGCTTAATGGGTGATAGAGGGACTGTGTTGAGGGGATGGCTTAATGGGTGATAGAGGGACTGTGTTGAGGGGATGGCTTAATGGGTGATAGAGGGACTGTGTTGAGGGGATGGCTTAATGGGTGATAGAGGGACTGTGTTGAGGGGATGGCTTAATGGGTGATAGAGGGACTGTGTTGAGGGGATGGCTTAATGGGTGATAGAGGGACTGTGTTGAGGGGATGGCTTAATGGGTGATAGAGGGACTGTGTTGAGGGGATGGCTTAATGGGTGATAGAGGGACTGTGTTGAGGGGATGGCTTAATGGGTGATAGAGGGACTGTGTTGAGGGGATGGCTTAATGGGTGATAGAGGGACTGTGTTGAGGGGATGGCTTAATGGGTGATAGAGGGACTGTGTTGAGGGGATGGCTTAATGGGTGATAGAGGGACTGTGTTGAGGGGATGGCTTAATGGGTGATAGAGGGACTGTGTTGAGGGGATGGCTTAATGGGTGATAGAGGGACTGTGTTGAGGGGATGGCTTAATGGGTGATAGAGGGACTGTGTTGAGGGGATGGCTTAATGGGTGATAGAGGGACTGTGTTGAGGGGATGGCTTAATGGGTGATAGAGGGACTGTGTTGAGGGGATGGCTTAATGGGTGATAGAGGGACTGTGTTGAGGGGATGGCTTAATGGGTGATAGAGGGACTGTGTTGAGGGGCTTAATGGGTGATAGAGGGACTGTGTTGAGGGGATGGCTTAATGGGTGATAGAGGGACTGTGTTGAGGGGATGGCTTAATGGGTGATAGAGGGACTGTGTTGAGGGGATGGCTTAATGGGTGATAGAGGGACTGTGTTGAGGGGATGGCTTAATGGGTGATAGAGGGACTGTGTTGAGGGGCTTAATGGGTGATAGAGGAACTGTGTTGAGGGGATGGCTTAATGGGTGATAGAGGGACTGTGTTGAGGGGATGGCTTAATGGGTGATAGAGGGACTGTGTTGAGGGGATGGCTTAATGGGTGATAGAGGGACTGTGTTGAGGGGATGGCTTAATGGGTGATAGAGGAGCTGTGTTGAGGGGATGGCTTAATGGGTGATAGAGGGACTGTGTTGAGGGGCTTAATGGGTGATAGAGGGACTGTGTTGAGGGGATGGCTTAATGGGTGATAGAGGGACTGTGTTGAGGGGATGGCTTAATGGGTGATAGAGGGACTGTGTTGAGGGGATGGCTTAATGGGTGATAGAGGGACTGTGTTGAGGGGCTTAATGGGTGATAGAGGGACTGTGTTGAGGGGATGGCTTAATGGGTGATAGAGGGACTGTGTTGAGGGGATGGCTTAATGGGTGATAGAGGGACTGTGTTGAGGGGATGGCTTAATGGGTGATAGAGGAGCTGTGTTGAGGGGATGGCTTAATGGGTGATAGAGGGACTGTGTTGAGGGGATGGCTTAATGGGTGATAGAGGGACTGTGTTGAGGGGATGGCTTAATGGGTGATAGAGGAGCTGTGTTGAGGGGATGGCTTAATGGGTGATAGAGGGACTGTGTTGAAGGCTTAATGGGTGATAGAGGGACTGTGTTGAGGGGATGGCTTAATGGGTGATAGAGGAACTGTGTTAAGGGGATGGCTTAATGAGTGATAGAGGGACTGTGTTGAGGGGATGGCTTAATGGGTGATAGAGGGACTGTGTTGAGGGGATGGCTTAATGGGTGATAGAGGGACTGTGTTGAGGGGATGGCTTAATGGGTGATAGAGGGACTGTGTTGAGGGGATGGCTTAATGGGTGATAGAGGGACTGTGTTGAGGGGATGGCTTAATGGGTGATAGAGGGACTGTGTTGAGGGGATGGCTTAATGGGTGATAGAGGGACTGTGTTGAGGGGATGGCTTAATGGGTGATAGAGGAGCTGTGTTGAGGGGATGGCTTAATGGGTGATAGAGGGACTGTGTTGAGGGGATGGCTTAATGGGTGATAGAGGGACTGTGTTGAGGGGCTTAATGGGTGATAGAGGGACTGTGTTGAGGGGATGGCTTAATGGGTGATAGAGGGACTGTGTTGAGGGGATGGCTTAATGGGTGATAGAGGACCTGTGTTGAGGGGATGGCTTAATGGGTGATAGAGGGACTGTGTTGAGGGGATGGCTTAATGGGTGATAGAGGAACTGTGTTGAGGGGATGGCATAATGGGTGATAGAGGGACTGTGTTGAGGGGCTTAATGGGTGATAGAGGAACTGTGTTGAGGGGATGGCTTAATGGGTGATAGAGGGACTGTGTTGAGGGGATGGCTTAATGGGTGATAGAGGAACTGTGTTGAGGGGATGGCTTAATGGGTGATAGAGGGACTGTGTTGAGGGGATGGCTTAATGGGTGATAGAGGGACTGTGTTGAGGGGATGGCTTAATGGGTGATAGAGGAACTGTGTTGAGGGGATGGCTTAATGGGTGATAGAGGGGCTGTGTTGAGGGGATGGCTTAATGGGTGATAGAGGGACTGTGTTGAGGGGCTTAATGGGTGATAGAGGGACTGTGTTGAGGGGATGGCTTAATGGGTGATTGAGGGACTGTGTTGAGGGGATGGCTTAATGGGTGATAGAGGAGCTGTGTTGAGGGGATGGCTTAATGGGTGATAGAGGGACTGTGTTGAGGGGATGGCTTAATGGGTGATAGAGGGACTGTGTTGAGGGGATGGCTTAATGGGTGATAGAGGAACTGTGTTGAGGGGATGGCTTAATGGGTGATAGAGGGACTGTGTTGAGGGGATGGCTTAATGGGTGATAGAGGGACTGTGTTGAGGGGATGGCTTAATGGGTGATAGAGGGACTGTGTTGAGGGGCTTAATGGGTGATAGAGGGACTGTGTTGAGGGGATGGCTTAATGGGTGATAGAGGGACTGTGTTGAGGGGATGGCTTAATGGGTGATAGAGGGACTGTGTTGAGGGGATGGCTTAATGGGTGATAGAGGGACTGTGTTGAGGGGATGGCTTAATGGGTGATAGAGGGACTGTGTTGAGGGGATGGCTTAATGGGTGATAGAGGAGCTGTGTTGAGGGGATGGCTTAATGGGTGATAGAGGGACTGTGTTGAGGGGATGGCTTAATGGGTGATAGAGGGACTGTGTTGAGTGGATGGCTTAATGGGTGATAGAGGGACTGTGTTGAGGGGATGGCTTAATGGGTGATAGAGGGACTGTGTTGAGGGGATGGCTTAATGGGTCATAGAGGGACTGTGTTGAGGGGATGGCTTAATGGGTGATAGAGGGACTGTGACGAGGGGTTTTCTATTCTAATCTAATACATCTCTATCTCCACCTCTAATCTAATACATCTCTATCTCCACCTCTAATCTAATACATCTCTATCTCTACCTCTAATCTAATACATCTCTATCTCTACCTCTAATCTAATACATCTCTATCTCTACCTCTAATCTAATACATCTCTATCTCCACCTCTAATCTAATACATCTTTATCTCCACCTCTAATCTAATACATCTCTATCTCCACCTCTAATCTAATACATCTCTATCTCCACCTCTAATCTAATACATCTCTATCTCCACCTCTAATCTAATACCTCTCTATCTCCACCTCTAATCTAATACATCTCTATCTCTACCTCTAATCTAATACATCTCTATCTCTACCTCTAATCTAATACATCTCTATCTCTACCTCTAATCTAATACATCTCTATCTCCACCTCTAATCTAATACATCTCTATCTCTACCTCTAATCTAATACATCTCTATCTCTACCTCTAATCTAATACATCTCTATCTCTACCTCTAATCTAATACATCTCTATCTCCAACTCTAATCTAATACATCTCTATCTCTACCTCTAATCTAATACATCTCTATCTCTACCTCTAATCTAATACATCTCTATCTCTACCTCTAATCTAATACATCTCTATCTCCAACTCTAATCTAATACATCTCTATCTCTACTTCTAATCTAATACATCTCTATCTCTACCTCTCTATTCTAATACATCTCTATCTCTACCTCTAATCCAATACATCTCTATCTCTACCTCTAATCTAATACATCTCTATCTCCACCTCTAATCTAATACATCTCTATCTCTACTTCTAATCTAATACATCTCTATCTCTACCTCTCTATTCTAATACATCTCTATCTCTACCTCTAATCTAATACATCTCTATCTCTGTATTATATCAACAACATGCACTGAGGAGCTGTGACTGCTGAAGAGACGAAACTATTCATTAGTCACTCCGAGGGACACAGCTGAGCCAAACCACACCAGGGGACAGCAGGGCACACAGAGGCAATAAGCGGGAGTCTGTGGAGTCCAGAGTCTCTCTGGGGATAATCATTAAGGTTCTTTCGAGGCTGAGGTACTCTAAGGGGCAGGTTTACAGTGGGGGAAAAAAGTATTTAGTCAGCCACCAATTGTGCAAGTTCTCCCACTTAAAAAGATGAGAGAGGCCTGTAAGTTTCATCATAGGTACACGTCAATTATGACAGACAAAATGAGAAAAAAAAATCCAGAAAATCACATTGTAGGATTTTTAATGAATTTATTTGCAAATTATGGTGGAAAATAAGTATTTGGTCAATAACAAAAGTTTCTCAATACTTTGTTATATACCCTTTGTTGGCAATGACACAGGTCAAAAGTTTTCTGTAAGTCTTCACAAGGTTTTTACACACTGTTGCTGGTATTTTGGCCCATTCCTCCATGCAGATCTCCTCTAGAGCAGTGATGTTTTGGGGCTGTCGCTGGGCAACACAGACTTTCAACTCCCTCCAAAGATTTTCTATGGGGTTGAGATCTGGAGACTGGCTAGGCCACTCCAGGACCTTGAAATGCTTCTTACGAAGCCTCTCCTTCATTGCCCGGGCGGTGTGTTTGGGATCATTGTCATGCTGAAAGACCCAGCCACGTTTCATCTTCAATGCCCTTGCTGATGGAAGGAGGTTTTCACTCAAAATCTCACGATACATGGCCCCATTCATTCTTTCCTTTACACGGATCAGTCGTCCTGGTCCCTTTGCAGAAAAACAGCCCCAAAGCATGATGTTTCCACCCCCATGCTCCACAGTAGGTATGGTGTTCTTTGGATGCAACTCAGCATTCTTTGTCCTCCAAACACGACGAGTTGAGTTTTTACCAAAAAGTTATATTTTGGTTTCATCTGACCATATGACATTCTCCCAATCCTCTTCTGGATCATCCAAATGCACTCTAGCAAACTTCAGACGGGCCTGGACATGTACTGGCTTAAGCAGGGGGACACGTCTTGCACTGCAGGATTTGAGTCCCTGGCGGCGTAGTGTGTTACTGATGGTAGGCTTTGTTACTTTGGTCCCAGCTCTCTGCAGGTCATTCACTAGGTCCCCCCGTGTGGTTCTGGGATTTTTGCTCACCGTTCTTGTGATCATTTTGACCCCACGGGGTGAGATCTTGCGTGGAGCCCCAGATCGAGGGAGATTATCAGTGGTCTTGTATGTCTTCCATTTCCTAATAATTGCTCCCACAGTTGATTTCTTCAAACCAAGCTGCTTACCTATTGCAGATTCAGTCTTTCCAGCCTGGTGCAGGTCTACAATTTTGTTTCTGGTGTCCTTTGACAGCTCTTTGGTCTTGGCCATAGTGGAGTTTGGAGTGTGACTGTTTGAGGTTGTGGACAGGTGTCTTTTATACTGATAACAAGTTCAAACAGGTGCCATTAATACAGGTAACGAGTGGAGGACAGAGGAGCCTCTTAAAGAAGAAGTTACAGGTCTGTGAGAGCCAGAAATCTTGCTTGTTTGTAGGTGACCAAATACTTATTTTCCACCATAATTTGCAAATAAATTCATTAAAAATCCTACAATGTCTGTCATAGTTGACGTGTACCTATGATGAAAATTACAGGCCTCTCTCATCTTTTTAAGTGGGAGAACTTGCACAATTGGTGGCTGACTAAATCCTTTTTCCCCCCGCTGTCTGTGTAGAGGTTGAGGTAGGCTATAGCCAGCCCAGACCCTGGTTGACAGGTTGAGGTGGGCTATAGCCAGCCCAGACC
This sequence comes from Coregonus ussuriensis, assembly GCA_031479575.1. NCBI lineage: Eukaryota > Metazoa > Chordata > Actinopteri > Salmoniformes > Salmonidae > Coregonus > Coregonus ussuriensis. The sequence goes on along the minus strand of CM062500.1, from coordinate 3,764,367 downwards.
CTGGTTGCTGTCTGTGTAGAGGTTGAGGGGTGGGCTATAGCCAGCCCAGACCCTGGTTGCTGTCTGTGTAGAGGTTGAGGTGGGTTATAGCCAGCCCAGACCCTGGTTGCTGTCTGTGTAGAGGTTGAGGTGGGCTATAGCCAGCCCAGACCCTGGTTGCTGTCTGTGTAGAGGTTGAGGTGGGCTATAGCCAGCCCAGACCCTGGTTGCTGTCTGTGTAGAGGTTGAGGTGGGTTATAGCCAGCCCAGACCCTGGTTGCTGTCTGTGTAGAGGTTGAGGTGGGCTATAGCCAGCCCAGACCCTGGTTGCTGTCTGTGTAGAGGTTGAGGTGGGTTATAGCCAGCCCAGACCCTGGTTGCTGTCTGTGTAGAGGTTGAGGTGGGTTATAGCCAGCCCAGACCCTGGTTGCTGTCTGTGTAGAGGTTGAGGTGGGTTATAGCCAGCCCAGACCCTGGTTGCTGTCTGTGTAGAGGTTGAGGTGGGCTATAGCCAGCCCAGACCCTGGTTGCTGTCTGTGTAGAGGTGGGTTATAGCCAGCCCAGACCCTGGTTGCTGTCTGTGTAGAGGTGGGCTATAGCCAGCCCAGACCCTGGTTGCTGTCTGTGTAGAGGTTGAGGTGGGCTATAGCCAGCCCAGACCCTGGTTGCTGTCTGTGTAGAGGTTGAGGTAGGCTATAGCCAGCCCAGACCCTGGTTGCTGTCTGTGTAGAGGTTGAGGGGTGGGCTATAGCCAGCCCAGACCCTGGTTGCTGTCTGTGTAGAGGTTGAGGTGGGTTATAGCCAGCCCAGACCCTGGTTGCTGTCTGTGTAGAGGTTGAGGTGGGCTATAGCCAGCCCAGACCCTGGTTGCTGTCTGTGTAGAGGTTGAGGTGGGCTATAGCCAGCCCAGACCCTGGTTGCTGTCTGTGTAGAGGTTGAGGTGGGTTATAGCCAGCCCAGACCCTGGTTGCTGTCTGTGTAGAGGTTGAGGTGGGCTATAGCCAGCCCAGACCCTGGTTGCTGTCTGTGTAGAGGTTGAGGTGGGTTATAGCCAGCCCAGACCCTGGTTGCTGTCTGTGTAGAGGTTGAGGTGGGTTATAGCCAGCCCAGACCCTGGTTGCTGTCTGTGTAGAGGTTGAGGTGGGTTATAGCCAGCCCAGACCCTGGTTGCTGTCTGTGTAGAGGTTGAGGTGGGCTATAGCCAGCCCAGACCCTGGTTGCTGTCTGTGTAGAGGTGGGTTATAGCCAGCCCAGACCCTGGTTGCTGTCTGTGTAGAGGTGGGCTATAGCCAGCCCAGACCCTGGTTGCTGTCTGTGTAGAGGTTGAGGTGGGCTATAGCCAGCCCAGACCCTGGTTGCTGTCTGTGTAGAGGTTGAGGTAGGCTATAGCCAGCCCAGACCCTGGTTGCTGTCTGTGTAGAGGTTGAGGGGTGGGCTATAGCCAGCCCAGACCCTGGTTGCTGTCTGTGTAGAGGTTGAGGTGGGTTATAGCCAGCCCAGACCCTGGTTGCTGTCTGTGTAGAGGTTGAGGTGGGCTATAGCCAGCCCAGACCCTGGTTGCTGTCTGTGTAGAGGTTGAGGTGGGCTATAGCCAGCCCAGACCCTGGTTGCTGTCTGTGTAGAGGTTGAGGTGGGTTATAGCCAGCCCAGACCCTGGTTGCTGTCTGTGTAGAGGTTGAGGTGGGCTATAGCCAGCCCAGACCCTGGTTGCTGTCTGTGTAGAGGTTGAGGTGGGTTATAGCCAGCCCAGACCCTGGTTGCTGTCTGTGTAGAGGTGAGGTGGCTATAGCCAGCCCAGACCCTGGTTGCTGTCTGTGTAGAGGTGGGTTATAGCCAGCCCAGACCCTGGTTGCTGTCTGTAGAGGTGAGGCTATAGCCAGCCCAGACCCTGGTTGCTGTCTGTGTAGAGGTTGAGGTGGGCTATAGCCAGCCCAGACCCTGGTTGCTGTCTGTGTAGAGGTTGAGGTAGGCTATAGCCAGCCCAGACCCTGGTTGCTGTCTGTGTAGAGGTTGAGGTGGGTTATAGCCAGCCCAGACCCTGGTTGCTGTCTGTGTAGAGGTTGAGGTGGGTTATAGCCAGCCCAGACCCTGGTTGCTGTCTGTGTAGAGGTTGAGGTGGGTTATAGCCAGCCCAGACCCTGGTTGCTGTCTGTGTAGAGGTTGAGGTGGGCTATAGCCAGCCCAGACCCTGGTTGCTGTCTGTGTAGAGGTTGAGGTGGGCTATAGCCAGCCCAGACCCTGGTTGCTGTCTGTGTAGAGGTGGGTTATAGCCAGCCCAGACCCTGGTTGCTGTCTGTGTAGAGGTGGGCTATAGCCAGCCCAGACCCTGGTTGCTGTCTGTGTAGAGGTTGAGGTGGGCTATAGCCAGCCCAGACCCTGGTTGCTGTCTGTGTAGAGGTTGAGGTGGGCTATAGCCAGCCCAGACCCTGGTTGCTGTCTGTGTAGAGGTTGAGGTAGGCTATAGCCAGCCCAGACCCTGGTTGACAGGTTTATCACACATCTCATGTTTACTCCAGTGGCCCTCCTCTCTCTACCTTCATTCTCTATATTCCCTTGGCAACCATAGCCTGATTCAGCCCTGCCATCCACACACACACAGCCTGATTCAGCCCTGCCATCCACACACACACAGCCTGATGAGAGACAAGCCTGAACCTCAACAAGCCAGGTGCTGCTGCTGAAAGATATACAGTTTACAGTGTTTCTGGGCTAGAGAGAGAGCAACACTGTGACAACAACACAACACCGTGACAGACCAGTGTCAACAACACAACACCGTGACAGACCAGGGTCAACACCACAACACCATGACAGACCAGTGTCAACACCACAACACCGTGACAGACCAGTGTCAACACCACAACACCGTGACAGACCAGTGTCAACACCACAACACCATGACAGACCAGTGTCAACACCACAACACCATGACAGACCAGTGTCAACACCACAACACCATGACAGACCAGTGTCAACACCACAACACCGTGACAGACCAGTGTCAACACCACAACACCATGACAGACCAGTGTCGACACCACAACACCGTGACAGACTAGTGTCAACACCACAACACCATGACAGACCAGTGTCAACACCACAACACCATGACAGACCAGTGTCAACACCACAACACCGTGACAGACCAGTGTCAACACCACAACACCATGACAGACCAGTGTCAACACCACAACACCATGACAGACCAGTGTCAACACCACAACACCATGACAGACCAGTGTCGACACCACAACACCATGACAGACCAGTGTCAACACCACAACACCGTGACAGACCAGTGTCAACACCACAACACCATGACAGACCAGTGTCAACACCACAACACCATGACAGACCAGTGTCAACAACACAACACCGTGACAGACCAGTGTCAACACCACAACACCGTGACAGACCAGTGTCAACAACACAACACCGTGACAGACCAGTGTCGACACCACAACACCGTGACAGACCAGTGTCGACACCACAACACCATGACAGACCAGTGTCAACACCATGACAGACCAGTGTCAACACCACAACACCATGACAGACCAGTGTCGACACCACAACACCGTGACAGACCAGTGTCGACACCACAACACCGTGACAGACCAGTGTCAACACCACAACACCAAGACAGACCAGTGTAAACAACACCATGACAGACCAGGGTCAACACCACAACACCAAGACAGACCAGTGTTAACAACACAACACCATGACAGACCAGTGTTAACACCACAACACCGTGACACGCCAGTGTCGACACCACAACACCATGACAGACCAGTGTCAACACCATGACAGACCAGTGTCAACACCACAACACCATGACAGACCAGTGTCAACAACACAACACCATGAGAGACCAGTGTTAACACCACAACACCATGACAGACCAGTGTTAACACCACAACACCGTGACAGACCAGTGTCAACACCACAACACCATGACAGACCAGTGTCAACACCACAACACCAAGACAGACCAGTGTCAACACCACAACACCAAGACAGACCAGTGTCAACAACACAACACCATGACAGACCAGTGTCAACACCACAACACCAAGACAGACCAGTGTCAACACCACAACACCAAGACAGACCAGGGTCAACACCACAACACCATGACAGACCAGTGTTAACACCACAACACCATGACAGACCAGTGTCAACACCACAACACCGTGACAGACCAGTGTCAACAACACAACACCGTGACAGACCAGTGTCAACAACACAACACCGTGACAGACCAGTGTCGACACCACAACACCGTGACAGACCAGTGTCAACACCACAACACCATGACAGACCAGTGTCAACACCACCGGGAGACCCATGGGGCGACCGGGAGACCCATGGGGCGGAGCACAATTGGCCCAGCGTCGTCCAGGGTAGGGGAGATTTTGGCCGGAGTTGCAACGATGGGACAAGACTGTAGCTACCAATTGGACACCTCGAAATTGGGGAGAAAAAGGGGGTAAACCCCCCCCCCCCAAAATACAATAAAAATAAGATCTCTCTCTAGTGTCATGACAGGGAATGTAGTGAGAACAGAGGTAGAAAGAATAGTCTATCAACTCTTTGGGAGAGCTGAAGAAGCTTTGTAGGCTAGAGATGACATTAATATCTTAAAACAACAAGATATGTCACCATTATGAGGGACATATAATATGCCATTTAGCAGTCATGCGTGTATAATTTTTTTGTGTATGGGTGGTCCCGGGGATCGAACCCACTACCTTGGCGTTATAAGCGCCGTGCTCTACCAGCTGAGCTACAGAGGACATAACAGAGACTCCTCGCTCTCTATCTGGCTTTACATATTGTACTGAAGTGGTGAGATGGTGAGCTCACATTATGCCTATCAGAGACAGAGAATCATATTAAATTACTGATCTACCCCATGCCACGACATCACCATTAGCAGCAGGTAGATGGAAATGTATTGTCCGTCTGGCCTACACGAGTAGTGTTGTTCCCCCGGAAGCAGCCTCCACACAGCAGGCAGGACAGGAGAACACGTCTCAGAGATTCAGCTTCGGGAATAACAGCCTATCAACATAGAACCTGAATATACCACAGACATACAGGACAACACATGACAAAAAAACAACAACAACCTAACAAACACCTGTGTGTTTGTAGTGCAAACGTTGTGCGAATGTTCTGTGACTGGATATATATATATATTTCGCTGATTTTTTATTGATGACCGTTGAATATGAATAACATCTATGAAATGGAGATATTACATCTAACACTGTCTGGCACACTGACTCAACACATCCCGTTCTGTTATGGACACATTCATGTGAACAAGGACAACGTTTAGGCAAAATAAAACACATTCTGAATATCCTAATTATTATGGGCTGGGTCTAAAACGCTCCTGATGGAGATGAAGGTAAAACGCTCTCCTCCGCCGTTCCGCTTTATTACCCTACGGCCGGGTCTACCCGGGTAACGGTTACAATAATAATCAGTCACGTACCTGTCTCACGACAATAACGGTCACATTTTCATTCTTTATCTAACGCCTTATTATTCCATCAATCTAACGGATATTGTGCTTCTGAGGAGCGCCCGGTTCTTCATCTGAATCATGTTCCCGTTCTGTTCGGTTCCAACCGTCACAATAACAGCCTCCTCCTCCTCGCGTCAACTGCTGCATCCCTGGAAAGTGGAAACAGGCTGAACGAGACAAAATGTCGCGGAAGGTGAGAGGAGGAGAGAAGGGGAGGGGGGCAATATAATATAATCAATTCCTTTTCGCTCAATGGAGACGGTCACATGGTGTGATGATCACGTGCCCACTATGATAATATAGATAAAAGGTTAAAAACAGGCCTAGTCTGTGAACAACACTGGATCTTTGTCAAATCTCTAAATAATGATGTCGTCTCCCTTCCTCTCATTCACTACTGATCTGACAGAAGTGACCAGGTGAAAGCAACCCTAATGATGATCTTCCACCATATTCATTTCACCTGTCCAGTCTCTTCCAATCAGTGAAGATGAAGGGGTTGAGGAGAGGATTTGGAAGAACCCTGCTCCACTTCCATCCACCGACAGAAAAGCTGCCCCCAGGGCCCTACCCAAAAGCTGTCCCCAGGGCCCTACCCAAAAGCTGCCCCAGGGCCCTACCCAAAAGCTGCCCCAGGGCCCTACCCAAAAGCTGCCCCAGGGCCCTACCCAAAAGCTTTCCCCAGGGCCCTACCCAAAAGCTTTCCCCAGGGCCCTACCCAAAAGCTGCCCCAGGGCCCTACCCAAAAGCTTTCCCCAGGGCCCTACCCAAAAGCTGCCCCAGGGCCCTACCCAAAAGCTGCCCCCAGGGCCCAACCCAAAAGCTGCCCCCAGGGCTCAACCCAAAAGCTGCCCCAGGGCCCTACCCAAAAGGCCTATCCGGTGCTGATGCTGACAATCTGGTTCATGTTCTTTAACTGTGAGAATAATTGACCAGATATAAATGTTTCCCATCTCCATAATGATAAAAAACTGTTTTGTTGGCAATCACGTTGTTAATGAAGAGGGCCTGTGACGGTCGTAGAACCGTGCTGGTTTCTGCCTGTGATGGCTCCACTCCAGCATTTAGGAATACATTAATTCACACTAAAACTGAACATCATTTCAAGGCTGTCAGACTCATTATGTGACTCTCAGCCATAACGCTACTCTGAGTTAACAGATATGATAAGCAGTCAAAGCCATAACTCTACTCTGAGTCAACAGATATGATAAGCAGTCAAAGCCATAACTCTACTCTGAGTTAACAGATATGATAAGCAGTCAAAGCCATAACTCTACTCTGAGTCAACAGATATGAAAAGCAGTCATAGCCATAACTCTACTCTGAGTCAACAGATATGAAAAGCAGTCATAGCCATAACTCTACTCTGAGTCAACAGATATGAAAAGCAGTCATAGCCATAACTCTACTCTGAGTCAACAGATATGAAAAGCAGTCAAAGCCATAACTCTACTCTGAGTCAACAGATATGATAAGCAGTCATAGCCATAACTCTACTCTGAGTCAACAGATATGATAAGCAGTCATAGCCATAACGCTACTCTGAGTTAACAGATATGAAAAGCAGTCATAGCCATAACTCTACTCTGAGTTAACAGATATAAAAAAGCAGTCATAGCCATAACTCTACTCTGAGTTAACAGAGATGAAAAGCAGTCATAGCCATAACTCTACTCTGTCAACAGATATGAAAAGCAGTCATAGCCATAACTCTACTCTGAGTTAACAGATATGAAAAGCAGTCATAGCCATAACTCTACTCTGAGTCAACAGATATGAAAAGCAGTCATAGCCATAACTCTACTCTGAGTCAACAGATATGAAAAGCAGTCATAGCCATAACTCTACTCTGAGTTAACAGATATGATAAGCAGTCAAAGCCATAACGCTACTCTGTCAACAGATATGAAAAGCAGTCATAGCCATAACTCTACTCTGAGTTAACAGATATAAAAAAGCAGTCATAGCCATAACTCTACTCTGAGTTAACAGAGATGAAAAGCAGTCATAGCCATAACTCTACTCTGTCAACAGATATGAAAAGCAGTCATAGCCATAACTCTACTCTGAGTTAACAGATATGAAAAGCAGTCATAGCCATAACTCTACTCTGAGTCAACAGATATGAAAAGCAGTCATAGCCATAACTCTACTCTGAGTCAACAGATATGAAAAGCAGTCATAGCCATAACTCTACTCTGAGTCAACAGATATGAAAAGCAGTCATAGCCATAACTCTACTCTGTCAACAGATATGAAAAGCAGTCATAGCCATAACTCTACTCTGAGTTAACAGATATGAAAAGCAGTCATAGCCATAACTCTACTCTGAGTCAACAGATATGAAAAGCAGTCATAGCCATAACTCTACTCTGAGTCAACAGATATGAAAAGCAGTCATAGCCATAACTCTACTCTGAGTTAACAGATATGAAAAGCAGTCATAGCCATAACTCTACTCTGAGTCAACAGATATGAAAAGCAGTCATAGCCATAACTCTACTCTGAGTTAACAGATATGAAAAGCAGTCATAGCCATAACTCTACTCTGTCAACAGATATGAAAAGCAGTCATAGCCATAACTCTACTCTGAGTCAACAGATATGAAAAGCAGTCATAGCCATAACTCTACTCTGAGTCAACAGATATGAAAAGCAGTCATAGCCATAACTCTACTCTGAGTTAACAGATGAAAAGCAGTCATTTAAGTAGATGTTGACTCGTGGATGTTAGAAGCAGATGTGGCTCCATCTGTCTGATAGCTGCAGTGCCATTTCCTCATCGTTCATCCACACCCAATATTTTAATAAAACTCATTATCAGCCTACATGACATCACACCACTACCCTCACTCTGTCAAGGGGTCCGGGCCTTAGGAGGTAGAGTCCTAGCCCTGTTGCATCAGAGTTGCTGGTTCAATTTGTACATTTTACATTTACGTCATTTAGCAGACGCTCTTATCCAGAGCGACTTACAAATTGGTGCATTCACCTTATGATAGCCAGTGGGACAACCACTTTACAATATATATATATATATATATATTTTTTTTTTTTCTTTGGGGTGGGGTAAGCGGGGGTAGAAGGATTACTTTATCCTATCCCAGGTAATCCTTAAAGAGGTGGGGTTTCAAGTGTCTCCGGAAGGTGGTGAGTGACTCCGTTGTCCTGGCGTCGTGAGGGAGCTTGTTCCACCATTGGGGTGCCAGAGCAGCGAACAGTACATCTACTCTGTTCAATTACATTTACATTTTAGTCATTTAGCAGACGCTCTTATCCAGAGCGACTTACAGTTAGTGAATACATATATATATATATATATATATTTTTTTTTTGAATACTGGCCCCCCGTGGGAATCAAACCCACAACCCTGGCGTTTCAAACGCCATGCTCTATCAACTGAGCTACATCCCTGCCGGCCATTCCCTCCCCTACCCTGGACGACGCTGGGCCAATTGTGCGCCGCCCATGAATTATAATAATTATAATAATTATAATAATAATATGCCATTTAGCAGACGCTTTTATCCAAAGCGACTTACAGTCATGCGTGCATACATTATTATTTTTTTTGTGTATGGGTGGTCCCGGGGATCGAACCCACTACCTTGGCGTTACAAGCGCCGTGCTCTACCAGCTGAGCTACAGAGGACCACATGAATGTCCCCACCCCCCCCCCGCATCATTGGCTACAATAGACCACTACTGAGTCACTGCTTTAACAGAGCCGTAGTAGCAGAGCAGCTCTGCCTCAGCCCTTGATGCTTAACAGAACCATAGTAGCAGAGCAGCTCTGCCTCAGCCCTTGATGCTTCCATGTAGATTAAAACATGGCTGAAGACCATTGGCTCCTGAGTTCTATGTTCCACTAATGTAAAGTCAACTTCTCCCTCTACTGGACAGACACAGTACTGTTTCTGATCCAGACGGATCCACGGTATGGTTCTGTGTACCACCACATTCACATTCACATTATATAGGTGCTGAATGGTTCTGTGTACCACCACATTCACATTCACATTATATAGGTGCTGAATGGTTCTGTGTCCTGCCACAATCACATTATATAGGTGCTGAATGGTTCTGTGTCCTGCCACAATCACATTATATAGGTGCTGTATGGTTCTGTGTCCTGCCACAATCACATTATATAGGTGCTGTATGATTCTGTGTCCCGCCACAATCACATTCACATTATATACAGTGGGGGAAAAAAGTATTTAGTCAGCCACCAATTGTGCAAGTTCTCCCACTTAAAAAGATGAGAGAGGCCTGTAATTTTCATCATAGGTACACGTCAACTATGACAGACAAAATGAGAAAATAAAATCCAGAAAATCACATTGTAGGATTTTTAATGAATTTATTTGCAAATTATGGTGGAAAATAAGTATTTGGTCAATAACAAAAGTTTCTCAATACTTTGTTATATACCCTTTGTTGGCAATGACACAGGTCAAACGTTTTCTGTAAGTCTTCACAAGGCTTTCACACACTGTTGCTGGTATTTTGGCCCATTCCTCCATGCAGATCTCCTCTAGAGCAGTGATGTTTTGGGGCTGTCGCTGGGCAACACAGGATTTTCAACTCCCTCCAAAGATTTTCTATGGGGTTGAGATCTGGAGACTGGCTAGGCCACTCCAGGACCTTGAAATGCTTCTTACGAAGCCACTCCTTCGTTGCCCGGGCGGTGTGTTTGGGATCATTGTCATGCTGAAAGACCCAGCCACGTTTCATCTTCAATGCTCTTGCTGATGGAAGGAGGTTTTCACTCAAAATCTCACGATACATGGCCCCATTCATTCTTTCCTTTACATGGATCAGTCGTCCTGGTCCCTTTGCAGAAAAACAGCCCCAAAGCATGATGTTTCCACCCCCATGCTTCACAGTAGGTATGGTGTTCTTTGGATGCAACTCAGCATTCTTTGTCCTCCAAACACGACGAGTTGAGTTTTTACCAAAAAGTTCTATTTTGGTTTCATCTGACCATATGACATTCTCCCAATCCTCTTCTGGATCATCCAAATGCACTCTAGCAAACTTCAGACGGGCCTGGACATGTACTGGCTTAAGCAGGGGGACACGTCTGGCACTGCAGGATTTGAGTCCCTGGCGGCGTAGTGTGTCACTGATGGTAGGCTTTGTTACTTTGGTCCCAGCTCTCTGCAGGTCATTCACTAGGTCCCCCCGTGTGGTTCTGGGATTTTTGCTCACCGTTCTTGTGATCATTTTGACCCCACGGGGTGAGATCTTGCGTGGAGCCCCAGATCGAGGGAGATTATCAGTGGTCTTGTATGTCTTCCATTTCCTAATAATTGCTCCCACAGTTGATTTCTTCAAACCAAGCTGCTTACCTATTGCAGATTCAGTCTTCCCAGCCTGGTGCAGGTCTACAATTTTGTTTCTGGTGTCCTTTGACAGCTCTTTGGTCTTGGCCATAGTGGAGTTTGGAGTGTGACTGTTTGAGGTTGTGGACAGGTGTCTTTTATACTGATAACAAGTTCAAACAGGTGCCATTAATACAGGTAACGAGTGGAGGACAGAGGAGCCTCTTAAAGAAGAAGTTACAGGTCTGTGAGAGCCAGAAATCTTGCTTGTTTGTAGGTGACCAAATACTTATTTTCCACCATAATTTGCAAATAAATTCATTAAAAATCCTACAATGTGATTTTCTGGATTTTCTTTTCTCAATTTGTCTGTCATAGTTGACGTTGATGAAAATTACAGGCCTCTCACATCTTTTTAAGTGGGAGAACTTGGACAATTGGTGGCTGACCAAATACTTTTTTCCCCCACTGTAGGTGCTGTATGGTTCGGTGTCCCACCACAATCACATTCACCCTCTGTAGTGCCTTGCGGTCAGAGGCCGAGCAGTTGCCATACCAGGCCGTGATGCAACCAGTCAGGATGGTGCAGCTGTAGAACTTTTTGAGGATCTGAGGACCCATGCCAAATCTTTTCAGTCTCCTGAGGGGTAAGAGGCTTTGTGGTGGCCTCTTCACGACTGGTACAGCCCAACGGTGCAGTAGTCAGGTAAGGTAGTATGACTACTGAAGCAGCTGGATGAACAACATGCTGTCCAATACATTATCCCTCTATTAACATGAACAACATGCTGTCCAATACATTATCCCTCTATTAACATGAACAACATGCTGTCCAATACATTATCCCTATATTAACACAAACAACATGCAGTCCAACACATTATCCCTATATTAACATGAACAACATGCTGTCCAATACATTATCCCTCTATTAACATGAACAACATGCTGTCCAATACATTATCCCTATATTAACACAAACAACATGCAGTCCAACACATTATCCCTATATTAACACGAACAGCATGCTGTCCAATACATTATCCCTATATTAACATGAACAGCATGCTGTCCAATACATTATCCCTATATTAACATGAACAACATGCTGTCCAATACATTATCCCTATATTAACATGAACAACATGCTGTCCAATACATTATCCCTATATTAACACGAACAACATGCTGTCCAATACATTATCCCTCTATTAACATGAACAACATCCTGTCCAATACATTATCCCTATATTAACATGAACAACATGCTGTCCAACACATTATCCCTATATTAACACAAACAACATGCTGTCCAACACATTATCCCTATATTAACATGAACAACATGCAGTCCAAAACATTATCCCTATATTAACATGAACAACATGCAGTCCAATACATTATCCCTATATTAACATGAACAACATGCTGTCCAATACATTATCCCTATATTAATAATAATAATAATAATAATAATAATAATAATATGCCATTTAGCAGACGCTTTTATCCAAAGCGACTTACAGTCATGCGTGCATACATTTTTTTTTTTGTGTATGGGTGGTCCCGGGGATCGAACCCACTACCTTGGCGTTATAAGCGCCGTGCTCTACCAGCTGAGCTACAGAGGACTACATTAACATGAACAACATGCTGTCCAACACATTATCCCTATATTAACATGAACAACATGCTGTCCAATACATTATCCCTATATTAACATGAACAACATGCTGTCCAATACATTATCCCTATTTTAACATGAACAACATGCTGTCCAATGCATTATACCTATATTAACATGAACAACATGCTGTCCAACACATTATCCCTATATTAACATGAACAACATGCTGTCCAATACATTATCCCTATATTAACATGAACAACATGCTGTCCAATACATTATCCCTATATTAACATGAACAACATGCTGTCCAACACATTATCCCTATATTCCCATGAACAACATGCTGTCCAATACATTATCCCTATATTCCCATGAACAACATGCTGTCCAACACATTATCCCTATTTTAACATGAACAACAAGCTGTCCAATATATTATCCCTATATTAACATGAACAACATGCTGTCCAACACATTATCCCTATATTAACATGAACAACATGCTGTCCAACACATTATCCCTATTTTAACATGAACAACAAGCTGTCCAACACATTATCCCTATATTAACATGAACAACATGCTGTCCAACACATTATCCCTATTTTAACATGAACAACAAGCTGTCCAATACATTATCCCTATTTTAACATGAACAACAAGCTGTCCAATACATTATCCCTATATTAACATGAACAACATGCTGTCCAACACATTATCCCTATATTAACATGAACAACATGCTGTCCAATACATTATCCCTATATTAACATGAACAACATGCTGTCCAACACATTATCCCTATATTCCCATGAACAACATGCTGTCCAATACATTATCCCTATATTCCCATGAACAACATGCTGTCCAACACATTATCCCTATTTTAACATGAACAACAAGCTGTCCAATACATTATCCCTATATTAACATGAACAACATGCTGTCCAACACATTATCCCTATATTAACATGAACAACATGCTGTCCAACACATTATCCCTATTTTAACATGAACAACAAGCTGTCCAACACATTATCCCTATATTAACATGAACAACATGCTGTCCAACACATTATCCCTATTTTAACATGAACAACAAGCTGTCCAATACATTATCCCTATTTTAACATGAACAACAAGCTGTCCAATACATTATCCCTATATTAACATGAACAACATGCTGTCCAACACATTATCCCTATATTAACATGAACAACATGCTGTCCAATACATTATCCCTATATTAACATGAACAACATGCTGTCCAACACATTATCCCTATTTTAACATGAACAACAAGCTGTCCAACACATTATCCTTATATTAACATGAACAACATGCTGTCCAACACATTATCCCTATTTTAACATGAACAACAAGCTGTCCAATACATTATCCCTATTTTAACATGAACAACAAGCTGTCCAATACATTATCCCTATATTAACATGAACAACATGCTGTCCAACACATTATCCCTATATTAACATGAACAACATGCTGTCCAATACATTATCCCTATATTAACATGAACAACATGCTGTCCAATACATTATCCCTATTTTAACATGAACAACATGCTGTCTCTCCCTCTATAAAGTGATGCTAAAACTCGTAAATGAAAACCCAAGCGTATCCTAGGTTGTGACTCTGCAAACAACGTGTCCACTCCTACAACGACAACGGTCAGACTGGAATAATAATATATTGAATGCATTAACAGAAATTACCGTAACCAAACAAACATTGTAATTAGAAATGATGGTCATTAATGGTGAATGTACTACTGGTGTTATACAGTGAGGGAAAAAATAATTTGATCCCCTGCTGATTTTGTACGTTTGCCCACTGACAAAGACATGATCAGTCTATACTTTTAATGGTAGGTTTATTTTAACAGTGAGAGACAGAATAACAACAAAAAAATCCAGAAAAACGCATGTCAAACATTTTCTAAATTGATTTGCATTTTAATGAGGGAAATAAGTATTTGACCCCCTCTCAATCAGAAAGATTTCTGGCTCCCAGGTGTCTTTTATACAATGACTCTCCTGAGTGGCGCAGTGGTCTAAGGCTCTGCATCGCAGTGCTAACTGTGCCACTAGAGATCCTGGTTCGAATCCAGGCTCTGTCGCAGCCAGCCGCGACCGGGAGACTCATGGGCGGCGCACAATTGGCCCAGCGTCGTCCAGGGTAGGGGAGGGAATGGCCGGCAGGGATGTAGCTCAGTTGATAGAGCATGGCGTTTGCAACGCCAGGGGTGTGGGTTCGTTTCCCACGGGGGGCCAGTAAAAAAAAAATATATATATATATGTATTCACTAACTGTAAGTCGCTCTGGATAAGAGCATCTGCTAAATGACTAAAAATGTAAATGTAAAATGTAACGAGCTGAGATTAGGAGCAAACTCTTAAAGGGAGTGCTCCTAATCTCAGCTCGTTACCTGTATAAAAGACACCTGTCCACAGAAGCAATCAATCAATCAGATTCCAAACTCTCCACCATGGCCAAGACCAAAGAGCTCTCCAAGGATGTCAGGGACAAGATTGTAGACCTACACAAGGCTGGAATGGGCTACAAGACCATCGCCAAGCAGCTTGGTGAGAAGGTGACAACAGTTGGTGCGATTATTCGCAAATGGAAGAAACACAAAAGACCTGTCAATCTCCCTCGGCCTGGGGCTCCATGCAAGATCTCACCTCGTGGAGTTGCAATGATCATGAGAACGGTGAGGAATCAGCCCAGAACTACACGGGAGGATCTTGTCAATGATCTCAAGGCAGCTGGGACCATAGTCACCAAGAAAACAATTGGTAACACACTACGCCGTGAAGGGCTGAAATCCTGCAGCGCCCGCAAGGTCCCCCTGCTCAAGAAAGCACATATACAGGCCCGTCTGAACTTTGCCAATGAACATCGGAATGATTCAGAGGAGAACTGGGTGAAAATGTTGTGGTCAGATGAGACCAAAATCGAGCTCTTTGGCATCAACTCAACTTGCCGTGTTTGGAGGAGGAGGAATGCTGCCAATGACCACAAGAACACCATCCCCACCGTCAAACATGGAGGTGGAAACATTATGCTTTGGGGTGTTTTTCTGCTAAGGGGACAGGACAACTTCACCGCATCAAAGGGACGATGGACGGGGCCACGTACCGTCAAATCTTGGGTGAGAACCTCCTTCCCTCAGCCTGGGCATTGAAAATGGGTTGTGGATGGGTATTCCAGCATGACAATGACCCAAAACACACAGCCAAGGCAACAAAGGAGTGGCTCAAGAAGAAGCACATTAAGGTCCTGGAGTGGCCTAGCCAGTCTCCAGACCTTAATCCCATAGAAAATCTGTGGAGGGAGCTGAAGGTTCGAGTTGCCAAACGTCAGCCTCGAAACCTTAATGACTTGGAGAAGATCTGCAAAGAGCAGTGGAACAAAATCCCTCCTGAGATGTGTGCAAACCTGGTGGCCAACTACAAGAAACGTCTGACCTCTGTGATTGCCAACAAGGGTTTTGCCACCGAGTACTAAGTCATGTTTTGCAGAGGGGTCAAATACTTATTTCCTTCATTAAAATGAAAATCAATGTATAACATTTTTGACATGCGTTTTTCTGGATTTTTTTGTTGTTATTCTGTCTCTCACTGTTCAAATAAACCTACCATTAAAATTATAGACTAATCGTGTCTTTGTCAGTGGGCAAACGTACAAAATCAGCAGGGGATCAAATACTTTTTTCCCCTCACTGTATGTAACGGTCATTTGAAAAGACACTAACAATCAAACGCAAACAATTCACACAATGAAGGTATGAAACAATGAATGCACACGAAATGGCGGGAGAGCACGCATTCTGGATAGAGACATGCCTTTTGCATCTTAGCCACACTCCTCCTCCTTCTTCTTGGGCTGAGCCAATCCCCGTGGCCTCCGCAATGGATTAGTCCACTGAGACAGGTGCTAATCAGACCGGTCCATTGCATCAAAATAAAATAAAATGTATTTGCGACTACTGGACTAAAAAGAATCTCAGTCGACTAACCAACAAAACGACTAAATGGGGTCACTATGCATCTAAAACAATTGTCTTTCTGAACAGACTGAATAATATGTATCAACAGCGGTGCGATAATTAAGCAATAAGGCCCAGGGGGTTGTATATGATCAATATACCACGGCTAAGGGCTGTTCTCATGCACCACACAACTCGCCTGGATACAGCCCTTAGCAGTGGTATATTGATCAATACACCACACAACTCGCCTGGATACAGCCCTTAGCAGTGGTATATTGATCAATGCACCACACAACTCGCCTGGATACAGCCCTTAGCCGTGGTATATTGATCAATGCACCACACAACTCGCCTGGATACAGCCCTTAGCAGTGGTATATTGATCAATACACCACACAACTCGCCTGGATACAGCCCTTAGCAGTGGTATATTGATCAATGCACCACACAACTCGCCTGGATACAGCCCTTAGCAGTGGTATATTGATCAATGCACCACACAACGCGCCTGGATACAGCCCTTAGCCGTGGTATATTGATCAATACACCACACAACTCGCCTGGATACAGCCCTTAGCAGTGGTATATTGATCAATGCACCACACAACGCGCCTGGATACAGCCCTTAGCCGTGGTATATTGATCATATATCACCAACTCCAGAGGTGCCTTACTGCTATAGAAACTTTTGACAAACATAATTAGGGCTTGAACCACCCAGTTTATAATGATAATGATACATCAGAATGACAGATCTATAGTGGCTGATGGCGTTTCAAGACAAATGGGACCTCGGCAAAAAACGAGGTCAAATCATAAAGTCAGTGATCTTCAGGTCGGAAAGTCGGATTTCTAGAAAGATGCCTGAGTTTCCGACTTGGAATTCCGAGTTGGGTGACAGTTCAAAACTATTTTTCCAAGTCATTTTCTTTCGAGTTCCCAGTTGTCATGAACACACTGAAGTCTTTCTGAGTTCCAAGTTGTCATGAACACACTGAAGTCTTTCTGAGTTCGCAGTTGTCATGAACACACTGAAGTCTTTCTGAGTTCCAAGTTGTCATGAACACACTGAAGTCTTTCTGAGTTCCAAGTTGTCATGAACACACTGAAGTCTTTCTGAGTTCCCAGTTGTCATGAACACACTGAAGTCTTTCTGAGTTCCCAGTTGTTTGAACGTGGCATGAGACACGGCTGACTTAAACATGTGACCTCTAGTGACCCAACAATGACCCCGATACTGATGAGCTAGAGAGATAACTTCTTCCCGGAGCGCTCTGCTTCTCCCTACAAGGTAGAATACAAGTGCCACACAGATATGTGAGCGATCGATGACCCTGATGTGTAGTCCCCACCACACCTCTTATGAGCGATCGATGACCCTGAAGTGTAGTCCCCACCACACCTCTTATGAGCGATCGATGACCCTGATGTGTAGTCCCCACCACACCTCTTATGAGCGATCGATGACCCCGATGTGTAGTCCCCACCACACCTCTTATGAGCGATCGTCCCCACCACACCTCTTATGAGCGACCGATGACCCTGATGTGTAGTCCCCACCACACCTCTTATGAGTGATCGACGACCCTGAAGTGTAGTCCCCACCACACCTCTTATGAGCGATCTACGACCCTGAAGTGTAGTCCCCACCACACCTCTTATGAGCGATCTACGACCCTGATGTGTAGTCCCCACCACACCTCTTATGAGCGATCGACGACCCTGATGTGTAGTCCCCACCACACCTCTTATGAGCGATCGATGACCCTGATGTGTAGTCCCCACCAACACACCTCTTATGAACGATCGTAACCCTGAAGTGTAGTCCTCACCACACATCTTATGAGCGATCGATAACCCTGAAGTGTAGTCCCCACCACACCTCTTATGACCGATCGATGACCCTGATGTGTAGTCCCCACACCTCTTATGAGCGATCGATGACTCTGATGTGTAGTCCCCATCACACCTCTTATGAGCGATCGATGACCCTGATGTGTAGTCCCCACCACACCTCTTATGAGCGATCGATGACCCTGATGTGTAGTCCCCACCACACCTCTTATGAGCGATCGATGACCCTGATGTGTAGTCCCCACCAACACACCTCTTATGAGCGATCGATGACCCTGATGTGTAGCCCCCACCACACCTCTTATGAGCGATCGATGACCCTGATGTGTAGTCCCCACCAACACACCTCTTATGAGCGATCGATGACCCCGATGTGTAGTCCCCACCAACACACCTCTTATGAGCGATCGATGACCCTGATGTGTAGTCCCCACCACACCTCTTATGAGCGATCGATGACCCTGATGTGTAGTCCCCACCAACACACCTCTTATGAGTGATCGATGACCCTGATGTGTAGTCCCCACCACACCTCTTATGAGCGATCGATGACCCTGATGTGTAGTCCCCATCACACCTCTTATGAGCGATCGATGACCCTGATGTGTAGTCCCCACCACACCTCTTATGAGCGATCGATGACCCCGATGTGTAGTCCCCATCAACACACCTCTTATGAACGATCGTAACCCTGAAGTGTAGTCCTCACCACACCTCTTATGAGCGATCGATGATCCTGATGTGTAGTCCCCACCAACACACCTCTTATGAGCGATCGATGACCCTGATGTGTAGTCCCCACCACACCTCTTATGAGCGATCGATGACCCTGATGTGTAGTCCCCACCAACACACCTCTTATGAGCGATCGATGACCCTGATGTGTAGTCCCCACCAACACACCTCTTATGAGCGATCGATGACCCTGATGTGTAGTCCCCACCACACCTCTTATGAGCGATCGATGACCCTGATGTGTAGTCCCCATCACACCTCTTATGAGCGATCGATGACCCTGATGTGTAGTCCCCACCAACACACCTCTTATGAGCGATCGATGACCCTGATGTGTAGTCCCCACCACACCTCTTATGAGCGATCGATGACCCTGATGTGTAGTCCCCACCAACACACCTCTTATGAGCGATCGATGACCCTGATGTGTAGTCCCCACCAACACACCTCTTATGAGCGATCGATGACCCTGATGTGTAGTCCCCACCACACCTCTTATGAGCGATGTGCCAGTACCCTGATGTGTAGTCCCCACCACACACCTCTTATGAGCGATCGATGACCCTGATGTGTAGTCCCCAACACACACCTCTTATGAGCGATCGATGACCCTGATGTGTAGTCCCCCAACACACCTCTTATGAGCGATCGATGACCCTGATGTGTAGTCCCCACCAACACACCTCTTATGAGCGATCGATGACCCTGATGTGTAGTCCCCACCAACACACCTCTTATGAGCGATCGATGACCCTGATGTGTAGTCCCCACCACACCTCTTATGAGCGATCGATGACCCTGATGTGTAGTCCCCACCACACCTCTTATGAGCGATCGATGACCCTGATGTGTAGTCCCCAACACACCTCTTATGAGCGATCGATGACCCTGATGTGTAGTCCCCACCACACACCTCTTATGAGCGATCGATGACCCTGATGTGTAGTCCCCACCAACACACCTCTTATGAGCGATCGATGACCCTGATGTGTAGTCCCCACACACACCTCTTATGAGCGATCGATGACCCTGATGTGTAGTCCCCACCAACACACCTCTTATGAGCGATCGATGACCCTGATGTGTAGTCCCCACCAACACACCTCTTATGAGCGATCGATGACCCTGATGTGTAGTCCCCACCACACCTCTTATGAGCGATCGATGACCCTGATGTGTAGTCCCCACCACACCTCTTATGAGCGATCGATGACCCTGATGTGTAGTCCCCACCAACACACCTCTTATGAGTGATCGATGACCCTGATGTGTAGTCCCCACCACACCTCTTATGAGCGATCGATGACCCTGATGTGTAGTCCCCACCACACCTCTTATGAGCGATCGATGACCCTGATGTGTAGTCCCCACCAACACACCTCTTATGAGCGATCGATGACCCTGATGTGTAGTCCCCACCACACCTCTTATGAGCGATCGATGACCCTGATGTGTAGTCCCCACCACACCTCTTATGAGCGATCGATGACCCTGATGTGTAGTCCCCACCACACCTCTTATGAGCGATCGATGACCCTGATGTGTAGTCCCCACCACACCTCTTATGAGCGATCGATGACCCTGATGTGTAGTCCCCACCACACCTCTTATGAGCGATCGATGACCCTGATGTGTAGTCCCCCACCACACCTCTTATGAGCGATCGATGACCCTGATGTGTAGTCCCCACCACACCTCTTATGAGCGATCGATGACCCTGATGTGTAGTCCCACCAACACACCTCTTATGAGCGATCGATGACCCTGATGTGTAGTCCCTCACCACACCTCTTATGAGCGATCGATGACCCTGATGTGTAGTCCCCACCACACCTCTTATGAGCGATCGATGACCCTGATGTGTAGTCCCCACCACACCTCTTATGAGCGATCGATGACCCTGATGTGTAGTCCCCACCACACCTCTTATGAGCGATCGATGACCCTGATGTGTAGTCCCCACCAACACACCTCTTATGAGCGATCGATGACCCTGATGTGTAGTCCCCACCAACACCTCTTATGAGCGATCGATGACCCTGATGTGTAGTCCCCACCACACCTCTTATGAGCGATCGATGACCCTGATGTGTAGTCCCCACCAACACACCTCTTATGAGTGATCGATGACCCTGATGTGTAGTCCTCACCACACCTCTTATGAGCGATCGATGACCCTGATGTGTAGTCCCCACCAACACACCTCTTATGAGCGATCGATGACCCTGATGTGTAGTCCCCATCACACCTCTTATGAGCGATCGATGACCCTGATGTGTAGTCCCCATCACACCTCTTATGAGCGATCGATGACCCTGATGTGTAGTCCCCATCACACCTCTTATGAGCGATCGATGACCCTGATGTGTAGTCCCCATCACACCTCTTATGAGCGATCGATGACCCTGATGTGTAGTCCCCACCACACCTCTTATGAGCGATCGATGACCCTGATGTGTAGTCCCCATCACACCTCTTATGAGCGATCGATGACCCTGATGTGTAGTCCCCACCACACCTCTTATGAGCGATCGATGACCCCAATGTGTAGTCCCCACCACACCTCTTATGAGCGATCGATGACCCTGATGTGTAGTCCCCACCAACACACCTCTTATGAGCGACCGATGACCCTGATGTGTAGTCCCCACCACCACACCTCTTATGAGCGATCGATGACCCTGATGTGTAGTCCCCACCACACCTCTTATGAGCGATCGATGACCCTGATGTGTAGTCCCCACCACACCTCTTATGAGCGATCGATGACCCTGATGTGTAGTCCCCCACACACCTCTTATGAGCGATCGATGACCCTGATGTGTAGTCCCCACCACACCTCTTATGAGCGATCGATGACCCTGATGTGTAGTCCCCACCACACCTCTTATGAGCGATCGATGACCCTGATGTGTAGTCCCCACCACACCTCTTATGAGCGATCGATGACCCTGATGTGTAGTCCCCACCAACACACCTCTTATGAGCGATCGATGACCCTGATGTGTAGTCCTCACCACACCTCTTATGAGCGATCGATGACCCTGATGTGTAGTCCCCACCACACCTCTTATGAGCGATCGATGACCCTGATGTGTAGTCCCCACCAACACACCTCTTATGAGCGATCGATGACCCTGATGTGTAGTCCCCATCACACCTCTTATGAGCGATCGATGACCCTGATGTGTAGTCCCCATCACACCTCTTATGAGCGATCGATGACCCTGATGTGTAGTCCCCACCACACACCTCTTATGAGCGATCGATGACCCTGATGTGTAGTCCCCACCACACCTCTTATGAGCGATCGATGACCCTGATGTGTAGTCCCCACCACACCTCTTATGAGCGATCGATGACCCTGATGTGTAGTCCCCACCACACCTCTTATGAGCGATCGATGACCCTGATGTGTAGTCCCCACCACACCTCTTATGAGCGATCGATGACCCTGATGTGTAGTCCCCACCAACACACCTCTTATGAGCGATCGATGACCCTGATGTGTAGTCCCCACCACACCTCTTATGAGCGATCGATGACCCTGATGTGTAGTCCCCACCACACCTCTTATGAGCGATCGATGACCCTGATGTGTAGTCCCCAACACACCTCTTATGAGCGATCGATGACCCTGATGTGTAGTCCCCACCAACACACCTCTTATGAGCGATCGATGACCCTGATGTGTAGTCCCCACCACACCTCTTATGAGCGATCGATGACCCTGATGTGTAGTCCCCACCAACACACCTCTTATGAGCGATCGATGACCCTGATGTGTAGTCCCCACCAACACACCTCTTATGAGCGATCGATGACCCTGATGTGTAGTCCCCACCAACACACCTCTTATGAGCGATCGATGACCCTGATGTGTAGTCCCCACCACACCTCTTATGAGCGATCGATGACCCTGATGTGTAGTCCCCACCACACACTCTTATGAGCGATCGATGACCCTGATGTGTAGTCCCCACCACACACCTCTTATGAGCGATCGATGACCCTGATGTGTAGTCCCCACCACACCTCTTATGAGCGATCGATGACCCTGATGTGTAGTCCCCACCAACACACCTCTTATGAGCGATCGATGACCCTGATGTGTAGTCCCCACCACACCTCTTATGAGCGATCGATGACCCTGATGTGTAGTCCCCACCACACCTCTTATGAGCGATCGATGACCCTGATGTGTAGTCCCCACCACACCTCTTATGAGCGATCGATGACCCTGATGTGTAGTCCCCACCACACCTCTTATGAGCGATCGATGACCCTGATGTGTAGTCCCCACCACACCTCTTATGAGCGATCGATGACCCTGATGTGTAGTCCCCACCACACCTCTTATGAGCGATCGATGACCCTGATGTGTAGTCCCCATCACACCTCTTATGAGCGATCGATGACCCTGATGTGTAGTCCCCACCACACACCTCTTATGAGCGATCGATGACCCTGATGTGTAGTCCCCACCACACCTCTTATGAGCGATCGATGACCCTGATGTGTAGTCCCCACCAACACACCTCTTATGAGCGATCGATGACCCTGATGTGTAGTCCCCACCAACACACCTCTTATGAGCGATCGATGACCCTGATGTGTAGTCCCCACCACACCTCTTATGAGCGATCGACGACCCTGATGTGTAGTCCCCACCACACCTCTTATGAGCGATCGATGACCCTGATGTGTAGTCCCCACCACACCTCTTATGAGCGATCGACGACCCTGATGTGTAGTCCCCACCACACCTCTTATGAGCGATCGACGACCCTGATGTGTAGTCCCCACCACACCTCTTATGAGCGATCGATGACCCTGATGTGTAGTCCCCACCACACCTCTTATGAGCGATCGATGACCCTGATGTGTAGTCCCCACCAACACACCTCTTATGAGCGATCGATGACCCTGATGTGTAGTCCCCACCACACCTCTTATGAGCGATCGATGACCCTGATGTGTAGTCCCCACCACACCTCTTATGAGCGATCGATGACCCTGATGTGTAGTCCCCACCACACCTCTTATGAGCGATCGATGACCCTGATGTGTAGTCCCCACCACACCTCTTATGAGCGATCGATGACCCTGATGTGTAGTCCCCACCAACACACCTCTTATGAGCGATCGATGACCCTGATGTGTAGTCCCCACCACACCTCTTATGAGCGATCGATGACCCTGATGTGTAGTCCCCACCACACCTCTTATGAGCGATCGATGACCCTGATGTGTAGTCCCCACCACACCTCTTATGAGCGATCGATGACCCTGATGTGTAGTCCCCACCACACCTCTTATGAGCGATCGATGACCCTGATGTGTAGTCCCCACCACACCTCTTATGAGCGATCGATGACCCTGATGTGTAGTCCCCACCACACCTCTTATGAGCGATCGATGACCCTGATGTGTAGTCCCCACCACACCTCTTATGAGCGATCGATGACCCTGATGTGTAGTCCCCACCACACCTCTTATGAGCGATCGATGACCCTGATGTGTAGTCCCCACCACACCTCTTATGAGCGATCGATGACCCTGATGTGTAGTCCCCACCACACCTCTTATGAGCGATCGATGACCCTGATGTGTAGTCCCCACCACACCTCTTATGAGCGATCGATGACCCTGATGTGTAGTCCCCACCACACACCTCTTATGAGCGATCGATGACCCTGATGTGTAGTCCCCACCAACACACCTCTTATGAGCGATCGATGACCCTGATGTGTAGTCCCCACCAACACACCTCTTATGAGCGATCGATGACCCTGATGTGTAGTCCCCACCACACCTCTTATGAGCGATCGATGACCCTGATGTGTAGTCCCCACCACACCTCTTATGAGCGATCGATGACCCTGATGTGTAGTCCCCAACACACCTCTTATGAGCGATCGATGACCCTGATGTGTAGTCCCCACCACACCTCTTATGAGCGATCGATGACCCTGATGTGTAGTCCCCATCACACCTCTTATGAGCGATCGATGACCCTGATGTGTAGTCCCCATCACACCTCTTATGAGCGATCGATGACCCTGATGTGTAGTCCCCATCACACCTCTTATGAGCGATCGATGACCCTGATGTGTAGTCCCCACCACACCTCTTATGAGCGATCGATGACCCTGATGTGTAGTCCCCACCACACCTCTTATGAGCGATCGATGACCCTGATGTGTAGTCCCCACCACACCTCTTATGAGCGATCGATGACCCTGATGTGTAGTCCCCACCACACCTCTTATGAGCGATCGATGACCCTGATGTGTAGTCCCCACCAACACACCTCTTATGAGCGATCGATGACCCTGATGTGTAGTCCCCACCAACACACCTCTTATGAGTGATCGATGACCCTGATGTGTAGTCCCCACCACACCTCTTATGAGCGATCGACGACCCTGATGTGTAGTCCCCACCACACCTCTTATGAGCGATCGACGACCCTGATGTGTAGTCCCCACCACACCTCTTATGAGCGATCGATGACCCTGATGTGTAGTCCCCACCACACCTCTTATGAGCGATCGACGACCCTGATGTGTAGTCCCCACCACACCTCTTATGAGCGATCGATGACCCTGATGTGTAGTCCCCACCACACCTCTTATGAGCGATCGATGACCCTGATGTGTAGTCCCCACCAACACACCTCTTATGAGCGATCGATGACCCTGATGTGTAGTCCCCATCACACCTCTTATGAGCGATCGATGACCCTGATGTGTAGTCCCCATCACACCTCTTATGAGCGATCGATGACCCTGATGTGTAGTCCCCATCACACCTCTTATGAGCGATCGATGACCCTGATGTGTAGTCCCCACCACACTTCTTATGAGCGATCGATGACCCTGATGTGTAGTCCCCATCACACCTCTTATGAGCGATCGATGACCCTGATGTGTAGTCCCCACCACACCTCTTATGAGTGATCGATGACCCTGATGTGTAGTCCCCACCACACCTCTTATGAGCGATCGATGACCCTGATGTGTAATCCCCACCAACACACCTCTTATGAGCGATCGATGACCCTGATGTGTAGTCCCCACCACACCTCTTATGAGCGATCGATGACCCTGATGTGTAGTCCCCACCACACCTCTTATGAGCGATCGATGACCCTGATGTGTAGTCCCCATCACACCTCTTATGAGCGATCGATGACCCTGATGTGTAGTCCCCACCAACACACCTCTTATGAGCGATCGATGACCCTGATGTGTAGTCCCCACCACACCTCTTATGAGCGATCGATGACCCCAATGTGTAGTCCCCACCACACCTCTTATGAGCGATCGATGACCCTGATGTGTAGTCCCCACCAACACACCTCTTATGAGCGATCGATGACCCTGATGTGTAGTCCCCACACCTCTTATGAGCGATCGATGACCCCAATGTGTAGTCCCCACCAACACACCTCTTATGAGCGATCGATGACCCTGATGTGTAGTCCCCACCAACACACCTCTTATGAGCGATCGATGACCCTGATGTGTAGTCCCCACCAACACACCTCTTATGAGCGATCGATGACCCTGATGTGTAGTCCCCACCACACCTCTTATGAGCGATCGATGACCCTGATGTGTAGTCCCCAACACACCTCTTATGAGCGATCGATGACCCTGATGTGTAGTCCCCACCACACCTCTTATGAGCGATCGATGACCCTGATGTGTAGTCCCCACCAACACACCTCTTATGAGCGATCGATGACCCTGATGTGTAGTCCCCACCACACCTCTTATGAGCGATCGATGACCCTGATGTGTAGTCCCCACCAACACACCTCTTATGAGCGATCGATGACCCTGATGTGTAGTCCCCACCACACCTCTTATGAGCGATCGATGACCCTGATGTGTAGTCCCCACCACACCTCTTATGAGCGATCGATGACCCTGAAGTGTAGTCCCCACCACACTTCTTATGAGCGATCGATGACCCTGATGTGTAGTCCCCACCACACCTCTTATGAGCGATTGATGACCCTGAAGTGTAGTCCCCACCACACCTCTTATGAGCGATCGATGACCCTGAAGTGTAGTCCCCACCACATCTCTTATGAGCGATTGATGACCCTGAAGTGTAGTCCCCACCACACCTCTTATGACAGGTATTAGGAGGTAGCTACAACACTCTCTAGAAGGTGAAATACAACATCAGTCTGATGGGCTTTTTATTTATTTACAGCATTTTCAAACATTTCAAGTTCCCTTTGCATTCTGATTATTAACAACACTAAGAGATCAGAGCCTTTATACAGCCGAAGGACGGGAGAGGTTATTTGAGTCTGTGTGATTGACAGAGCTCCAACAGATGGATTTCTCCATCAGCACCATTAGGCCTGTTGGTTCATACAATCAAACTCATGTATAAGAGGGTTAAAACAAAACCAATACTGCATAAACAGAGAGGAAATAACTTCATTTGTGCAAAACAAAAGACAGTCAGAATTTTGGGTGGGTTATTATAAATAAGAAATAATATTTAAGGACACTAGGAATTTATTTTAAAAGAGCAACAACTATAATTTGAGCCCGTAAGCCATTTGAAGATGTAGACCTGCTGGGCTATAGAGAAGATATGATGAGGAATATTACCCTGTTAACAAAAACAGGAAGTAAAAAGGTCTGCAGACTAAATGAAACTAAAGGCAACACAGAGGTTGCATCCCAAACGCCACCCTATTCCCCCTATAGCGCATTACTTTTGACCAGAGCCCAATGGAGTAGACTATGAAGCACTCCACTGTAAAGGACACAGAGAGCCATTACTGATGACCAGAGCCCAATGGAGTAGACTATGAAGCACTCCACTGTAAAGGACGCAGAGAGCCATTACTGATGACCAGAGCCCAATGGAGTAGACTATGAAGCACTCCACTGTAAAGGACGCAGAGAGCCATTACTGATGACCAGAGCCCAATGGAGTAGACTATGAAGCACTCCACTGTAAAGGACGCAGAGAGCCATTACTGATGACCAGAGCCCAATGGAGTAGACTATGAAGCACTCCACTGTAAAGGACGCAGAGAGCCATTACTGATGACCAGAGCCCAATGGAGTAGACTATGAAGCACTCCACTGTAAAGGACACAGAGAGCCATTACTGATGACCAGAGCCCAATGGAGTAGACTATGAAGCACTCCACTGTAAAGGACGCAGAGAGACATTTGGGACAGTGCTGTTCTAACAACTAACTGTTAACGCAACCTTCATTCATGAAGAACCTTTCCTCTCTTTAGTCTCACTGACAGAAGTTGGCAGCTTGGAGAAGAGGCCAGAAGTTATCAAACTAAACAATAATAACAATTATAGACTATTTACAACATAAAGCATACATGAATATACCACTGGAATAATATACCACTGGAATCATATACCACTGGAATCATATACCACTGTAGATTGAGGTGGGGGTCAGGTAGGGGTCGCGAGTGGCGCAGTGGTCTAAGGCACTGCATCACAGTGCTAGCTGTGCCACTAGAGATCCTGGTTCGAATCCAGGCTCTGTCGCAGCCGGCCGCGACCGGGAGACCCATGGGGCGGCGCACAATTGGCCCAGCGTCGTCCAGGGTAGGGGAGGGAATGGCCGGCAGGGTTTGCAACGCCAGGGTTGTGGGTTCGATTCCCACGGGGGGCCAGTATGAAAAAAATAAAATAAAAAATAATGTATGCACTCACTAACTGTAAGTTGCTCTGGATAAGAGCGTCTGCTAAATGACAAAAAATGTAAATGTAAAAATGTAAGGTCTTGTTAGTAGATTGAGGTGGGGTCAGGTAGGGGTCAGGGTCTAGATAGTAGATTGAGGTGGGGTCAGGTAGGGGTCAGGGTCTAGATAGTAGATTGAGGTGGGGGTCAGGTAGGGGTCAGGGTCTAGATAGTAGATTGAGGTGGGGTCAGGTAGGGGTCAGGGTCTAGATAGTAGATTGAGGCGGGGTCAGGTAGGGGTCAGGGTCTAGATAGTAGATTGAGGTGGGGTCAGGTAGGGGTCAGGGTCTAGATAGTAGATTGAGGCGGGGTCAGGTAGGGGTCAGGGTCTAGATAGTAGATTGAGGTGGGGTCAGGTAGGGGTCAGGGTCTAGATAGTAGATTGAGGTGGGGTCAGGTAGGGGTCAGGGTCTAGATAGTAGATTGAGGTGGGGTCAGAGAGGGGTCAGGGAGGGGTCAGGGGTCTCCAACAGGTCCGTCTCCAGCTACCAGACAACCTATGAGTAGCTCGCCAAACTATTCTGAAAGTACATGCAATTTGACAAGTATCAGAAACCGCAAGCTCCCAGCTAATATCGAATCAACTCAACATTGACATTATCCCACCCCTGGTTAGCCACTATTGGCTTAAAAAGCCAAACCTAACACAATATCTGCCAATTAATTTCCCGTAATATTGCCCCCGTCTGTCTGTGTGG
This sequence comes from Coregonus ussuriensis, assembly GCA_031479575.1. Lineage (NCBI taxonomy): Eukaryota > Metazoa > Chordata > Actinopteri > Salmoniformes > Salmonidae > Coregonus > Coregonus ussuriensis. Next base: position 3,734,838 of record CM062500.1, on the reverse strand, counting down.
TGCAGGCGTTTGTCTATCACTCTGTGTGTAACCAATTGATGTGATAACCGTCCAGTGGGTTGACAGAAATACTTTCCCCAAAACCTTCTCAATTAAATGTTAACTGCAAACTGGCAGAAGTCTATCATGAGGAAGTCTATAATTTGTATCTATTTTTTGTTATTTGCTAACTCTGCCATGAACTGAGCCGCAGCAGTACAGAACCATCACTAGACCAGCACATCAGATGGCCCAATTCTCACTCACTAGACACCCAATTAAAGGGCCAGGCACATCAGATGGCCCATTCCTCACTCACTAGACGCCCAATTAAAGGGCCAGATGCACAATTAAAAGGGGAATTACACTCCAAAACATTCTTCCAGACCTAAAAATGGTTTCTCCTGACTCATGGACTCAGAACATGGACTCAGAACTTCCAATTTCGTTGTTTCTCTACGAACAATTTCAATTTTGAGAATGAAAAACTAAAAAAAAAATCTCAAATGAAACAGAAAACAATTTGGGAAAATATAAAACAGAAGAATTGGGGAGAAGAAAAATAAATCTCAGATTTGACCAGGGCCCCCCCCCCCCCTTAGTGTTTATTAACCATTATTATAGCAGGTATATTGACAGGAAACACAGCGCACTACTTCCTCTTGTACACGAAGGACCCGGGGAAGAGCTGCAGGGGAGAACAGAAGAGAAGAGTGGACCTATTGGAAAGACTGAGACATGTTGCATTTCTAAAAGGTAGCTCTCATGCCAGAAACGGTTGGAGACCCCTGGTCTAGATAGTGGATTGGGGTGGGGGTTTAGGATGAGGTGAGAGTCAGGGGGTGAGGGTTTAGGATGAGGTGAGAGTCAGGTGGTGAGGGTTTAGGATGAGGTGAGAGTCAGGTGGTGAGGGTTTAGGGTGAGGTGAGAGTCAGGTGGTGAGGGTTTAGGATGAGGTGAGAGTCAGGTGGTGAGGGTTTAGGGTGGGGTGAGAGTCGAGGGGTGAGGGTTTAGGGCGGGGTGAGAGTCGAGGGGTGAGGGTTTAGGGCGGGGTGAGAGTCGAGGGGTGAGGGTGGTTGTTGGAAGTGATGGGCCACATGGTCTCAGATACGGTCCACACTTCTCAATCCTCCATCCAATGTCAAAGAGCCAAACCTGGAAAACAGCAACATCAGAAAATATTATATCAATAGATGGAGCACGGCCATAAACAGAAGCTGATCTGACAGGAAGGACCAAACAGCTGATCTGACAGGAAGGACCAAACAGCTGATCTGACAGGAAGGACCAAACAGCTGATCTGACAGGAAGGACCAAACAGCTGATCTGACAGGAAGGACCAAACAGCTGATCTGACAGGAAGGACCAAACAGCTGATCTGACAGGAAGGACCAAACAGCTGATCTGACAGGAAGGACCAAACAGCTGATCTGACAGGAAGAAGGCCTTCATATGTCTTATCAGGAGAAGTGATAATGATCTGACAGGAAGAAGGCCTTCATACGTCTTATCAGGAGAAGTGACCATGTTTTGAACTGCTGGTCTTGATCTGTTATAAAGTAAACATATGGCTATCACAGGGAGCTATATGTATGGTAGGGAAGCTGGCTATCACAGGGAGCTATATGTATGGTAGGGAAGCTGGCTATCACAGGGAGCTATATGTATGGTAGGGAAGCTAGCTATCACAGGGAGCTATATGTATGGTAGGGAAGCTAGCTATCACAGGGAGCTATATGTATGGTAGGGAAGCTAGCTATCACAGGGAGCTATATGTATGGTAGGGAAGCTAGCTATCACAGGGAGCTATATGTATGGTAGGGAAGCTAGCTATCACAGGGAGCTATATGTATGGTAGGGAAGCTAGCTATCACAGGGAGCTATATGTATGGTAGGGAAGCTAGCTATCACAGGGAGCTATATGTATGGTAGGGAAGCTGGCTATCACAGGGAGCTATATGTATGGTAGGGAAGCTGGCTATCACAGGGAGCTATATGTATGGTAGGGAAGCTAGCTATCACAGGGAGCTATATGTATGGTAGGGAAGCTGGCTATCACAGGGAGCTATATGTATGGTAGGGAAGATAGCTATCACAGGGAGCTATATGTATGGTAGGGAAGCTAGCTATCACAGGGAGCTATATGTATGGTAGGGAAGCTAGCTATCACAGGGAGCTATATGTATGGTAGGGAAGCTGGCTATCACAGGGAGCTATATGTATGGTAGGGAAGCTAGATATCACAGGGAGCTATATGTATGGTAGGGAAGCCGGCTATCACAGGGAGCTATATGTATGGTAGGGAAGCTAGCTATCACAGGGAGCTATATGTATGGTAGGGAAGCTGGCTATCACAGGGAGCTATATGTATGGTAGGGAAGCTGGCTATCACAGGGAGCTATATGTATGGTAGGGAAGCTAGCTATCACAGGGAGCTATATGTATGGTAGGGAAGCTGGCTATCACAGGGAGCTATATGTATGGTAGGGAAGCTGGCTATCACAGGGAGCTATATGTATGGTAGGGAAGCTAGCTATCACAGGGAGCTATATGTATGGTAGGGAAGCTAGCTATCACAGGGAGCTATATGTATGGTAGGGAAGCCAGCTATCACAGGGAGCTATATGTATGGTAGGGAAGCTAGCTATCACAGGGAGCTATATGTATGGTAGGGAAGCTAGCTATCACAGGGAGCTATATGTATGGTAGGGAAGCTAGCTATCACAGGGAGCTATATGTATGGTAGGGAAGCTGGCTATCACAGGGAGCTATATGTATGGTAGGGAAGATAGCTATCACAGAGAGCTATATGTATGGTAGGGAAGCCAGCTATCACAGGGAGCTATATGTATGGTAGGGAAGCTAGCTATCACAGGGAGCTATATGTATGGTAGGGAAGCCGGCTATCACAGGGAGCTATATGTATGGTAGGGAAGCTAGCTATCACAGGGAGCTATATGTATGGTAGGGAAGCTGGCTATCACAGGGAGCTATATGTATGGTAGGGAAGCTAGCTATCACAGGGAGCTATATGTATGGTAGGGAAGCTAGCTATCACAGGGAGCTATATGAATGGTAGGGAAGCTAGCTATCACAGGGAGCTATATGTATGGTAGGGAAGCTAGCTATCACAGGGAGCTATATGTATGGTAGGGAAGCTAGCTATCACAGGGAGCTATATGTATGGTAGGGAAGCTAGCTATCACAGGGAGCTATATGTATGGTAGGGAAGCTAGCTATCACAGGGAGCTATATGTATGGTAGGGAAGCTAGCTATCACAGGGAGCTATATGTATGGTAGGGAAGCTAGCTATCACAGGGAGCTATATGTATGGTAGGGAAGCTAGCTATCACAGGGAGCTATATGTATGGTAGGGAAGCTAGCTATCACAGGGAGCTATATGTATGGTAGGGAAGCTAGCTATCACAGGGAGCTATATGTATGGTAGGGAAGCTAGCTATCACAGGGAGCTATATGTATGGTAGGGAAGCTAGCTATCACAGGGAGCTATATGTATGGTAGGGAAGCTAGCTATCACAGGGAGCTATATGTATGGTAGGGAAGCTAGCTATCACAGGGAGCTATATGTATGGTAGGGAAGCTAGCTATCACAGGGAGCTATATGTATGGTAGGGAAGCTAGCTATCACAGGGAGCTATATGTAGCCAGACAAGTCCTCACCTCTCCAGGAAGTGATTGTTCTCTGCCAACTCCTTTACAACCCCCTCCATCTCTTCCTTCAGCTTCTTCATGCTGGAAAACACAGAGAGTTAACACTGGACACTGTCACTGAAATGGAGGAATATTGTCCCACTGGTTAACACTGGACACTGTCACTGAAATGGAGGAATATTGTCCCACTGGTTAACACTGGACACTGTCACTGAAATTGAGGAATATTGTCCCACTGGTTAACACTGGACACTGTTACTGAGATGGAGGAATATTGTCCAACTGGTTAACACTGGACACTGTCACTGAGATGGTGGAATATTGTCCCACTGGTTATATGGATCAACCCTCAAGTCAACAGATGTAACAACGTGATAGTGAGACTCACCCAGGGTCATCTCTACCAGGGTGCTCTGGCTGAGGTAAGGTCAGGGGTCAGGGACAGTAATTCACCCCAGGGTCATCTCTACCAGGGTGCTCTGGCTGAGGTAAGGTCAGGGGTCAGGGACAGTAACTCACCCCAGGGTCATCTCTACCAGGGTGCTCTGGCTGAGGTAAGGTCAGGGGTCAGGGACAGTAACTCACCCCAGGGTCATCTCTACCAGGGTGCTCTGGCTGAGGTAGGGTCAGGGGTCAGGGACAGTAACTCACCCCAGGGTCATCTCTACCAGGGTGCTCTGGCTGAGGTAGGGTCAGGGGTCAGGGACAGTAACTCACCCCAGGGTCATCTCTACCAGGGTGCTCTGGCTGAGGTAAGGTCAGGGGTCAGGGACAGTAACTCACCCCAGGGTCATCTCTACCAGGGTGCTCTGGCTGAGGTAAGGTCAGGGACAGTAACTCACCCCAGGGTCATCTCTACCAGGGTGCTCTGGCTGAGGTAAGGTCAGGGGTCAGGGACAGTAACTCACCCCAGGGTCATCTCTACCAGGGTGCTCTGGCTGAGGTAAGGTCAGGGGTCAGGGACAGTAACTCACCCCAGGGTCATCTCTACCAGGGTGCTGAGGTAAGGTCAGGGGTCAGGGACAGTAACTCACCCCAGGGTCATCTCTACCAGGGTGCTCTGGCTGAGGTAAGGTCAGGGGTCAGGGACAGTAACTCACCCCAGGGTCATCTCTACCAGGGTGCTCTGGCTGAGGTAAGGTCAGGGGTCAGGGACAGTAACTCACCCCATGGTCATCTCTACCAGGGTGCTCTGGCTGAGGTAAGGTCAGGGTTAGGGGTCAGGGACAGTAACTCACCCCAGGGTCATCTCTACCAGGGTGCTCTGGCTGAGGTAAGGTCAGGGTTAGGGGTCAGGGACAGTAACTCACCCCAGGGTCATCTCTACCAGGGTGCTCTGGCTGAGGTAAGGTCAGGGTTAGGGGTCAGGGACAGTAACTCACCCCAGGGTCATCTCTACCAGGGTGCTCTGGCT